>OY740797.1:52903624-52921124 GCA_963514005.1 Raja brachyura | reverse complement strand
TAGATCACCGCTCCCACTGATAGATCACTGTTCCCACTGACAGATCACTGACAGATCACTGTTCCCACTGACAGATCACTGCTCCCACTGACAGATCACTGTTCCCACTGACAGATCACTGTTCCCACTGACAGATCACTGCTCCCACTGACAGATCACTGTTCCCATTGACAGATCACTTCTCCCACTGACAGATCACTGTTCCCACTGACAGATCCACTGTTCCCACTGATAGATCACCGCTCCCACTGATAGATCACTGCTCCCACTGCCCACCCGTGTGGTGAGTTCAGCACTGCCGTACAAACCACTGTGCTTTGCCCACAGATCCTGAACCAGCACGACTCCTGGATTTCCTTCCTGAGCAGCGTGCGTTACTGGATGGCCTTCAACGTGGAGCGAGCCTGCCAGTCGTACTTTGGCTGCGTCCAGTGCATCAGTGGCCCGCTGGGCCTGTACCGAAACTCGCTGCTGCGCCTCTTCCTGCACGACTGGTACAGCCAGCATTTCCTCGGCTCCAAGTGCAGCTTCGGGGACGACCGTCACCTCACCAACCGCGTGCTGAACCTGGGCTTCAAGACCAAGTTCACGGGCCGCTCCCGCTGCCTGACCGAGACTCCCAGTGGCTACCTGCGCTGGCTCAACCAGCAGACCCGCTGGAGCAAGTCGTACTTCCGCGAGTGGCTGTACAGCGCTCTGTGCTTCCACAAGCACCACCCCTGGATGACCTACGAGGCTGTGGTCAGCGGCTTCTTCCCCTTCTTCCTGACGGGCACGGTGCTGCAGCTGTTCTACCGAGGCCGGCTGTGGAATATCCTGCTCTTCCTGCTGGCTGTGCAGGGGGTGGGGGTGCTGAAGGCAGCCCTGGCCTGCCTGCTGCGGGGCTCGGCCCACATGCTCTTCCTGTCCCTCTACTCGCTGCTCTACATGTCCAGCCTGCTGCCGGCCAAGCTCTTCGCTCTGCTCACCATCAACCGGCCGGGCTGGGGCACCTCTGGCCGCCGCCGCCTTGTGCTCAACCTGGTGGGGCTGCTGCCCGTGTCCGTGTGGTTCGCGGTGCTGGCCGGCGGTCTGGCCTACACCGTGTACCGGGAGAGCCAGCAGCCGCTGCCCGACACTGAGAGGCCTTTCCTCATCGCCGGCTCCGCCATCTACGCCTGCTACTGGTTGCTGCTGCTGGCCCTCTACCTGGCCATCGTGGCCAAGCCCTGCAGCCGCAAGCAAGAGCTCCCCGACCAGGCCTTGCTGCAGGCCTGATGCCCAGATGTGTGAGGCCCCGCTGGAGCCAAGCACCCAGTGGCGACAGCTCTGTCTGTCTGTCTGTGCCGACCCACAGAGGAACGTGCAGCTTGGGCGGGTGTTGCAAGGTCATCCCGCAGCGGGCAGTGTCCAGCACCGCGTCTGCTGGCCACTGGAGGAATGGGCATGTTCAGTATTTGTGGAAATCATCTGCAATTTGTAGCAATGATCAGCCGCGTTCCCACCGCTGCAGAGCCGAGCCTGCCGCTCACCCCTTTTACAAAGCTGCTGTTTTTTAAAAGTAGTTTATTTTTGTACGACACAGTATTTAGACTACAGCGACGGCTCCACTTGCCGGGAGTAATGGCCTTGACGATTTGTACAATACCTTTGGTGACAGTCACGGTGCTGACTCGTGCTTGGCAGGTGCTAGTCTCCCTGCAGCAGGCTGGTCACAACACCCACTTTTGTAATCACTGACTGCGACATTAAACTATGCCGATGGTTTGGAGAAACTTAATAAAATAAAGATTATAATATGTGATGTTACCTTTCCAAATCATTTGAATGACCAGGATGATGGTTACATGAGTACAGAGAGTTGACATATCTCTGAAGCAGCCTGTTTCTCACAGGGTTCCTCACATCCTTGCCTTCCTTTCCATGGTTACTGCGCCCCCTTCTCCTTAACATCCCACCACCTGATATGGTTACAGAGAGGTTGGGGAAGGTATAGGACAAAGGGAACAGCACTAACAGATTGATTTGGTGATAAACTTGATGAGCCCATCTCATTGTTAGGGTGATCCAGGAACTTAGAGAGAACACAGGTACAAACAATGTAAACATTGTGAAAAGCAAAACTGTTGGAAAAGGTTTCTAACACAGGCTATTTAACACAGAGATGGGAGACTGAGACGATGTAGATGAATGGCCTACAGAACAACCTGATGTGGATGAATGAGGCTAGAAGGTTGCAATGTGCCCAGACGGGAGTGGCGCTGGCCTACATCTCACATCAAGCTTGTTCTAAGGTGGAGGCTTCTCTCCATAAAGCTGGGTGATTTGCAACATTCTCCTACTTCAGATTTCATTGCCCTGTAACCCACCGAGTCACAGCACACCCTTTCCTCCCTCCCCGTCGTTATTCATTTTCTGTTCTTTCACTCACTCCCGCCTTCATCACCCACTATCACTCTATCCTGTGCTCCAGCCCGTCACACTCAGCCAATTTCCCTTCTTCCTCTGATCCTGGGGCTGTATGGAGCACCTGCCCCTGGCTAAAACCCTCGTGAAGATTCATGCACACATTCCGCATTAAAGCCCCTCATTACCATTTCAACATTGAATCATATTAGTCCAGTAGAAACTTCCTGAATAAATCGACATCACTGACCCTGCCCCTTTCTAACTTCTGTCCAAGTTACCTTGCCCACTTCCCTTCGTTTCTTTGAACCAGTAAGGCCACTTCAAGGCCATTTCAGTCAATGTGTTGTGATCTACGTGAAGATTAAGGATTACAAGTGTGACTGCATCTTTGCTACAGCCACGTGCATTGATCAACATTGCCCATTGGAACAGAAGTGCGATGTGGGTTCTGCCAATTTGTTGATCCTCCTGATCTCCACCCAAGCCGGCGCGACTGCCTGACCACACGAGCCCAGATCATCCCGCACGACATGTCATCCTTTATCTTGGAGTGCTAATTCTCTTTGCATTTTGCCGTGGAGTATTCCGTTCCTAGCCCAGGGTGCTTTGCCACCATTGGATCATGCAGACATCTATCTCTTCTTGGTTCTTGCATTCATACATTGCCTTTAAATTTGTTTTTTTTCCCCCTTTGATCCATTTATTGTTTCATCACATCCTATCACTCCCTACTCACCATCATCCACACAACTGTACTGGTTGTGTAGGAAAGAACTACAGATGCTGGTTTACACCAAAGATCGACACAAACACTGGAGTAGCTCAGCGGGACAGGCAGCATCTCTGAAGAGAAAGAATGGGCGTCAATTTGGGTCGAGACACCTGAAAGTTTCAAATGTCTTTTATTGTCACGTGTACCAATAAGGTACAGTGATATGCGAATTACCATATAGCCATCCAGGGAAAAATAGCAACTAGAAACATAACTACAAACGGTTAACATAAACATCCACCTCAGCGGATTGCCCACGTTCCTCACTGTGTTGGAAGGCAAAAAAAAATCCAATCTCCTTCTTCTTCATTCTCCCGCGGTCGGGGCAGTTGAACCATCCGCAGTCGGGGCGATCCAAGCTCCCGCAGGCGGCGATCGAAGCTCCCGCGTCGGGGCGGTCGCAACTCCTGCGTGAAGGTAAGTCCAGGGCTGCCAACATTGCGTGAGAGTTGAGAGTGAGAAATTGCGAGGGGGCGTAGCGACCGAGGGGGGGGGGGGGGGGGGGGGGTTGGTAGGGAGCTTTTGCATTTTTCAGCTTGAAATTGTGCAATCTGGTGCATACTGTAGCGAGTCTTTTAACTTACTCTTGAATGCAACATTTATGCTTCAAATTGGATTAGGTATGAATAAGGTTAGGCTAAATTACATTCCTAACTACATTCCACAGTGGAGCCAGGCTCTGATCAACAGGTGCAGCACATGAATGACCTTAGTATATTCATGTATGGAAATCAGATTATAATTCATGCTGTTATGCATATATATAGAGAAACAAAAACCTAGAAACAAGGCAAGAGGCGTTGGACTTCCATCACTGTTCTGCACAAATAAAGCAATCAACCTTACCCTTTGACTTACCCATTGAGTATAAGAAGTGAAGTAGATGAGCTTGAGGCTCAGTTAGAGGTTGGTAGATATGACATTGTGGGGATTACTGAGACGTGGCTGCAAGAGGATCGGGCCTGGGAACTTAATAATCAGGGTTATACATCCTATAGAAAGGACAGGCAGGTGGGCAGAGGAGGGGGGGTAGCTCTGCTGGTGAGGGATGGAATTCAGTCCCTTGCGAGGGAAGACATACGGACTGACGAGGTAGAGTCACTGTGGATTGAGTTGAGGAATTGTAAAGGCAAGAAGACACTAGTTGGTGTTATTTACAGACCCCCAAATAGTAGCCCAGATGTAGGGTGTAAGTTGCAGCAGGAGTTAAAACTGGCATGTAACAAAGGTAATGCCACTGTGGTGATGGGGGATTTCAATATGCAGGTAGACTGGGAAAATCAGGTTGGTTCAGGACCCCAAGGAAGAGAGTTTGTAGAATGCCTCCGAGATTGATTCTTAGAACAGCTTGTAATGGAGCCGACCAGAGAAAAGGCAATTCTGGATTTAGTGTTGTCCAATGAACCAGATATGATAAGAGAACTCGAGGTAAAGGAACCGCTTGGAGGTAGTGATCATTAGTTTTAATCTGCAATTTGAGAAGGAGAACGTTAAATCGGAAGTGGCAGTGATGCAGTTGAACAAAGGGGACTATGAAGGCATGAGAGGGGAGCTGGCCAAAGTAGACTGGAAAGGGATCCTAGCAGGAATGACAGTGGAACTGCAATGGCAGGAATTTCCGGGCATAATCCAGAAGTCGCAGGATCATTTCATTCCAAAAAGGAAGAAAGATTCTAAGAGGAGTAGGAGGCAACCGTGGCTCACAAGAGAAGTTAGGGATAGAATAAAACTAAAAGAAAAGATGTATAACACAGCAAAGAGTAGCCGGAAGCCAGAGGATTGGGAAACATATATAGGACAACAGAAGGAATCAAAATGGGCAACACGGGCTGAAAAGATGAAGTATGAGGGGAAGCTGGCCAGGAATATGAAGAAGGACAGTAAAAGCTTCTTTAGATATGTTAAGGGAAAAAGAGTAGCAAAGTCAAATGTGGGTCCCTTGAAGGCAGACATGGATGAAATTATTATGGGCAACAAGGAAATGGCAGAAGAGTTGAATAGGTACTTCAAATCTGTCTTCACTAAGGAGGACACAAACAATCTCCCAGATGTACTGGAGGACAGAAGATCTAAGGGGATAGAGGAACTTACAGAAATTTTCATTAGGCGAGAAATAGTATTGGGTAGGCTAATGGGACTGAAGGATGATAAATCCCCTGGGCCTGATGGTCTGCATCTCAGGGTCCTCAGGAAGGTGGCTCTAGAAATAGTGGACGCATTGGTGATCATTTTCCAATGTTCAATAGATTCAGGATCAATTCCTGTGGATTGGCGGAAAGCTAATGTTATCCCACTTTTCAAGAAAGGAGTGAGAGAGAAAACGGGGAATTACAGACCAGTTAGCCTGACTTCGGTTTTGGGAAAGATGCTGGAGTCAATTATTAAAGAGATAATAATGGGGCATTTGGATAGCAGTAAAAGGATTAGTCCAAGTCAACATGGATTTATGAAAGGGAAATCATGCTTGACTAATCTTCTGGAATTTTTTGAGGATGTGACAAGTAAAATGGATGAAGGGGAGCCAGTGGATGTAGTGTATCTGGACTTTCAGAAAGCCTTTGATAAGGTCTCGCACGGGAGACTGGTGACTAAAATTAGAGCACATGGTATTGGGGGTAGGGTGTTGACATGGATAGAATATTGGTTGGCAGACCGGAAACAAAGAGTAGGAGTGAACGGGTCCTTTTCAGAATGGCAACCAGTGGCGAGTGGAGTGCCGCAAGGCTCGGTGTTGGGGCCACAACTGTTTACCATATATATTAATGATTTGGAAGAGGGAATTAGGAGCAACATTAGCAAGTTTGCGGATGACACAAAGCTGGGTGGCAGTGTGAACTGTGAAGAGGATGTTAGGAGGTTGCAGGGGGACCTGGACAGGTTGAATGAGTGGGCAGATGCGTGGCAGATGCAGTATAATATAGATAAAAGTGAGGTTATCCACTTTGGCGGCAAAAACAAGGGGGCAGATTATATCTCAATGGGGTTAGGTTAGGTAAGGGGGAGGTACAGCGAGACCTGGGTGTGCTTGTACACCGGTCACTGAAAGTTGGCGTGCAGGTACAGCAGGCAGTGAAGAAAGCAAATGGAATGTTGGCCTTCATAACAAGAGGATTTCAGTATAGGAGTAAAGAGGTTCTTCTGCAGTTGTATAAGGCTCTGGTGAGACCACATCTGGAGTATTGTGTACTGTTTTGGTCTCCTAATTTGAGGAAGGACATCCTTGTGATTGAGGCGTAGGTTCACGAGATTGATCCCTGGGATGGCGGGACTGTCATAAGAGGAAAGATTGAAAAGACTAGGCTTGTATTCACTGGAGTTTAGAAGGATGAGGGGAGATCTTATAGAAATATAATAAAATTATAAAAGGACTGGACAAGCTAGATGCACGAAAAATGTTCCCAATGTTGGGTGAGTCCACAACCAGGGGCCACAGTCTTAGAATAAAGGGGAGGTCATTTAAGACTGAGGCGAGAAAAAACTTTTTTATCCAGAGAGTTGTGAATTTATGGAATTTCCTGCCACAGAGGGCAGTGGAGGCCAAATCACTGGATGGATTAAAGAGAGAATTGGATATAGCTCTAGGGGCTAGTGGAGTCAAGGGATATGGGGAGAAGGCAGGCACGGGTTATTGATAGCGGATGATCAGCCATGATCACAATGAATGGTGGTGTTGGCTCGAAGGGCCGAATGGCCTCCTCCTGCACCTATTTTCTATGTTTCTATGACTATATAAACAAGACGAAAATAATGCCACATATTCAACCGTATATGGTTCAATGAAATTAAGATATATATGTAAAACATATATTTGGAAACAGGCCCTTCGGCCCACCAAGTCCACACCAACCAGCAATCTACCTTACACCAGTTGTATCCTACACGCCACGGACAATTTACACAAGCCAATTAACCTACAAACCTGCACTTCTTTTGGATGTGGGAGAAACTGGATTATCCAGAGAAAACCATGTAGTCATAAGGAGAATGTACAAATACTGTACAGACAGCACCCGTAGTCAGGATCAAATCTGGGTCTGTGGTGCTGCAAGACAGCAACTCTACCGCTGTGCCACCCCATTCAATTATTTTTTCTGTAACATATTTATTATGGTGTCACGCCAATAAAGATGAACACATGATTATAATTTCTGCCCTTAGTTGGATAACACACATCTCCAGTCATTGTGTGTTGTGGCTGGTTTTCAACCACTTCAGTCTGAAGGTCTCGACCCGAAACATCACCTATTCTTTCTCTCCAGAGATGCCGCATGGCCTGCTGAGTTATTCCAACTTTTAGTGTCTATCTTCAGTTTAAACCACCATCTGCAGTTCCTTCTTACACTCTTTGTTAAGCGAAACAGGTCCTATTCTCATAATATTATTCACCTCAACTAAGTCTTTTCTTCACCTCCGTTGCTACAGAGAATACAATCCCAGTTGTCAAATCTTTCTTCAAAGTGACGCAAAAACTCCAGCCCCGCCAATATGTTCATAAATCGCCCCTGGATCCTCTCCAAGAACAATTGCACCCTTTCCACAGTGTGTCACAGTCTTATAGCATAGAAACTGGCCCTTCATCCTAACTTGTCCGTGCAGATCAAGATGCCCCATCTAAACTAGTCCCATTTATCTGCATTTGGCCCATATCGCTTTAAACCTTGTGTGTGTGTTAGATTGTGTGTGAGAGTGTGTGTGAGAGTGTGTGTTAGGTTGTGTGTGAGAGTGTGTGTCAGTGAAGCGGCGACAACACCCGGAGTGAGCGGAGACTTGGCGATGTCCAGTGAACATTTCCCTCTCTCCCCCCCTCCCCGGGACTGCGGGCCGGCCTAGATGCTATGTGTCCAGTTGGGGTCCGGGGGAGGTGAGGGTCAGTGACCCGGGGGTCCGGGGGAGGTGAGGGACAGAGATCCAGGGGTCGGGCATCGGAGCAGAGCTATAGCCCGAGATCCATCCCCGCGGGTCCGGAGACGGAACCGACACCCCCACTCACCCGGTTCACAGAGCGGCTGCAGGTGAGGTGAGGGTGCGAGGTGTTAGCGGTGCCGGGGGTGGGGGGGTCAGTGCTGTGACCACCGCCGCGTCTCACCTCTCACACCATCTGCACGGGAATGTGAGTGCGGGTGAGGCAGCATCTATAGAGCGGTGGACAAAAATGCTGGAGAAATGCTTGAGTCTGAAAAAGGCAGACATAGATGCTGCCTCACCCGCTGAGTTTCTCCAGTATTGGTTTCTACATTGCCATTTGAAATAGTGTGCGATGGGCTTAAGCCAATTAAATTGCTCGTTCTTTAAACCGCCGACAAACAAACTGTTCTCATTGGTGAGTGTGGAGGAGTGTGACATTATTTATTTATTCATATATTTAAAAAAAAATGTTTTTGAGCGTGAGAACTTCTGTCCTCAGCGTGAGAGCGTGAGAAGTTCCTCAAATGCGTTAGTCTCACGCTCAATGCGTGAGAGTTGGCAGCCCCGAGTCCCGCAGGCACCCGCGGTGGAAATCCCGGTCGATCTCCAGCAAAGGCCGGCAAGTCCTCGATGTTGGGCCACAATGCAGATGCAGATACGATATGGAAAAAATCACATCTCTGTCGAGGTAAGAGATGGGAAAAAATTTCCCCAAACACCCCGCCCCCACCCCCCACATAAAACAAGCTAAAGGACACTAAACATACATTAAACACATACTTATTAAACACATACTATACAAAGAAGGAAGGGACAGACAGACTGTTGGCGAGACAGCCATTGTTGGCGCCACCCTGTCATGACCCGAAACGTCACCTATTCCTTTTCTTCAGAGATGCTGCCTGTCCTGCTGAGTTACTCCAGCATTTTTGTGTCTATCTCCACTATACTGTTTGTTGTCTTGCCTTTCCTGCCACAATATAGCCTTCATCCCCTCAAACCCACTGCTGTCCCAAAGTCAGCGTAATCTAGGCATTTAAATTGCTTAAATGAAATGAACTTCCTTGTTGCCTTGTTGAAGCTTCCTTGTTCCTTGTACCAGACTGATTCCTGGGATGTCAGGACTTTCATATGAGGAAAGATTGGATAGACTCGGCTTGTACTCGCTGGAACTTAGAAGATTGAGGGGGGATCTTATAGAAACTTATAAAATTCATAAGGGGTTGGACAAGCTAGATGCTGGAAGATTGTTCCCGATGTTGGGGGAGTCCAGAACAAGGGGTCACAGTCTAAGGATAAGGGGGAATTCCTTTAGGACCGAGATGAGGAAAACATTCTTTACACAGAGAGTGGTGAGTCTCTGGAATTCTCTGCCACAGAAGGTAGTTGAGGCCAGTTCATTGGCTATATTTAAGAGGGCGTTAGATGTGGCACTTGTGGCTAAAGGGATCAGGGGGTATGGAGAGAAGGCAGGTACGGGATACTGAGTTGGATGATCAGCCATGATCACATTGAATGGCGGTGCAGGCTCAAAGGGCCGAATGGCTTACCCCTACACCTATTTTTCTATGTTTCTATGTTGCGGGTGTAAAGGGCCTGTCCCACTAGCGCGCGATTAGACGCGACAAATTCGGACGCGGGGGTCGCGTGGGGGTCAGGCGATCCCGGTGCGAGTGAAGGGCCTGTCCCACTAGCGCGCGATTACACGCGCGACGTCCGAAGGAAGGACGTTATTTTTCATCACGTGACGATGCGCATGAGCATGCGCGTTGCACGACGTCGGGCAGTGACGTCATCACGCAACGCCACGCTGAAGACGCACAACGTCAAAACGTCATCACGTTAATCACGTTCTGCGCGATAGGATTTTGCCGCGCGTAATTTTTTAAGCAGTGTCGGTTTTTGGACACTACGCGCGATGTCGACACCAGCTACACACAACTCGACGAGACTCCGGCGATCGCAGTGGGACAGGGTCACGCGAGGCCGGGCGACTAAAGCGACCACGGTAGGTCGCGCTTGTCGCGTCTAATCGCGCGCTAGTGGGACAGGCCCTTAACTTCCACCTGAACTGTCCTGCGGTCCACTGCCTCGCTCTACGCCGTGGGTAGACAGACGCTGCTCTACCTCCTGGTTGGCTGAAGCTTGTTCCCTCACCGATGAATGCTTCATTTCAGTCAGTAATCAACAAGATATTTTTTGTAAATGATTCCTCTTATAGATATCGGTGTGCGTCAATGCCACGACAGCTGCTTGTTCACACTGAATACTGTTGGCGAGGAGTGATAAAATACACAGTCATTGTAAATTACCAGAAAGCAGCAGCTTGTCATAAAATCTGCTTTACAACACAGTTCAGAACTTAAATCACCTTTTCTTTCTCAGATATGAAGTCTCAGTAGAAAAATCACAAGCACTGCACATGAGTTGATCTGATCAGTGCGGCAGAGAATGCTATTAAATATTGAGCAGAAGTTTCAGGAGCCTCTGGTTATGGCTGGCTATCCCGCTGTACATACTGTTTCAATGTCACTACACCCTCTTGGGAACATTGGTAATGATGGGCTTTGGACGGGTCTTGAAGATGATCTTCCTCTTGATTAGTGCAGTCACCATGTAACAGGCAGAGGTGCTCTCTTCATTAAGTCCATGGGCAGCACCTTGAGCTTCCACTGGGCTCTCAGCCCCTTCTCTTCTGGCACTGCGCTTTACAAGTACTGCTAACGGCTTCTCCAAGTGGCTGACTTTGCCGTACAGGATGTGGTGGCCGATGATCAGAATTGGAACTCCCTGGAGATTGACAAAGTGGGAGGAAAGATCTCAATCTTACTGACCAGCAAGAAGGAGCGTGGACGACAAGAGCAAGGGTGGAGATGAGTACAAGGCAGCCTCATCGATAAATGTGAGACTTTGCTGATACAACGAGGGGCACAATGTGATGCAGTGTTGTTCAAAAATATGCACGTACAACAGAATGTGGTGGCTACAAAGGAGACACACGCTTGAAAAGTGTGCCAGGAGAAAGAGCCATGGCTGAAAATGCTAAGACATTTTGAATCATACAGTTTGTTTAGCCCCTTCATTAGGTGGAGAACCTGACTGATCATTTAGATTTAATTTTTCAAAGAGAAAACAAAGCCTATTGATGAGAGCAGTGTACCTGATGTTGTCACATGTACCCCAGTAAGGCCTTTGACAAAGTCCCACTAGGGAGACTGGTCCAAAGGTTCAATTCTATAGGATTCAAACAAATTAGATCCAAAACTGACAGTAATAGAGGGCATGTAATGGTGGCGTTCTTTTTAATGTAAGGCTCGGACCAAAAGAATCAGTGCTGGGATCCTACTGCTTGTTATGTACATTAATCATTTGGATATGAACAAAAGAATTGTGACTTAGTAGGTTTGCAGTTCACACAAAAGTCATGTTCATACGTTCTAGGAGCAGAATTAGATCGTTCGGCCCATCAAGACCACTCTGCCATTCAGTCATGGCTGTTCTATATTTCCCTCTCAGCCCCATTCTCCTGCCTTGGCCCCATCACTCAACACCCTTACTAATCAACAATCTGTCAAACTCTGCCTTAAAAATATCCATTAACGGCCTCCACAGCATTCTGTGGCAATGACTTCCACAGATTCACCACCCTCTGACTAAAGAAATTCCTGCTCATCTCCTTCCTAAAGGTGCATCCTTTCTAAGGTTATGGTCTCTGGTCCTAGATTCTCCCACGAATGGAAACCCACTCCACATTCACTGTATCCAGGCCTTTCACTATTCGGTAAGTTTCAATGAGGTCAACCCCTCATCTTCTAAACTCCAGCAAGTATAGGCCCAGTGTTTTCAAACGCTCATCTTATGTTAACCCAATCATTCCTGGGATTATTCTTGTAAACCTCCTCCGGACCCGCTCCAATGCTAGCACATCCTTCCTCAGATATGGGGCCCAAAACTGCTCACAATACTTCAAATGCGGTTTGACCTATGCCTTATAGAAACATATAAAATAGGTGCAGGAGTAGGCCATTCGGCCCTTAGAGCCTGCACCGCCATTCAATATGATCATGGCTGATCATTCAACTCAGTAACCTGTACCTGCCTTCTCTCCATACCCCCTGATCCCTTTAGCCACAAGGGCCACATCTCACTCCCTCTTAAATATAGCCAATGAACTGGCCTCAACTACCTTCTGTGGCAGAGAATTCCAGAGACTCACCACTCTGTGTGAAAAATGTTTTTCTCATCTCGGTCTGAAAGGAATTCCCCCTTATCCTTAAACTGTGACCCCTTGTTCTGGACCTCTCCAACATCGGGAACAATCTTCCTGCATCTAGCCTGTCCAACCCCTTAAGAATTTTGTAAGTTTCTATAAGATCCCCCCTCAATCTTCTAAATTCTAGCAAGTACAAGCCGAGTCTATCTAGTCTTTTGTTAAAGAAGGAACTGCAGATGCTGGAGAATCGAGGGTTACACAAAAAGCTGGAGAAACTCAGCGGGTGCAGCAGCATCTAAGGAGCGAAGGAGATAGGCGACGTTTCGGGTCGAGACCCTTCTTCAGACTTTAGAGTCTGAAGAAGGGTCTCAACCCGAAACGTCGCCAATCTCCTTCGCTCCTTAGATGCTGCTGCACTCGCTGGGTTTCTCCAGCTTTTTGTGTAACCCTCTATCTAGTCTTTCTTCATATGAAAGTCCTGACATCCCAGGAATCAGTCTGGTGAACCTTCTCTGTACCCCCTCTATGGCAAGAATGTATTTCCTCAGATTTAGACACCAAAACTGTACGCAATATACCAGGTGTGGTCTCACCAAAACCCTGTACAACTGCAGTAGAACCTCCCTGTTCCTATACTCAAATCCTTTTGCTATGAATGCTAACATAACTTTCTTCACTCCTGTTTTTGCCACCAAAGTGGATAACCTCACATTTATCCACATTATACTGCATCTGCCATGCATTTGCCCACTCACCCAGCCTATCCAAGTCACCTTGCTCCCTCCTAGCATCCTCCTCACATCTAACACGTCCCCCCAGCTTCGTGTCATCCGCAAACTTGGAGATGTTGCATTCAATTCCCTCATCCAAATCATTAATATATATTGTAAATTGCTGGGGTCCCAGCACTGAGCCTTGCGGTACCCCACTCGTCACTGCCTGCCATTCTGAAAAGGACTCGTTTACTCCTACCCTGTGCTTCCTGTCTGCTAGCCAGTTCTCTATCCACATCAATACTGAACCCCCAATACTGTGTGCATTAAGTTTGTATACTAATCTCTTATGTGGGACCTTGTCGAAAGCCTTCTGAAAGTCCAGATATAACACATCCGCTGGTTCTCCCTTATCCACTCTACCAGTTACATCCTCAAAAAATTCTATAAGATTGGTCAGACATGGTTGACCTTTCATAAATCCATGCTGACTTTGTCCAATGATTTCACCACTTTCCAAATGTGCTGCTATCCCATATTTAATAACTGACTCTAGCAGTGTTCCCACTATCGATGTTAGACTAACTGGTCTGTAATTCCCCGTTTTCTCTCTCCCTCCTTTTTTTAAAAATTGGGGTTACATTAGCTACCCTCCAAACCTCAGGAACTACTCCAGAATCTAAAGAGTTTTGAAAAATTATCACTAATGCATTCACTATTTCTGTGACTACTTCCTTGAGTACTCTGGGATGCAGCCTATCTGGCCCTGGGGATTTATCGGCCTTTAATCCATTCAATTTACCCAACACCACTTCCCGGCTAAACTGGATTTCACTCAGTTCCTCCATCTTATTTGACCCCCTGCTATTTCCGGCAGATTATTTATGTCTTCCTTAGTGAAGACAGAACCAAAGTAGTTATTCAATTGGTTTGCCATGTCCTTGTTCCCCATGATCAATTCACCTGTTTCTGACATTTGTTTTAACTAATATTTTTCTCTTCACAAAAAGTTTTGCAGTCAGTTTTTATGTTCCCTGCCAGTTTTCTTTCATAATCTATTTTCCCTTTCCTAATTAAATCCTCTGCTGGACTCTGAATTTCTCCCAGTCCTCTGGTAGGTTGCTTTTTCTGGCTAATTTGTATGCTTCATCTTTTGTTTTGATACTATCCCTGATTTCCCTTGTAACCATGGATGCACTACCTTCCCTGATTTATTATTTTGCCAAACTGGAATGAACAATTGTTGTAGTTCATCCATGCAGTCTTTAAATGCCTTCCATTGCACATCCACTGTCAACCCTATAAGAATCAATTGCCAGCCTTGGCCAATTCACGTCTCATACCTTCAAAGTTACCTTTCTTTATCAAGCCTCAGCATTACATCCCTGTTTTTGTATTGTAGCCCCCTCTAAATAAACGCTAGCATTGCATTTGCCTTCCTTACTGCTGATTCAGCTTGCAAATGAACTTTTTGGGAATCTTGCACCAGCGCTCCCAAGTCCCTTTGCACCTCTGATTTCTGAATTCTCTCCTTATTTAGAAAATAGTCTACGCCTATATTCCTATTACCAAAATGCATGACTCCACACTTTGTTACGCTGTATTCCATCTGCCACTTCTCTGCCCACTCCCCCAACATGTCCAAGTCCTTCTGCAGAGTTCCTGATTTATCTTATTTCATCATGAACTTTCAAGTATGTTGTAGCCTCATCCTTTGTAATGGACTCTAAAATCGCACCAACCACTGAAGCCAGGCTAACTGGCCTAGTTTCCATTGGGGTGCAGTCCATTTGGTCCATGTGACATATCCACCTTCAGACTTTTCAGCTTCCCAAGCACCTTCTCTTTCGTGATAGTCACTCCACTTGTCATGGGTTTTTAGACTAGAGGATGATATTGATTAGCTGGTAAGATCGGCAGAGGGAATTTAATTCTGATAATGTGCATGTGATGTACTTTGGAATCACTATTAAAAGTAGGACTTACACACTTGAAGATAGGATCAAGGAAGTACTGAGACTGTAGGTAAGATTTACAAGGGGACAGCTGATGCCCAGACTATAAGAACATGGAGGTTATGGTACAACTTTATAAACATTGGTTCAGCCACAGGTGGAATACTGTGCACTTTGGTCGCCACACTACGGGAGGAAGTGATTGCACTGGAGAAGTTGCACAGGTGATTTACCAGGATATTGTCAAGGAGGATTATTTCAAAGAGACTGGACAGGCTGCGCTTGTTTTCATAGAGCAGAGGACGGAAGAGGTCGGGAGAGTGTTTACCTCCCGGTTGTAGTGTAGATCTCCCATCAGGCTCCCAGCCAGGCCCCTTTCATGCCGGGCCTCGATCTCTCCCTGCAGCTCCATCAATACCCACTCTGGGCTCGAGGCACCTCTGGTGCTGGGGGAAGCCACAAGAAGATTAAACTCTCGGACCAGCCATGTCAGGTGGGAATGGAAGAGGGAGGAGACGGAGAGAGATTTGCAACCCTCCTCTTCCATTCCCCCATCATCTTCAAACCACACTGATAGCTTCTACTACCTCTCCATCTCCCCTTCCTCCAACCCAAACCCCCTCCATCACCACCCGATTTTAACTCTGACAAGTGAGGTACTACACTTCGGTGTGTCAAAGAGTCAGATGGACAGATGTAAAGGTGGCTTTAGCAAGCTTGCCGTTATTGACAAGGGGATAAGTGTTGATAAGATTATTGATTATTGATAAGAGTTGGGACATCATAATGCAGCTGTACAAGCCATTATCGAGACACACTTGGAGTACTGTGTGTAGTTCTGATTGCCCAGCCGTAGTAAGTAAGAAAGGGTGCAGAAGAGATTTACCAACACGTTACCTGGGCCTGAGTTATAAGGAGCGGTTGGATAGGCTCGGACTTTTTTTTCTTTGAAGCATAGGAGGCTGAGGGGTGACTAAAGTGAACATATACAGCCTTTATCTCTGGGTAGAGGATTGTAAACCTGGAGGGCCCCCTCCTTCTCCCCCTCCCCCTCCTCCTCCTTCTCCCCCTCCTTCTCCCCCTCCTCTCCCCCTCCCTCTCCCCTTCCTCTCCCCCCTCCCCCCTCCCCCTCCTCCTCCCCCTCCCCCTCCTTCTCCCCCCCCTCCTCCTCCTCCTCCCCCTCCTCCTCCCCCTCCCTCTCCCCCTCCCCTCCCCCTCCCCCCTCCTCCCCCCTCTCCCCCTCCCTCTCCCCCTCCCTCCCTCTCCTTCTCCCCCTCTCCTTCTCCCCCTCCCCCCTCCTTCTCCCCCTCCCCCCCCTCCTTCTCCCCCTCCCCCTCCCCCCCTCCCCCTCTTTCTCCCCCTCCCCCTCCTTCTCCCCCTCCCCCTCCTCCCCCCCTCCTTCTCCCCTCCTTCTCCCCCCCCCCTCCTTCTCCCCCCCCCTCTTCTCTCCCCCCCCCCCTCTTTCTCCCCCCCCCCCCCCTCTTTCTCCCCCCCCCCCCTCTTTCTCCCCCCCCCCCCCTCTTTCTCCCCCTCCCCCCCCTCTTTCTCCCCCCCCTCTTTCTCCCCCCCCCCCCCTCTTTCTCCCCCCCCCTCTTTCTCCCCCCCCCCCCCTCTTTCTCCCCCCCCCCCCTCTTTCTCCCCCCCCCCCCTCTTTCTCCCCCCCCCCCTCTTTCTCCCCCCCCCCCCCTCTTTCTCCCCCCCCCCCCCCTCTTTCTCCCCCCCCCCCCCCTCTTTCTCCCCCCCCCCCTCTTTCTCCCCCCCCCCCCTCTTTCTCCCCCCCCCCCCCTCTTTCTCCCCCCCCCCCCTCTTTCTCCCCCCCCCCCTCTTTCTCCCCCCCCCCCCCTCTTTCGCCCCCCCCCCCCTCCCTCTTTCTCCCCCCCTCTTTCTCCCCCCCTCTTTCTCCTCCCCCCCCCCCCTCCTCTTTCTCCCCCCCCCCCCCTCTTTCTCCCCCCCCCCCTCTTTCTCCCCCCCCCCCCTCTTTCTCCCCCCCCCCTCTTTCTCCCCCCCCCCCTCTTTCTCCCCCCCCCCCCTCTTTCTCCCCCCCCCCCTCTTTCTCCCCCCCCCCCCCCTCTTTCTCCCCCCCCCCCCTCTTTCTCCCCCCCCCCCCTCTTTCTCCCCCCCCCCCCTCTTTCTCCCCCCCCCTCTTTCTCCCCCCCCCCCCTCTTTCTCCCCCCCCCCCCCCCTCTTTCTCCCCCCCCCCCCCCCTCTTTCTCCCCCCCCCCCCCCTCTTTCTCCCCCCCCCCCCCCTCTTTCTCCCCCCCCCCCCTCTTTCTCCCCCCCCCCCCTCTTTCTCCCCCCCCCCCCCCCCCCCCCCCCCCCCCCTCTTTCTCCCCCCCCCCCCCCCCCCCCTCTTTCTCCCCCCCCCCCCCCCCTCTTTCTCCCCCCCCTCTTTCTCCCCCCCCCCCCCTCTTTCTCCCCCCCCCCCCCTCTTTCTCCCCCCCCCCCCCCTCTTTCTCCCCCCCCCCCCTCTCTCTTTCTCCCCCCCCCCCCCCCCCCCCCCTTTCTCCCCCCCCCCCCCTCTTTCTCCCCCCCCCCCACTCCCCCTCACCTGGGC
>OY740797.1:49867325-50344893 GCA_963514005.1 Raja brachyura | reverse complement strand
AGGCTCTAAGCTCATCCACCTTTCTTACAATGCTCCTAGCTTTAAAATATACACATTTAAGAAACACACCGCCTCTTATTCTCTGTTTATTATCTTTTTCTTCTTTCTCCCCTACATGTTGGGTCTGAGTGCATCCCTTCTCTGCCTCCTGCCTCCCACTCTCTATTTGTGTCCCTCCCCCCAACCATTCCAATTTAAAGTCTCCCCAGTAGCTTTTGCAAATCTCTCCGCCAGGATATTGGTCCCCCTCGAGTTCAAGTGCAACCCGTCCTTTTTGTAGTGGTCACACTTTCCCCAAAAGAGGTCCCAATGATCCAGAAACGTGAATCCCTTTGTTGCCACACTGGAGCCAGCTGTGTTGCAAAGTTCCTCAAGAGAAAAGTGTTGCATCCATCCGGCCCAGCAGCTTTCCTTGAAATGTTTCAAATGTACACTGAAATGTTTTCCTGACATCTTCTACAGTGATGACAATTCTGCCGGAGACAGCAGGTATAACAGAGTTAAGGATGTCGGTGCACTTATCTAGGGGTTCAAATCTGGCAAATAAAGTGTTGAGTTCATTAAAAATAAATGGTTCGTTATCTGTCACAATAGATTTGGATGGAGTTGGCATTCCTGTCATAGATTTCATTGTATCCCACACCTTTTTGGAGTTATTGGCTCTGAAAGCATCTTCCAGATGCTGGCTGTGCGCCAATTTTGCTTCCCTCAATCTTATTTTCAGTTCTTTTTCTATCTGTTTAAGTGCTCCAGAATCGTTGCTTTTGAAAGCCACTTCCCTTGTATTTATTACTTTTTTTAGGTCCTTAGTTACAAATGATTTGTTGTTGGGATAGATTTTAATCTCCTCAGTGGGTACCACCAACTGTACACAAAAATCAATATAATCGTTTGTAACTATGGTTCTTTCATCTAGTGAACCCTCCTGAAAGGTTTCCCAGTCCGTCAATTCAAAACAGGCTTTCAGTTGTTCATTTGTCCATGCCCTTATCACTTTCTTTTCTGGCTTACTTCTCCTAAATTTGGTCTTGTACGCAAGAATCATGTCTTGAGGAGAGTCTGTATTACGATCGAGGAGACGCTCGATGTCCTGTGGTTTATGAAAATAGATTTACTAGAATGTTGCCTGGGTTTCAACAGCTAAGTTACAGAGATAGGTTGAACAAGTTAGGTCTTTATTCTCTGGCGTGCTGAAGGTTAAGGGGGGACTTGATAGAGGTCTTTAAAATGATGAGAGGGATAGACAGAGTTGATGTGGACAAGCTTTTCCCTTTGAGAATAGGGAAGATTCAAGCAAGAGGACATGACTTTAGAATTAAGGGACAGAGGTTTAGGGGTAACATGAGGGGGAACTTCTTTACTCAGAGTGGTAGCGGTGTGGAAATGAGCTTCCAGTGGAAGTGGTGGTGACATGTTCGTTGGTATCATTTAAAAATAAATTGGATAGGCATATTGATGAGAAGGGTATGGAGGGTTATGGTATGAGTGCAGGCAGGTGGGACTAATGGAAAAAAGTTGTTCGGCACGGACTTGAAGGGCCAAGATGGCCTGTTTCCGTGCTGTAATTGTTAGATGGTTTATATGGTAATAAACTAGGCCTGACCAGCTATCTCCAATGATACTGAGGGAGGCTAGAGGAGAAATTGTCAGAGTCCTGGCTGAGATAATGAATCAGTGTTGGATACGGAGTGGAGGTGCAGAAGACTGGATGAAGACTAATGTTGTGCCCCTATTTACGAAGAGCAGCAAAGAAAACCCTGTGCAACTAGCAAGCCTAATAACGCTGTGGTGGGAATGTTACTCAAGAGGATTCTGAAGGATAAGATATACAGTGCATTCAGAAAGTATTCAGACCCCTTCATTTTTTCCACATTTTGTTACGCCACAGCCTTATTCTAAAATTGATTACATTCATTTTTCTAATCATCAATCTACATCCAATACTTCAAAATAAAAAAAGTGAAAATAGGTGTTTAGAAATTTTTGCAAAGTCATTAAAAAGAAATAACTGAAATATCACATTTACATAAGTATTTAGACCCTTTACTCAGTACTTTGTTGAGGCAACTTTGGCAGCGATTACAGCCTCAAGTTTTCTTGGGTATGACGCTACAAGCTTGGCACACCTGTATTTGGGTCATTTCTCCCATTCTTCTCTGCAGATCCTCTCAAGCTCTGTCAGGTTGGATGGGGAGCATCGAAGCACAGCTATTTTCAGGTCCCTCCAGAGATGTTCGATTGGGTTCAAGTCCGGGCTCTGGCTGGGCCACTCAATGACATTAACAGACTTGTCACAAAGCCACTCCTGCGTTGTCTTGGCTGTGTGCTTAGGGTCATTGTCCTGTTGGAAGGTGAACCTCCGCCCCAGTCTGATGTCCTGAACGCTCTGGAGCAGGTTTTCATCAAGGATCCCTCTGTACTTTGCCCCGTTCATCTTTCCCTCGATCCTGACTAGTCTCCCAGATCCTGCCACTGAAAAACATCCCCACAGCATAATGCTGCCACCACCATGCTTCACCGTAGGTATGGTATTGGCCAGGTGATGAGCGGTGCCTGGTTTCATCAGACCAGAGAATCTTGTTTAGGTGCCTTATGGAAAACTCCAAGCGGGCTGTCATGTGCCTTTTACTGAGGAATGGCTTCCGTCTGGCCACTCTACCATAAAGGCCTGATTGGTGGAGTGCAGCAGATATAGTTGTACATCTGGAATTTTCTCCCATCTCCACAGAGGAATTCTGGAGTTCTGTCAGAGTGACCATCGGGTTCTTGGTCACCTTCCTGACCAAGGCCCTTCTCCCCCGATTACTCAGTTTGGCCAGTGGCCAGCTCTATGAAGATTCAAGATTCAATTTAATTGTCACGTATACCAATGGACAATAAACAATAGGTGCAGGAGTAGGCCATTCGGCCCTTCGAGCCAGCACCGCCATTCAATGTGATCATGGCTGATCATCCCCAATCAGTACCCTGTTCCTGCCTTCTCTCCATATCCCCTGACTCCGCTATATTTAAGAGCCCTATCTAGCTCTCTTGAAAGCATCCAGAGAACCCGCCTCCACCGCCCTCTGAGGCAGAGAATTCCACAGACTCTGTGAGAAAAAGTGTTTCCTCGTCTCCGTTCTAAATGGCTTATTCCTTATTCTTAAACTGTGGCCCCTGGTTCTGGACTCCCCCAACATCGGGAACATGTTTCCTGCCTCTAGCGTGTCCAAACCCTTAACAATCTTATATGTTTCAATGAGATTCCCTCTCATCCTTCTAAACTCCAGAATGTACAAGCCCAGCTGCTCCATTCTCTCAGCATATGACAGTCCCGCCATCCCGGGAATTAACCTTGTAAACCTATGCTGCACCCCCTCAATAGCATGAATGTCCTTCCTCAAATTAGGGGACCAAAACTGCACACAATACTCCAGGTGTGATCTCACTAGGGCTCTATACAACTACAGAAGGACCTCTTTGCTCCTATATTCGATTCCTCGTTATAAATGCCAACATGCCATTCGCTTTCTTCACTGCCTGATGTACCTGCATGCTTACTTTCATAGACTGATGTACCAGGACCTCCAGATCCCGTTGTACTTTTCCCAACTTGACGCCATATAGTTAGTAATCTGCCTTCCTGTTTTTGCTACCAATGTGGATAACTATCAAATGATTTCTGAAAGTCCAGGTACACTGCATCCACTGGCTCTCCCTTGTCCATTTTCCTAGTTACATCATCAAAAAATTCCAGAAGATTAGTCAAGCATGATTTCCCCTTCGTAAATCCATGCTGACTCGGACCAATCCTGTTACTGCTTTCCAAATGTGCGGCTATCTCATCTTTTATACCAATTAAGGTACAATGAAATTTGAGTTACCATACAGCCATACTAAGTAAAAAGCAAAAATACACACAGCACATCAAATAAAATGTAACATAAACATCCACCACAGTGGAATCAACATTCCTCACTGTGATGGAAGGCAATAAAGTTCAGTCATCTTCCTCCTTTGATCACACGTGGTCGGGGCCTTTGAACAGGGCCACTGCCAATGTTCCGCTGTTCAAGCCGTCTCGGCGGGATGATCGAAACTCCGGCGTCGGGACGGATCGGAACACTCAGCGGCATTGAGCTCCCGAGCCAACAGGCCCCGCGGTCGGAGCTCCAACCCTGGCGATCCTCGGCAAAAGTCCGAGTCGCACCCGCAGCTTGAAGCGCTGGGCCGGTCTCCCGGAAAGGCCGCACCACTCCACGTTGTGGGCCGCGGGGGGGGGGGGGGGGGGGGAACGGAGATGTGACACCGAGAAAAATTGCATCTCCGTCGAGGTAAGTGACTGGAAAAAGCTTCCGCCGATCCCCCCTCCCCCACCCCCCACATAAAACATACCAAGCGACATTGAAACAAACGTTCAAGACAAACAGAGAAGGGACAAGACAGACATACTGGCGCTGTAAGGCAGTAATTCTACCGCTACGCCACCGTGCCGCCTTTGTTCATGTGTGTGGTCAGAGTCGATGTGCCTAGGATGCCGCACCTGTATACGGTGAAATAAATTTGGTCATAAGTGATAGGAGTAGAATTAGGCCATTCGGCCCATCAAGTCTACTCCGCCATTCAATCATGGCTGATCACTCCTAACCCCATTCTACTGCCTACTCACCATAACCTCTGGCACCCGTACTAATCTATCTATCTCTGCCTTAACACAAGGCACAGATATATTTAACTCAAAGTATATTAAAACAATCCACAGAAACAATAATTCGAAATGAACAAACTTGAGTTATATCGTTTGAGTGGCATATTAGGTTTCTCCAGCTCCAGCTCCAGGTTCAAACTGATCACTTTGCTCATCCATAAGTACTTTTATTTCTCTTTGATATAGAACAGTAGATAACAAGTTAAGGGTCTGTCCTACTTTCCGACCTAATTCACGACCTCTGCCGAGTTTGCCCTTGACTCATACTCGCAGCATGGTCGCCACGAGGTCATAGGAGGTCATTGGAGGTCGTAGGAGGTCATAGGAGGTCTTGGCAGGTCGTGATGCTAGTCATAGGTACTCATGGCATCAAGTAGGTCGGGGCGTTTTTCTAGCCTGATGAAAAATGTCCACGAGTAAAAAAGGTCGTGAATTAAGTCGTGAAAGTGGGACAGGCCCGTAAGGAACTAGCAGGTGACAACATTATAATCAACATTTTGAAATAATTCGAAAGTTACCGTTGAGAAAGTGTACAAATTAAGTGATCTAATGCCAGGGATTTTGAAACTTCAATGAAACAAGTTTAATGAAGTCAAATACTTCTACAAATCTAACTCCCTTTTCCATTTCAAGTTAATTCTGCATTTCCTAAAGGTTCACATTTCAACCTCCAGATTTGCATTCAATATTATCAACCACAAGAGGATCATAAGCATTGATGTATCGAACTACACCAGCTCCTTGCTTTCTAACCGTTCAGCTTTACAAAAAACATTCCAAGCAACAGGCAAATCGGCTATTAGCTAATATCTTTTTGCATTGTACACAGATTTAAAATATTAGGAAGTAGATTCAGCAAAATTAAACAGAAAATAGGACACAATACTGCAACAATAGATCAACAGAGGATAGTACAGTTTTGGTCTCCAAATCTGAGGAAAGACATCCTTGCCATAGAGGGGGTACAGAGAAGGTTCACCAGACTGATTCCTGGGATGTCAGGACTTTCATATGAGGAACGACTGGATAGACTCGGCTTGTACTTGCTAGAATTTAGAAGATTGAGGGGGGATCTTATAGAAACTTACAAAATTCTTAAGGGGTTGGACAGGCTAGATGCAGGATGTTGGGGGAGTCCAGAACAAGGGGTCACAGTTTAAGGATAAGGGGGAATTCCTTTAGGACCGAGACGAGGAAAACATTTTTCACACAGAGAGTGGTAAGTCTCTGGAATTCTCGGCCACAGAAGATAGTTGAGGCCAGTTCATTGGCTATATTTAAGAGGGCGTTAGATGTGGCCCTTGTGGCTAAAGGGATCAGGGGGTATGGAGAGAAGGCAGGTACGGGATACTGAGTTGGATGATCAGCCATGATCACATTGAATGGCGGTGCAGGCTCGATGGGCCGAATGGCCTACTCCTGCACCTATTTTCTGTGTCTATGCTTCTATAATCTCGCTGGCTGGACTGGACTACTTGCACAATAAGGCCACGTATGTCAGGCTATTGTCCATTGTCTACAGCTTGGAGTTCGACACCGTCTTCCCTCCAAACTTGTTATCAAACTCTGGGAACTAGATCTCCACTCATCCCAATGCAACTGGACCCTCTACTTCCTCATCAGAAGACTACAATCACAATACATCTGCAACAACATGGAGTCAGAGTTGTAGGGAAAGATGTTGTCAAGTTGCAAATGTTGCAGAGGAGATTTACGAGGATGTTGCCAGGAATCGAGGGCCCGAGCTTCAAGGAGAGGTTGAACAGGCTAGGACATTATCCCCAGGAGCGCAGGAGGATGAGGAGTAATCTTATAGAGGTGCATAAAATCATGAGAGGAATAGAACGGGTTTGCCCAGAGTAGGGGAATTGATAACAAGAGGAAATTGGTTTAAGGTGAGATGGGAAAGATTTAATAGTAACCTGAGGGGTAACTTTTTTTTTACACAAACAGTAGTGGGTATTCGGAATGAGGAGGTAGTTGAGGCAGGTACTATCATAACATTTACGAGCTATTTGGACGAGTACATGGATAGGAGGGTTAGAGGGAATGGGCCAAGCACAGGCAGGTGGGACTAGTATGTATGGGATGTTTGTTGGTGTGGGCAAGTTGGGGTAAAAGGCCTGTTTGCATGCTGCGTGACTCTATAACTCTAAGCTGTAACGGAGGTGAGCCAAATTCCATAATTCCTGGACGAAAATGGGTGGTTTCGTTTTAGATTAAAGGTTAGATTCCTTTATTGTCAGTCTGAACGAAATTGTTACCATACAGTCATACATATAATAAAATCAAAACACCCAATAAACACATATCCAACATCCACCACAGTGAGTTCACCAGGCACCTCCTCACTGCGGTGGAAGGCAAAAGTCTTAAGTCCCTGTCTTCCTCCATCCTAGTTCTCCCTCTGCGTTGAGGCGATCCAGGCCACCGCCGCCGCTGGAGCACCGCAGCTCCAAACCAGGCCGCCACCGCCACAGCTCCGCCATTAGGCCTCAGCACAGACGGTGATGGGGGACACGCATCCCCCTGAAGGGAGAGACTAAGACTTTGTTTCTCCTCCCCCCCCCCCCCCCCCCCCCCCCATACAGAACCTAATAAAACAAAATTCTACCGAACAATGACAAAAAGATACAAAAAAAGCGAAAAAAACAGACGGACTGAAGGTCAGCCGCAGCTGCCAGCCAGCGCGGACACTATCTAAATTAGAGATACAGCATGGAAAAAGGCCCTTCGACCCATGGCGACCATGGGTCCCCCATTCACACTAGTTCTGTTAATCCCCTTTCTCTTCCACTCCCTGCACCCTGGGGCCAATTTACAGCAGTCAATAAACTTACAAACCTGCACTTCTTTGGGATTTAGGAAGAAACCGGAGCTCTTAGAGGAAATCCTTGCGGTCACAGGAAGAACATGCAAACTCCACACAGACAGCACCTGAAGGTAGGATCGAACTTGCATTGTGAGAGACCTTGCATTTTTTATTTGCTATAGGGATAGAAAGTCTAATTATCATGGGAAGGTTGCTATTGGTAATCTACATTCCCTTAAATAAAATGCTTTGTAAATTTAAGAAGACTCCAAATTGGTTGCAATTGACAGAATTATTGGAATTAAATAGCATGGTATGATGCAAGGAGTCAATATGCCATCATTCTTGAGAATTTAGACTTTAGAGATGCAGTGCAGAAACAGGCCCTTCGGCCCACAAAGCACGGGCCAACCAGCGATCATCCCCAGAGAAGCTTTTAAATATTGAGCGAGTTGTGTAAATGCAGATTGCTGCCGGTAACACTGTCGTTCAAGAGAAATAAAGAAATACAACTGCGTAGGAAGATTGCAACTGCAGATGCTGGTTTGTACCAAAGATAGACACAAAATGTTCGTGGGCGGGCAGCATCTCCGGATAGAAGGCATGGTTGACGTTTTGGGTCAAGACCCTTCCATACCTAGAGATATGGAAGGGTAAGGTGTGAAAACGACAGATCAAAGGGGACAAAGTTGAAGGTAAATGTAGAATGGATCATTGTTAGCTGAGGGGAAGGTGACAATGAGGCATACAATCAGTAATATTTAATCAGGAGGACAGTGGAACTAGTTGAACTAGGATGGAGGAGAGATAGAGAGAGAGGGAAAGCAAGGGTTACATGATGTTAGTGAAGTCAATATTCATTCTACAGGGTTGTAAGCTGCCCAAGCAAAATACGAGGTGCTGTTCCTCCAATTTGTATTAGGCCTTACTCTCACAGTGGAGGAGGCCCAATGCAACTGTACTCTGTTTGATTTTCAAACAATATGTGTTGGGAGAATCTACAGATGCTGGTTTACACCAAAGAAAGACATAAAATGCTGAAGTAACTCGGCGGGACAGGCAGCATCTCTGGAGAGAAGGAATGGGTGACGTTTCGGGTCGAGACCTTTCTGAAGGATCCCGACCTGAAACGTCACCCATTCCACCTCACCAGAGATGCTGCCTGTCCCGCAGAGTTGCTCCAACATTTTGTGTCTATCTTTGGTGATTTTCAGACAACTTGTGGTAATCAATTCTTATCATAATCGCTACAATAGAGCACAAGTAATGTTAGCTTGCCGCAACAAAACACAGCAGAGTCAGCAGAACAACAACTAAAGCAGCTGTTAGTTAGTGTTGGGATGAGTGTGCTTGGAAGTGGCAGACAACTTTAATCCCACCAGGGATGTGGACAAATTACTTAGCACTGTCAGCTCATAAAAATTGGTACAAAGTCAGCACTTATCTGAAAATCCATAAGAGCTTTCACCAGATGTTTATCTGAAAGGCAGATTAATGTAATAAAGGAAAATAGCATTGTCACGATCTGCCAATATTTACCACTGCAATACAGAGTCTGAAGAATGGATAGACACAAAATACTAGAGTAACTCAGCGGGACAGGCTGCATCTCTGGAGATAAGGGACTGGTCACATTTCGGGTCGAGACCCTTCTTTAGACCACTGGCCTGAAATGTCATCTGCCCTTTCCCTCCAGATGTTATTCTACATTTTCCATTAGCCCCATCTCCTTTGATGTTTTGTTTTCACATCTTACCCTTCCCTATCTCTGTGTCTCCCTCTCGCCTGACTCTCAGTCTGTAGAAGGGCCTCGACCCGAAATGTCACCCATTCCTTCTATCCAGAGATGCTGCCTGTTCCACTGAGTTACTCCAGCATCTTGTGTCTCTCTTCTGCTGCCTGACCTGCTGAGTTACTCCAGCATGGTGTGTCTGCCTTCTCCAGAGATGCTGCCTGACCTGCTCAGTTACTCCAACACATTGTCATTTGCGAATGATTCCAGCATCTGTAGTTTCGTGAACTTCCTTGTTGCCAGCATATCCTCAACTCTACAATTGGGTGTTTTCATTTTACATGACTTTTAAAGCTTGCAGTTTCAGATTAGTATTAATTATGAAATATTAAATAGAATCATCGTGTACTTGCAACTGTATAATTCATACAACGTCTGTAAGTAGTTAAGCATACCCAGGCTTACTCTGAATGTGACCTCCCAATGTGTACACCTCACACAGCCCAGATAAAACTCATCTGCCATTTCACCGACCATATCTATAGCTGGCAACAGACTGGAGATCCTGTCGTGGTCACGCATCAACAGAAACCCAGCAGGACGGTTATCAGAATCTGCGAGTTATGAAACAATACTTTTACTGAAAACTGTAACGTCCAGGTTCAGGAACAGCTTCTTCCCTACAGCCATTCGGCTATTACGCACGCCAACCTCAAATAAGCTCTGAACTACATAGACTATTATTGTTATTATTGCACTAATATTGTTAGTTTGGTTTTAATGTGTATGTATGTGTGCATGTACTTCTCCGTGGATTGTCACCTTGTCGTGGTGGAGAAGCTTGTGTGGTCCTGAGATCCTGAGAGCGATGCCGTCTGGAGCGATGCTCCTGATAGGGCCACACACTGGTAAGGTCGAGGGTGAGGTCTCTGACAAAGAGCAATCCAACCAAGACCTCAACGGTGGAACAGCCGGAGGACGATGGCTGACCTCAGTGGAGCGTCACAACGGCTGGGAAGGCGGATGAAGACTGCAACAGAAAAGGGTCCCCAGTCGTCTTGGACTCCATGCCACTGGATCCTGACCCAGATCTGTCAAGGACCATGGGGTGGCTGTCTGTGCACCAGTCTCCCCACGTTAAACAAAGTCACGCACAGGCGTCCTCCATGAGAGGACAGTCATACTCGTTTTGAGTGACCGCCGATGATGTGAGCATGTGTGTGTGTGTGTGTGTGTGTGTGTATGTGTATATATATATATATGTATATGTATATATATGTATATATGTATATACAGTGGCTTGCAAAAGTATTCATACCCCTTGAACTTTTCCGCATTTTCTCACGTTACAACCACAAACGTAAATGTATTTTATTGGGATTTTATGTGATAGACCAACACAAAGTGGCGCATAATTGTGAAGTGGAAGGAAAATGATACATGGTTTCCAAATTGTATTACAAATAAAAATCTGAAAAGTGTGGCGTGCAAAAGTATTCAGCCCCCCTGAGTCAATACTTTGTAGAACCACCTTTCGCTGCAATTACAGCTGCAAGTCTTTTGTGGTATGTCTCTACCAGCTTTGCACATCTAGTGACTGACATTTTTGCCCATTCTTCTTTGCAAAATAGCTCAAGCTCAGTCAGATTGGATGGAGAGCGTCTGTGAACAGCAATGTTCAAGTCTTGCCAGAGATTCTCAATTGGATTTAGGTCTGGACTTTGACTGGGCCATTCTAACACATGAATATGCTTTGATCTAAACCATTCCATTGTAGCTCCATTCAATTTAGGGTCGTTGTCCTGCTGGAAGGTGAACCTCTGCCCCAGTCTCAAGTCTTTTGCAGACTCTAAAAGGTTTTCTTCCAAGATTGCCCTTTATTTGGCTCCATCCATCTTCCCATCAACTCTGACCAGCTATCCTGTCCCTGCTGAAGAAAAGCATCCCCACAGCATGATGCTGCCACCACCATGTTTCACAGTGGGGATGGTGTGTTCAGGGTGATGTGCAGTGTTAGTTTTCCGCCACACATAGCGTTTTGCATTTAGGCCAAAAACTTCAATTTTGGTCTCATCAGACCAGAGCACCTTCCTCCACATGGTTGCTGTGTCCCCCACATGGCTTGTGACAAACTGCAAACGGGACTTCTTATGGCTTTGTTTCAACAATGGCGTTCTTCTTGCCACTCTTCCATAAAGGCCCGATTTGTGGAGTGCACGACTAATAGTTGTCCTGTGGACAGATTCTCCTGCCTGAGCTGTGGATCTATGCAGCTCCTCCAGAGTTACCATGGGCCTCTTGGCTGCTTCTCTGATCAATGCTCTCCTTGCCCGGCCTGTGAGTTTAGGTGGACGGCCATGTCTTGGTAGGTTTGCAGTTGTGCCATACTCTTTCCATTTTCGGATGATGGATTGAACAGTGCTCCGTGAGATGTTCAAAGCTTGGGATATTTTTTTATAACCTAACCCTGCTTTAAACTTCTCCACAACTTTATCCCTGACCTGTCTGGTGTGTTCCTTGGGCTTCATGATGTTGTTTGTTCACTAATGTTCTCTAACAAACCTCTGAGTCCTTCACAGAAGAGCTATATTTATACTGAGATTAGATTACACACAAGTGGACTCTAATTGCTAATTAGGTGACTTCTGAAGGAAATTGGTTGCACTGGATTTTATTCAGGGGTGTCAGAGTAAGGGTGCTGAATACTTTTGCACGCCACACTTTTCAGTTTTTTTTTGTAAAAAAATTTGAAAACCATGTATCATTTTCCTTCCACTTCACAATTATGCGCCACTTTGTGTTGGTCTATCACATAAAATCCCAATAAAATACATTTACGTTTGTGGTTGTAACGTGACAAAATGTGGAAAAGTTCAAGGGGTATGAATACTTTTGCAAGCCACTGTATGTGTGTGTGTGTATATATATATATATATATATATATATATATATATATATATATATATATATAGATCATATATATATATATATGATCTGTACACGTGTGTATGTGTATTTACACACTGAACATTTTTTTGCTTGTTTATTATATTGTTTACAGAGTACTAGGTTTACATATTCTGTTGTGCTGCTGCAAGTAAGAATGTCATTGCTCTATCTGGGACATAGGACAATAAAACAGTAAAGGACAATAAAACACACTCGACTCTTGACTATGTACCCAGCCAAATGCTGCTCCAAGTTCAGCTCTCCCCTTGTCAAATCAGCCCATTGGATCGGTACATTGATTCCTTGCATCAACAGTTCACAGTGTGTCTGCCATTTATAAAATGAATTCCAGATTCTCATGAGATACTGAAGCAGCATCTCTGAAAAGCGCTCCCGTAAAGAAATGGGTAGTAGATGCATGGCCACATCATCACCTTTCAGATTCCTCACAAGCTACACATTCTATTGGTTTTCAAATATATGTTGCGGGAGGAGGTACTAAATCTTGGAACAGCTTACTAAAGTACATGAGAGTAATGTGCAGGATTGCTGCATTGCTTGTGTTGACCCTATTGCCTCTGTAGGATATCAAGTGATGTGTCGAACAAAAGACTCTTCACCAAGGTTTAGTACAACTTAATCTTTATTAACTCTCAAGTAATTTAAACATAAATGCAAACATTGACTTCTGATAACGTCTCATTTACTTTACTATTTCAACTTATCACTTCTTAAACTAAATCACAAAACTTGGACTCAGATATTATCCGTATGAATGAATCGGCCAGATTTACTCCATTACTTCTCTGAGTTTTGAACTTGGGTCCCTTCTTGAACCCCATTCTCCTGCCTTCTCCCCATAACCCCTGACATCCTTACTAATCGAGAATCTATCTATCTATCTAAATATATCCACTGAAGGCCCTCTGTGGCAAAGAATCTCACAGATTCACCATCCTCCGACTAAGGAAATTCCTCCTCATCTCCTCCCAAAAGGGAAGTCCTTTAATTCTGAGGCTCTGACCTCTAGTCCTAGACTCTCCCACTAGTGGAAACATCCTCTCCACATCCACTCTATCCAAGCCGTTCACTATTCTGTAAGTTTCAATGAGGGTCCCCCTCATCCTTCTAAACTCCAGCGAGTACAGGTCCAGTGCCATCAAAGTATTTATTAAGTAATTGAAAACTGAAGTGTAGCAGTAATTCATTTTGATGCTACATATTTTCACTATTTTTGCTGTCCTACCATTTTGGGTATATTTTAAAGGGTTAGTATTTGATTTGTCCTATTAATTTATTTTTACCCCTATAGTGGGTTTGCAGAACAAATTAAATGTCTTCTCATTCATTTGGTTTTGAATACTTTCTGCTGTAATCTTCCCATGTTTGTGGTTGCCAGGGGATACTAATGCAATAAGGTTTCAGTTCATTGTGTCAGCTTATCTTTGCTTGATTTGACTATCAAGCATTGGTTACAGAGGGACCAGCGGTGCCATCTTATGGATCAACTGATGTTAATGCTCAGAATAGTAACCGGAAAAGCTATGATGCAGTCAGTGGTTAGAAATGCATGGTTGAGCATTAGCAGATTTAACATTTTGAAAGTGGAACTGCCCACAATAAATGTGAAATTTGAATTAAAAAGCAGGTAAAATAATAATGGGATTACACAAGGTGTTTTCGTCAGGGATACAGCCACAGGAGGCGGTGGAAGCCAAGTCAATGGGTATTTTTAAGGTGGAGATTGACAAATACTGGATGCGAGAACAAGGTTTGCAACAGAACCTAAGACTTATTGACAAGGTCAGTTGACAAGGAATGAGAAATGGAGTGAACTCAATTTCAGTCAGAGGGTGGTGAATCTGTGGAATTCTTTGCCACAAGAGGCTGTGGAGGACAAGTCAATGGGTATTTTTAAGCCAGAGATAGTACGGGTGTCAGGGGGTTATGGGGAGAAGGCAGGAGAAAGGGGTTGAGAGGGAGAGATAGATCAGCCATGATTGAATGGCAGAGTAGACTCGATGGGCCGAATGTCTCAAATCTGCTCCTCCAACTTCCGAATTAATCAGGAGAAGTAAAAGAGACATCTCAAGTTTGGGCTTTTTGGAGGGCCAAATGCCTCGTGGCTTGCAGCAAGGAGGCAAAGGGTTTGGTGTGATGGCCCTGTGGGAGATTTCAGTTTTGCATCCAATCGAATGGGCATTGCACAATTTTAAACAAAGATCTTCTGCCAGAAATCCAGTCGGCACGGTGGCGCAGCAGTAGAGCTGCTGCCTTACAGTGCCAGAGACCCGGCTTCAATCTCTGTCTGCACAGAGTTGTACGTTCTCCCTGTGACCGTGCGGGTTTTCTCCAGTTGATCCAGTTTCCTCCCACATTCCAAAGATATGCAGCCTTGTACGTTAATTAACTTCTGTAAATTGTCCCTGGTGTATAGGATAAAACTAATGAACGAGTGATTGGTGGTCGGTGTGGACATGGTGGGCTTGTTTCCATGTTGCAGGGTAATACAAGAGCAGGTAATTTTGGTGTGTTCCATCCTGACCTCTGCTGTTGTCAATGGTTTGCCTATTCTCCCTGTGACTGTTTGGATTTCATCTGAGTGCATGGTTTATCAATCTCTATCCCAAATGCACGCATTTGATATATTTGAGAAACTAAAATTAAAACCACCACAATGATAGCGTGGGAGGCAATCCTTACCCACGGGTGAATTTGTACATTTGCACACCAGTTCCAAATGTCATCCCACCAGCTGGTTTCCTTCATATCTTTAATGTTCATCTCAATTTCTCCAGTGTGCTGGATGACATCAATGAATGTACTGTAGCCATTAATTAGCCGATTCATAATCCATTGTAAATTCTCCGGTAGGTGATGTAATGTACTAATGGAAGTCTTGTTGTTCTTCCTTATTCCCACAGTGGTTCCCATTGTGATTTAATTACGTTTATGTACATCAATCAAGTCGAGTTTACTATTTCTGGTGTGTATTTGCGGGTTACTGCAGAAGGTCGTATTTGCAATTGGACATGTCTGAACACCAGACTGATATTCCTTTAATGAAATGATCATTCAGTATTCCCCCTTCCCTCCATATGCGACCTTGGTGATGTCGACACTCAGTGTCCAAGCTTCCACTGCACAATTTAAATTTGCTTTTGCCCCAAATCCACAGTGAGCTTGTTCATTAGTGTACATAGGGTACGGACAGACAACAATCCCCTCAGTGTGTTGGCATTCAGTCAGGGCTGTATCTACCAATCCCTCAGTCTTTCTACGGCATAAGGCAGAACACCTTCATGTCCTAGCCATATCCCTTGCCTAATAATCCCTATATTTTCTGCCTAGTATATCCTGAGGGATTATTAAATGTCCCAGTATCATTCCCAAACCTTTACTAGTAGCTGTCCCCAGGGCCGGATTTAGATGAAGAGAGGCCCTAAGCAATTTCACTTGTGAGGCTCACCCCCACGACTAGATGACCATGACTACCCAACAGTGACAGTGTGACACTTTTAGATCCAACTGTATGTTGTCATTAAACAGTTGGTTTTAAAATACATATTGGATTCACCATGGAGTGAGCGATGCTTTACCTGGATTGCCGTTTGAAGCTCTGGAGTGTTGGTTCAACATCATGGAGCTGTGGTTTGCAGAGCTCCCAGCCTCGGGCTGTGCTGATTTCAACATCGCAGAGCCCTTGGATCCCTTTGCTGAGGGTCGCCAGCGTGAATCTCCACCCAGCTCAGCCTGTGGACTTCGGGAGCTGCAGTCTCCGGTAGGAAGTGGCCGATTCGGAAGTCCAAGCCGCTGAGAATGGTCTCCCGTTCATGGCCAATGGCCATGAGGGGGGTTCCAAGAGGAGGGTGTCCGTTGGAGACGGGAAAAGGGATCATCACTGGGGGCGAGGACTCCTTCCCATGGAAGAACGCTGTGAGGCGGAGGCGATGGAAGAAGAACTCCAAATCACGGCGGGCGCAGAACTCATTGAGGTGGGGACGGATGGGGCAAAGGTGAGGCTAGGGCCGGCCTTAAGCCGATTGGACTGATTGCTCCCAACTGGGCCCCGTGAGTAAGCGGTCCCCACGCCAGAGTAATCTACTCTCGGCTCGGGTAGATCTACCCCGGGTGGAGGGGGGAGAGAGGCGCGGAGAGAGAGTAGAGGGGTGGAGGGGGAAGAAAGGGGTAGATGGGGAGGGGGGTGTGAGGGGAAATTGAGATGGGGAAAGCGGGAGGTGGGTCATTCCTTCACAGTCCCGGGGCAACGCTCCTGCCCCTCCAGTCGCCGTGCTTCACGCACACAGCCCCGGCTCCACCCCTCTCTCTCCCCGGGGCGATGCAGTGAACAATACACGGAGGGCCGGGCCGGGGGTTGGAGCAACGTTTACAAACCTCGGCCTCAGCTCACACGCGTCCGCCCGGACCCCGGCATCTGCTCCTGCCGCCAGCCCTCTCCCTCCCTTCTCTCCTTCCCCTCTCTTTTCCCTACTCTAATTCACTCCATCCCTTGTTTCTCTCCTTCCCTACCTCCATTCTCTACTTCCCTCCCTCCCTCCCTCCCTCCCTTCTCTTCTTCTCTCCCACACACACACACACATTACACACAGACAACTAACACACAGTTACAATGGGGTAGAGGCCCAAAGGGTAGGATGGGGCTGAAGCCCAAAATGTAATGCCTGGACTGGTTTTTCACCAATTGGTTTTCCAGGATTTATTTAATTAAATTACTTTTTTTTTCCATTTCACAGTCACTAAAACAAGTGATATTGTAACCATGTACTTTTCAGAGGTGATCTACACATTTTGTTTGTTACTTGTAGGCTTACATGTATGCAATTTTATATTAAAATGTAGCTTAGATCTGTTTGGTCCATTCAGTCGCATTTTTAAGCGCACATTTTGATTACTTGCCATTCTACCATTGAGATATAAAGTCTATAATAGACTGTAATTATATTTCTATGAATCTACAGACCTTGGCTGGGAACCTGGGCCTCACCAAAATGGTTCCCAATTGGGCCCCGCACCTCCTAAGGCCGGCCCTGGGTGAGGCCTCTGCTGAGGACAAACCGTTCGGTATCTGAGAGGGGGAGGTCAGGGGGATGGTGAACACACGGCAGGGATGGGGGTTGGGGCCAGAGTAAGGCAGGTGAGTGGACTGAGGCCAAGGCAATAGACAATAGGTGCAGGAGTAGGCCATTTGGCCCTTCGAGCCAGCACCGCCATTCAATGTGATCATGGCTGATCATCCTCAATCAGTATCCCGTTCCTGCCTTCTCCCCATATCTCCTGACTCCGCTATCTTTAAGAGCCCTATCTAGCTCTCTCTTGAAAGCATCCAGAGAACCTGTCTCCACCGCCCTCTGAGGCAGAGAATTCCACAGACTCACCACTTTCTGTGAGAAAAAGTGCTTCCTCGTCTCCGTTCTAAATGGCTTACTCCTTATACTTAAACTGTGGCCCTTGGTTCTGGATGTCTGGTAAGGGTGGTGTGTGGTGAGGGAGGGGGGGGGGTAATGAGGACTGTAGTGTAGGTGGGTAAGAACTTGGGTCACATGGTTTGAGGGGAATGGGGAAGACCCAGTGGAACAGCCACTGAGATTACCAGGGTTGGCTGACTAGCACTAGGACCCAGCGCAGTCAAACCCGGGAGAGTGGGAGTCTGCAGCGTGGAAGCTTCAGGCCCGGTGCTGTCCAGGCTGCAGGTAAGGCGACGGTGACAGCGACGGCTGCTGGAGGGCGGTGGAGTGGCCAGGGTCAGCGGGCAAAGAGTAGGAGGTCCCAGTGGGCGGATGGTCGGTGGGGCGGCGAGGTTCGACGGGTCCAGGGAGGCAGCGAGGTGAGTAGGCCCCCCTAGATCTCGAGGCCCTAAGCTTAAGCTTGTCTAGCTTATACGTAAATCTGGCCCTGGCTGCCCCACTTTCTATTGTTCCCTACATCTTGCTCTAGCAATGTTTGGATCAATATCATGGATATATCTCAGATTGGTCTGGTAACTGTATACCTGTGACATCCAATACAAAGGGTAGCAAGGTGTGATGTGTTTTGTCGTGTAGGATTTTACCTGTTCCCTTTAAGATTAACCCATTTTGGGGTCCCTCTTTCATATTGGGATTCCAACCATCCTTCCACCATCACCAACCTAACTTTGGACTTTTCGCACATTGGATTCTCTCTTTATTAGTGCATTTACCAAAGTGTATCTATAACAGAATATGCCAGAATTGTCCCATCTCTGAGACACGATGCCTCAGTAAGGTTATATATCAGTCTGACATCTTGAGCTGTTCCACCGTTCCATCGGGTTCACTCTGTTACCACCGCAATCAATGACTTGACTTTGTAGAACATCAGTTATCTGTAAAACATAAGTAATATCTGCTCTTGTTTACAGTTCTTGGTGCACGCTAATAAGCCAGTATTTTAATACTGCTTGACTTCATCTTTTGTTTGCTTCTTTGGGGTAGGTCATGTGATGCGTTTGTCTGACCATTCTCCCTGGTTTGTTCGAACTTGTGATACAACACGAGATAGGCAGCATGGCGGCACTGATCTCCGGTTTCGTCCCACACACATCTCCGGTTTCCTCCCACACTCCAAAGACAGACGGATTTGTAAGTTAATTGCCTTGGAATAAATGTAAAATTGTCCCTAGTGTGTGGAGTATAGAGTTAATGTGTAGGGGTCGCTGGGCTGAAGGGCCTGTTTCTGCACTGTATCTCCACACTAAGCTAAACTGAACTAAACTAAAATGTTAAAGTAATATATGTGGTTTTCATTAGCAGTGTGTCTGCTGTCCTCACTATTCCTTGGATCATGCAATTGTGTGCCCTGCAATTTGTTCCCATTTTGTTTTGGCACAAATGGTTCCCAGGATCATTTGCTGTCCACACTTGACACTATCGCTCTTCTCCAGTGTAATTAACAGCATCTGCAAAGAAAATATGATTATGTCAAAACAATTTTTTCAAAGAAACACTAGAACTCGATATCAGCATGTCAAAAATCTTGTGCAAAATCTTTTAAGCTTCTGGAAAATAAACATTCTTGTTAGCAAAAACAATATTTTAGATTGTTCCCCAAACATTCCAATTACTCAAAATACCATTTTCAAATCCCAATTTTAATATACTGTAATAACCAATTTCCCCAAATGCCAATTCTTTCTGAGATGAGGTCATGTCATATCCAGAATAGGAACACTCATATTTCCACCACCTTAACCTGAATTCCACATGGCCAGCGTGGAATCCTGGTCTCTCTCAAATTAATTCCAAAGGAAAGAAACAGTTAAAAAAAAAACAGACAACTCCATGCTTGAACGACTCTTTCTTTGGAATCTTCAAAATAACTGAAAAACAGGGAAAACTTCCAAAGAATAAAGGAAACAAAAAGATGGATTGGGCTCCCACACAATTTCTTAAAGCAACATTATCTCTTAAAACACAGAAGCAGAATCTTCCAGTCACACCCTCTTCTGTGTGGAACATAGGATTCAATCAACATTCTCCCAAGACAGATTTAACAAACACACACCAGCCTTTGCACTCGCCCACTTCATGCATTTTCTCTTCCTCGCGTGAAAATCAACATTACCACCAAATGCCACATCTCCTGCAACAATTTAAAACGGACATATAATCCATTGTAGTGTCACCTGGTGGTTAGGCCACTCTTGCTATGCAAACCCTCATCAGTCAGGGGTGGGGTCACGGGGTATAGGGGTATAGGGGTGTGCCCTACTATTTAAGCACCGACCTTCCCTCTCTCACTCTCTTTCTCTCTCTTCATGAGAGTGTCCTGCCACCTCAGCAGGAGCTCAGCTCGAGCCCACGAGGCAACAGCCTCTCAGCGGCAACAATGGCTATTATGTTAGAGTGCTAAACGTGCATGTATGTATATCTTACCTACAATGCCTGAATAAAGAAATCATGTATTCATGACGTTTGTGCCTCGACACCATACTTATTCTCTGCCAGTGGCTCCACGTCACTTCACAGGAGGTATGCTGAAGGCAGACTTACAGAGTTTGCCATCGCCCCTGGACAATTTATTTCCTCTTTAACCACTTTACGACATCAATGACCACTCTTTTATTCGGCATGTCTGTGACGCGGGCACGATGGCACCACAAAAATAACCTCTCAATAGTGCTCACCCAGGGACGCCAAAATGTTGACCCTATTACCTCGATAGGGTATCAACCGACGTGTCAGACAAAAGACTCTACATCAAGGTTTAGTACAATTTAATCTTTATTAACACTCGAGTCACTTAAACATACATGCAAACCATTGACCTGATAACTTCTCATTTACTTCACTATTTCAACTTATCACTTCTTCAAACTAAATCACAAAACTCATGACTTGGACTCAGATATTACCCATATGGATGAATTGGCCAGATTCAGTGGAGGCGTTGCGTGTCCAAGGTTTCTTGCTGGCAGCCCAGTCTTGACCACACGGTGGCGCCGGTGGTCTCAGGTTTGTCCTAATCAGAATCAGAATCAGAATCAGATTTTATTGGCCAAGTAAGTTTTGCAACATACGAGGAATTTCACTGGCAAGGTCAGTCATACAATTAAAAGCAACAGATTCAAAAACACATTTTAACATGAACACCCACCACAGTGACTCCTCCACATTCCTCACTGTGATGGAAGGTGAAATAAAGTTCAAGTCCTCCCCTTTTGTTCTTCCTTGGTCAGGGGCCTCGAGCCCTCCGTTGAGGGGACGGTCTTGACTCCCGTAGCCGGCGGTGTTCGGGCCCTCCGTGTCGAGGCGTTCAGCTCCCGCATCGGGGGGACGTCAGCTCCCCCGTGCCGGGGGATCAAACCTCGCGTCGGCGCTGGACGAACCTTCTGCGGCGTTGGAGCTCCCGACTTGCCTCTCCCGAGACTGCGAGCCCTTGTTGGTAAGTCCACAGGCCACGGTGGAAGCGATCCCAGGCAAGGGATCCGCTCCAATGTTAAGTCCGCGCCCTGCTGTGGGGCTCACGACAGTCCGAGGCAGCTTCCAGCTCCAGCGAAGGTAGGCCGCAGAGCCCGGAGAATGTGATCCAAAAATTGATCACATCTCCGGCAAGGTAGAAACTGAAAAAAAAAGTTTCCCCCGACCCCCCCCCCACCCCCACCCCCCATAAAACAAAACAGAAGAACATTATATCAAACTTTTAACAATCACTAAAAATAACAAAAAGATGAATAAATCGAACAGACTGCCCCTGGTGGTCCTAATGGCTCAGTCTTCCTCAAACCAACAACCGAGAAACACAGATAACAGGGAGGTGCCCTACTTTGCCTCCCTCCCTCTCTCTCCTTTCTTCCTCTTTCTCTCCTGCTTCTTCATTCTCCCTTTTCTTCTTGTCCTCTCTTTTTTCTTCTCTCATCTTCTTCCTTGTCCCCTCTTGCTAGAATGCCTGGGATTTATGGGGAGTCGGCTGTCAAGGTTCACCAAACATCAGCTAATTGGATCAAGCCATTACCAATGATGCTGGGGATGGCCTCTCCTGCCCGACATCCAAAGGAGAGGGTGCTGTCACAACACAAAGCAAAAGCTGTGCAAAAACTCTTCATATGTTCCATGTGTCCATAATTCAATAGTGTCATACTCAGTAGAGTTGGTCCACATCTTGAAAGAAACCTCACCTGTAATAATGCATCAGCAATAAAAGCATTAAAAAAGTTGGCCACAGCATAGATAGAAATGAGGAACTGCAGATGCTAGTTTGCTGCAAAACAATAGCGGAAGCATCCAAGGCATTGTAAAGATACGGGAAAAAGCACACACTTTTAACTAGGGGAAAAAAAATCACATTTAATCACAATCGCTCATCATATTTCATAAGTTCTTTAAGGAAAAGCAAACGTGTGCCACACAAGGATGTGTTAGGTCAAATATTAAAAGCTGGTTAAACCTTTGAGGAGTATCCAAAGATGGAATAGAAGACGGTGAGCTGGGCAGACACAAAGCGAATTACAAAGGCTTGAAGTTTATCATCTGCCATTGATGGAACTATCAAAGTCAGGCATGCTGAAAATGTCAGAGTTTGAAGAGTGCAAATCTCCCTGGTAGCTAGAGTTAGAAGATACAGCGCTAGAGTTGCTGTTTGCAACTCCAGAGACCTGGGTTCGATCCCCACTACGGGTGCTGTCTGTAGGGAGTTTGTACGTGACCTGCTTGACCTGTTTTCTCCGAGATCTTCAGTTTCCGCCCACAATCCAAAGAAGTACAGGTTTGTAGGTAAATTGCCTTGGTATAAATGTAAATTTATCGCTGGTCGGTGCGGACTCGGTGGGCTGAAGGGCCTGTTTCCATGTTGTATCTCTAAAACTGAAAGGTAGAATAGTGATGCAACAGGTAGGACTACTGCACGTTTGACCCTGAGCTACGGTGCTGTCTGGGTGAAGTTGTTTTTACCCCTGCATGTGTTTCCCCTCGAACTCTGGGCTCCTTTTATATCCCATAGTGATGCTGGTTATTTGGCTGCTGCAAATTAAAAGCAAAATAGCTGAGGGAGTGGGTGGGAAAATCAGGATAGTTTTGATTAAAAAGGAATAGAATACAGGGGGGAAAAAGGGAAATGGAGTGGATTGACTTGATGAACCAAGTGACTTCTTTCTATGTCATAAGAGAATATGTCCAAAAAGTTCAAGACCAAGAACATTGTAAGAATTTTAAAATTGAGACAGTCGTCAGTAAGGAGAGAGGTAATGGGCCGAATGGCCTAATTTTACTCCTGTCACATGGTCTTATGATGTGTCAGGGCCACAATTCTCATACAATGCTCATTGCAATACACCCAACACTTACTACCAGTCTACCAAGAGCAACAAATCCACGGGAGATATATTCAATACATAAAACAGATGATACAGCACAGGAATGGGCCCTTCGGTCCACAATGTTTGCGTTGAATATGATGCCTGCACATGATCCATATCCCTCTATCCCCTGCACTTCCATGTGCCTATCTCAAAGCTTCTTAAACACCACTATCGCAGAGAGTCACACAGCACGGAAACAGACCCTTCGGTCCAACTTGCCCACGCCGAGCAAGAAGACCTATCTATGATTGTCCCACCTGCCTGTGTTTGACCCATATCACTAAACCTCTTCTATCAATGTCTTTGGAACTTCACCGAACACCACTGGTCTCCTACCTCCAACCAGAATATCTCCTTCCGCCACAACTCTCTGTCTTCCATGAACAAGCCAGTTCTGAATGCAAACTGTATGGAGTTTGTACGTTCTCCTTGTGACTGCGTGGGTTTTCTCCGGGTGCTCTGGTTTCCTCCAACATTGCAAAGTCGTGCAGGTTAATTGGCTTCTGTAAATTGTCCCTACTGTGTAGGATAGAATTAGTGTGTGTATGGGTGACCACTGGCCGTCACGGACTCGGTGGGCTGAAGGGCCTGTTTCCACACTGTATCTCTAAGCTAAACAAAATGAAGTCACCACACAACCTCCACGTTGTGGAGAAAACATTTCCCTGTGGTTGAAACCCTCTATTCCAGGCCGCATTCCGGTAAACCTCTGCACCCTCTTTAAAGCCTCCACATTTTTCCTGTAATGGGCCGATTAGAGCTGGACGCAATATGGGACACAAAGTGGCCTAAAGAAAGCCCGATAAAGCTGCATCTTCCCGACTCATATTCATTGGCCCCAGCAATGGAGGCAATCATACTGCACATTCTTTACAACCTTATCTACATGCTGTCATCTTCAGTGAGCTATGAACGTGGACTCCAAGTTCCCACTGCATATCAATGTTGCTAAGGGTGTTGCCATTAACTGTGTACCCTCTCCTTAATTTCAACCTCCCAAAGTGCACCACCTCACACTTGCTCAGGTTAAACTCCGTCTACCATTTCTCCACCCATTTCTGCAGCTGATCTATATCCTCCCGTATCTTCAGACAGCCTTCCTCACTGTTTACCACTCCTCCAATGTTGGTGTCGTCAGCAAACGTACTCACCAACCTTCCTACATTTACGTCTAGATCTTGTTTTGTCGTTCCTAATAATAAACCTTGCAATTAACAAATTTAGTTCAAGACGATCTTGGGCTTATCATGATATTCTTTTGAAAGATTTTAATAAAGACAAGGTCTAAAATACGATTGATGGTTTTAAACAGGTATTGTTGCTGACCTGAATGGCATTCGCCCAGCTAAGAATCACAACAAGGACATGTTAACTAGAATGTAAGATAGACACAAAAAGCCAGAGTAACTCAGCTAGTCAGACAGCATCTCTGGAGAAAAGGAATAGGTGACGTTTTGGGTCGAGACCCTTCATGACCCAAAACGCCACCCATTCTTTTTCTCCATAGCCGCTGTGTTACTCCAGCCTTTTGTGTTTATCTTCAGTTTAAACTAGCAGCATCTACAGTTCCATCCCACACGTGCTAATTAGAATGTATTCTCAAAGTCAAAGTCAAAAGAGTTTATTGTCATGTGTCCCTGTCTTCTCCTTAGGTTCAATGAGGCAAATCTCCAGCTGGAGTCATGTACAGCTAGCTGCAACCCTGCAGCAGCTTGCAAACCCATCCCATCAATCTAACAAATGCCCTTTGTATGGGCTGCCCATAAGTTGCATGTTTCGTACATTGGGGATGACGTACATTATCATTGTGTAAGCGCTCAGCAAAATGTTGAAGCTCCTCAAATTTCTCTCAGGCAATCACAAGAGAATGAATTGATCTCAACAAAACATACCTTTAATAGAAACATCGAATAGAAGGGTGCAAGGCCACCAATTTCAAGTGCAGTTTCTTACCACTTCAAGCAGGGTGCAAGGTCACCAAATTCAAGTGCAGATTCATGTCAATTCAAGCAGGGTGCAAGGCAACCAAATTCAAGTGCAGTTTCATACCATTTCATGCAGGGTGCAAGCCCACCAAATGCTAGTGCAGTTTCATACCATTTCAAGCAGGGTGAAACCACCATAAAACCACTATAAAGCCACACAAAACTCGACATAAACACTCACAGTTCAGTAGACATTAAGTGTGTTAAGTTGATTCACAGCTCAGAGTCGTGACCTCTCCCTCCCCCATCTTGCAGAGACTGAGCCACACCCACACTTCCGGGTTTTATAATCCCTCTTCCTCCAACCAGAAGGGGCGTGGCCAACAAGGTGTGATTGACAGGAGAGAGATTCCCAACTTTTTTTAGAACACTAATAACACTTTTATTTTGCATTGATAGGACGAATCCTCTGCACCTGATGAGCAGTGGGGGACTGAGTAAGATGGCAAAAAATCACAGCCATAAGTGATAACGTTTTATCTAAAATCAATATAAAGTGCAAACAGGTTGTCACGTTTCCACCAACAACAGCCATTTTTTGCAGTGAAGCATTTCAAAGCAGTTGCCACCACCAACAACAGCCATTCTTCTGCAGTGCAGCCTTTCAAAGCAGTTGCCATCACCAACAACAGCCATTTATTTGCAGTGAAGCCTTTCAAAGCAGTTACCACCACCAACTACAGTCATTTTTTGCAATGCAGCCTTTCAAAGCAACCATATTTTCATTTTCAAACCACATTAAGGGCACTCACAGTTGAGTAGACATGTGTTCAGTGTTATTCACAGCTCAGAGAGATGTGACCCTCTCACTTCCTCCATCTTGCAGAGACTGAGTGAGGCACAACACTTCCGGGTTTTATAGTCCCTCCCCCCTCCCACCAGCAGGGGCAGCAGATAGAATGTCATCATTTTTTAAACATTAATAATTCTTTGATTTTTGATCATTGGGAAAAATCCTCTTGTCCTGACCAGCAGAGGGGTACTCTGAGTAAGATGGCAAAAAATCACGGCCGTATATAGCAGCATTTTTTCAAAAATCAAGAAACAGAAAACTGGAAGTGATCAAGATCTTACTTTTAGTAATGTATAGATAGATATAACATTCTTAAGGGATTGGACAGGCTAGATGCACGAAAAATGTTCCCCACGTTGGGGGAGTAGAGAACCAGGGGTCACAGTTTAAGAATTTAGCACATTTAGGACAGAGATGAGGAAAAACCATTTCGCCCAGAGAGCTGTGAATCTGTGGAATTATCTGCCACAGAAGGCAGTGGAGGCCAATTCACTGGATGTTTTCAAGAGTGAGTTAGATTTACTGTAACTCAGGGCTAACGGAATCAAGGGATATGGGGAAAAAGCAGGAACTGGGTACTGATATTGAATGGTGGTGCTGCTTTGGCCTGCTCCTGCACCTATTTTCTATGTTTCTATTGTCCCGTTAGAATTTTTCTTCCCCTTTGAAATGAAACGATCCTGTGTGTTCTGCATTATTCCCAGAGATTCCTGTCTTTGCCGTCACCCCTGCTAGGGTCCCTTTCTAATCAACTTTAGCCAGCTCCTCCCTCATGCCTCCATAGTCACCTTTGCTCAGATATAATACCTACACATCCAATTTCATCTTCTCCCTCTCAAATTGTAGGTTGAATTTTATCTTATTATTGCCACTACCTCCTTGTGGTTCCTTTACCTGAAGCTGGCTAATCAAATCTGGTTTATTACATAACACTAAATCCAGAATTGTATTTTCCATTGTAGGCTCCCCTACAAGCTTCTCTAACAAACCTTTTTTTTTTGTTAAATGTTGTTATTAATTAGTAGCAATTACATAATTTAAAAAAAAGGTGCCTGTTCATTGTTGACATAATAAAAATCATTTTGTTCTTTGTAGATATACATAATCAGTATTATTTATGTTAATCATTGCATAATAATTATGCTTCTATATTATTTTTTTTTCATTTTTTATAAAGGTAGAAAATAGTAGAAAAAGATTAAACAAAAGAAAAAAAAAATATATATATATATATATATATATATATATATATATATATATAAAGTTGGGAAAGAATGGAATATTCTACAGATTTTACATCGCTGGAGATATATCCGCGTTTTATGAAATGTACTACTTCATCTATTCTTCGATTCTGGTTTCAGTCGGGTTCTCGTGCCGAACCAGTTTGCCCCTTCAAATATTCAATAAATGAGGACCATATTTTTTAAATAGTTCTTGTCTGTCCACTAAGACAAATTTTATTCTTTCCAAATATAGGGTCTCCGACATTTCTATGGTCCACATTTTAATTGTTGGGGTTTATAGAGCCTTTCCAAAATTTTAATATTAATTTTTTCCCAATTATTAAACTATAATCAATAAAAATTCTTTGATTCAAAGTCATGAATTGATTTGGTTCCGTTATTCCTAATATTATTAATTTTGAGTCAGGAGCCAGTTTGGTATTGACGACTTCTGAGATTATCTTAAAAAATTCCATCCAAAAATTATTAATTTTTATACAACTTACGAATGAGTGCAAGAGGTTAGCCTCTAAGTATTGACATTTATCACAAATAGGGGAAACACTTGGAAAAATTCTATTCAGTTTTGTTTTGAATAATGCATTCTATGTAATACTTTAAATTGTATTAAAGAATGTCTAGTGTTTAACGAACAGTGATGTATATGTTGTAAGCTATCATCCCAAATTTCTGGACTAATTGTTTGACCTAATTCATTTTCCCATGATTGCCTATATAAATCCGTCTTTGGAGCATCGCTATCTAATAAAATACTATAAATATATGGTATCAGTTTTTCTGTGTTCGGATGTTTATTCAAACATTCATCAAAAATTTATATCTTTCTAAATCTATATTAATTTGGAATTGACAACATAGTCTCTGATTTGTAAATATCTAAAGTAATCCTTTGATTGAAGCCCATAAATTTGTTGTAATTCCTGAAATGAGAGAAATGTATTTTTCCTATAGAGATCACCCATCTTTGTAATTCCATGGTTTTTCCATTGTAAAAAAACCCTTATCCATCCATGAGGGTTTAAATGCTGCGTTGTTTACAATAGGAAGAGATAGTGGTATATAATCCAATTTTAATGTTGTCTTTATTTGTTTCCAAGTGCGTATTCCCCTGTCTATTATAGGGTTTTCTTTATAGGTTTTCTTGCTTAATTTGGTATTAGCAAATAGAATTGACCCAATTTCAAAAGGTAAACAATCTTCTTTTTCCATGTTTAACCAGTCTGGTTGTTTATCTAATTCTTCCAACCAAAAGTGCATATTCTTGATATTAACTGCCCAGAAATAAAACATAACATTCGGTAATGCTAAGCCTCCATTTACTTTTGATTTACGTAAATGTTTCTTGTTTATTCTGTGGTTCTTATAATCCCATATAAAATTAGTAACTATAGAATCAACCTTTTTAAAAAAAGTTTTTGGGAGATATATCGGGATTAATTGAAAAAGGTATAATAGTTGCGGGAGAAAGATCATTTTTATCACATTAATTCTACCCATCATAGAAATTGGTAATGTTTTCCAATACAAAATATTCTTATCTAATTTATTCAGTAAAGGCGGAAAATTAGATTTAAATAAAGAAGTATATCTCTTTGTTACATAAATTCCAAGATATTTAAGTTTTTCTTTTACTATTTTAAAAGGGAATTGTTGTAAAATATGTGGGTTACTTTCCCTTATTGGCATAATTTCGCTTTTGTTCCAATTAATTCTGTATCCTGATAACGAACCATATTGAGTTATAAAATTTAGTAAATTTGGGATACTAACTTCTTAAAAAGGTTTAGTAATGTAAACTAATACATCATCTGCGTGTAATGAGATTTTATTTTCCGTATCTTTGGTTGTATACCCATATATTTCAGGATTGGACCTCACACTTTCTGCTAATGGTTCTATTACCAATGCAAATAATAACGGGGATAATGGACATCCTTGTCTACAACCTCTGGATAAATTAAATTTAGTTGATAACATTTGATTTGTATCTAACAAACCATCTTGGCGGCACTCTACAATTCCCTCTCTTGGGGTCCAGTATCAACCTGGTTTTCCCAGTCTACATGCATATTGAAATCTCCCATGACCACAGTCACATTGCCTTTCTTACAAGCCAATTGTATCTCCTTGCATGCTGATTGCATCTCCATCTCATTTCCATCTCACTTCTGTAGGATAACTTACTCCTGACACTTCATGGCCTTTCCACTGTCTACAAGACACACGAATCAAGCATGTGTTGGAATACGTTCAACTTTTCTAACGTGCAGCCCAACAAATTTCAAGCAAGGGCCACATGGTGGCGCTGTTGTAGAGTTACAGCGCCAGTGACGCAGATTCGATCCCGACTACGGGTGCTGTCTATACAGAGTTTATACGTTCTCCACGTGATCTGCCTGGGTTTTCTCCGAGATCTTCGGTTTCCTCCACACTCCAAAGGCGTACATGTTTGTTGGTTAATTGTCTTGCTGTATGTGTAAATTGTCCCGAGTGGGTGTAGGATAGTGTTAATGTGCGGGGATCGCTGGTCAGAAGGCCACAAGTGCCTGTTTCTGCACCTGTCTCTCTAAACTAAACAAAACAGATCCACACCATCCAGAACAAAGCAGCTATTTGTTTGGCAACTTCTCCACCTCATTCCTGTCACTGTCAATGCTCTCCAGCTGCAGCATGGGCCATCTGCAAATGCAATAATTCATCTAGACGTCTACAATGGCAACTGCCAAACTGACAACCTTCACACCATAAACAACATGAGCAGCTTGGAACAGCACAAACTGCAGGAACCCCTTTAAGTTGCACACTATCCTGACTTGGAAATGTAATGCCAGTCCTGCATTGTCTCTAGGTAGAAACTCTGCAACTTCTTATTCAATGGTTATTGTGGAAACACTTTCATTAAAAGCACTATAGTGGTTCATGCAGACAGCTCCTTTCAACCATTAAGTAAAATTAGGGATGGGCAGTAAATGCAGGTTTTGCCAGCAATGCACAGATCCAAACTATATAGAAAGTAAACTCACTTAGTTTTCTCTTTCCAGAGAATGTACCCATTCACTTGGATTCTCCCTGTACCTGCAGTGTTCTATAACTCTCTCCTCTATTACTGTCATTCAAAGCCTTCACGCCCTTCTCTCAGTAGACAACAATCAGTGTAATCCATTCTTCTCTTGGTATCCATTTCATCATGGATCTTTCTCTTGAACGATGTCTTTTGGTCAAGGTTTTCCAGTTTTGCCAAAAGGTCTTAAACCTGAATTGCTGACTTTATTGATTTCTCCACAGATGTTTTATTGATTTCTTCACTGACCTGTTGAGGATTTCTAACATTGTTTTGTTGTAAACCTGTATCCAAGGGGAGTCCAGAACCAGGGGCCACAGTTTAAGAATAAGGGGTAAGCCATTTAGAACGGAGACGAGGAAACACTTTTTCTCACAGAGAGTTGTGAGTCTGTGGAATTCTCTGGATACTTTCAAGAGAGAGCTAGATCGGGCTCTTGAAGATAGTGGAGTCAAGGGATATGGGGAGAAGGCAGGAACGGGGTACTGATTGTAGATGATCAGCCATGATCACATTGAATGGCGGAGTTGGCTCGAAGGGCCGAATGGCCTACTCCTGCACCTATTGTCTATTGTCTATTGTCTAACAGCATTTTTCTTTTAATTTTGTTCATTGTTCATTTTAGTTTAGTTTAAAGACACAGTGCAGAAACAGGCCCTTCGGCCCACCGAGCCCCTGCCGACTAGCGATTCCCACACACTAACACTATCCCACACACACTAAGGACAATTTACAATTTGGCCAAAGCCAATTAACATACAAACCTGTACGTCTTTGGAGTGTGGGAGGAAACCGGAGATCCCAGAGAAAACCAACGCAGGTCACGGGGAGAACGTGCAAACTCCTTACAGACAGCACCCGTAATCGGGATCAAACCGGGGTCTCTGGTGCTATAAGGTAGCAGCTCTACCCGCTGCATCACCGTGCTGCCCGGTGGAGCTGTGATTTTGATTTCATTTTCATGTTGCTAGGAGACCAGAGTGCCCATGGCTACTTCTATGATTTGTAGTAAATGAGGGGAATTGAATGAAAAGTTGTTTGGAGAAGAATAACTTCTGCCAGATGGAGGAGGTGGTTAGTGGGGGGAAGCTGATCTTTGTTCCAAATTAAAGAGGAGAGCTTCATGACTTTCCTAAACGTGGAGAGACAATTATAGAGTGTGTTCCATGGTGAGGAAGAGACGGTGGACAGCAGAGAATATGAAGTTGCCGTAACGGTGGGGCGTTTACATGTTATCCGAGGCGGGAAGGACCAGGGAAGACAAGGTCGAGTTGAGGTATGAGGAGGTAAATTAGTGGGGAAAGAGTAGGCAGAAACAATGGGCCTACCAGGATAGTCCAATTTGTGGAGCCTAATTTGCCCGCCCCGGGCCGCGGAGTTTGACCCGGCCTGTTCGCGGAGCTCGGACTCAGCCACGGGACTTGCCATCACCGTGGGGTCACAACATCGGAGGCCTGGATCACCTCAACGCAGAGGGAGAACAAGGAGGGAAGAGACAAGGACTTTAAGACTTTTGCCTTCCATCACGGTGAGGAGGTGCCTGGTGGACTCACTGTGGCGGATGCTAAATCTGTGTTTATTGTGTGTTTTGTTATTTTATTCTATGTTATGACTGCAAGGCACGGAATTTCCTTCAGACTGAAAAGTCTGAATGGCAATAAAGGATACTTTGACTAAGCTCGAGGCACCATCTTGCTGGAGGCTATGGAAGGGAGATCTCCAGATGTGTGATGGTCTTGGATGTTTGTTGGTTGGGTCATGTCCAGAGGCAGGTATGAGCAGGTGCCTGCGAACTGCCGTCTAACTTCTGCATGGTACAGTTGATCAGTTGGGAGCTTTACAGCATTCAGCAAAGTATGGGCTGGAACAGAAAAGTGGAATAAGAATAAACAAGACCTGTAAATCCAAATAATCGAAGCAAGGAAAAGTCGAGCAAGGGGAAATGTTGGTATGTTACAGACAGGAAGTTGAAGAATGGAAATGGGAGAAAAATCGCATCAATACTTAACACCTCCACAAAAGATACTAATAACCTGCCGTAAATACTGGATAACAAAAGGTCCCATTCAAAGAAGGAAATACAAAACAGTATCAGTTAAAAGAACTGCTTGAAATACTAGAGACCCGGAAGTGTTTTAAACCAAATACCAAAGAGGTATTTATGGAAATTGTAAATGCTCTGATTTTCATCTTCCAAACCTGTATGGATTATGTAATACTGTATTGATTACTGCAGATTGAAGGATAGAAAATGTTAGCTCACTATTTAAGGGAAGGGGGGTGGGGGGTGGGGGTTGGGGGAGAAATAGGAAACTACTAACTTGACATTGGTAGTTGAGAGAATGTGGGAATCTTTCATTATAGATGTGACCTTTTGAAGGTGGTGGTAGATTTCATCATAGTCAGCATCATTCATCGCCTTCTCAGAAATTGTGGTTCTGAATCAGTTAAAACATTGGATCTACAATGGTATACAGGGCCTGTCCCACTTGGGCATCATTTGCACGTCAGGCAGATGGCGCGCGAAGATTTTGTACATCGCAAAATCCTGGGACACCGCGCGCAACCGCACATCACTGCTGAAGTCACCACCACGCACCGTGCGCGTAATACGCACCGTGCATCGTGACGCGTAAATGATGTCGCGTAAATTACGCGCAAATTACGCCCAAGTAGGACAGGTCCTTTAAGCTCCATGGTAGCTCCCATGTTTCCCAATTGCAAATGCAAGAAACTGCACTTCACAAATGAGCTACACAACTTGAGCTTGAAAGATTATGCAGATCATATGAGGCTACAATTGAAGCATGCAATGACATATGTTTGCAATCACCAGCATTGGAAAAACTGGCAATATTACAATTTGCTGGCCCCCACAATCAAAGTCTGCAAGCCCTCATGCATTCTTAAAAGACTGAGTATGGCTGAAAGTATCGAATTGGTGAAATCAATTTAGAGAATTAAAGTTGAGATGAGCTTAGGACTCAGCAGCCAAATATACAACTAAAAACATTTAACTCAAACAAAACCACGAGTGAAGGGGCTTTACAGTTATATTGTCAAGACAGCTCTATGGGGTTCGAACATAATGAAACGGACCAACATTCACATACCAATATAATGTGAGCTACCAAGGGACCTTTGTACTGAATTTTTAGACCAAATTACTAACTGAAGGAATTGCTGGTGAATCTCTTTTCTGGGTGTGCTCACTGAGTACAAAACTGACAACTCTATCGAGAGGCGCTAGCTTTGGCTTCACCACTCACACTGTAATTAATTTCCCCACAGATATATAGAAAAATAAATGCAGGAGTAGGCCATTTGGCCCTTTCAGCCAGCACCGCCATTCAATATGATCATGGCTGATCATCTAAAATCAGTACCCCTTTCCTGCTTTCTCCCCATATCCCTTGATTCTAGCCCAAAGAGCAAAATCTAACTCTCCCTTGAAAACATCCAGTGAATTGGCCTCCACGGCCTTCTGTGGCAGAGAATTCCACAGATTCACAACTCTCTGGGTGAAGACGTTTTTCTTCATCTCAGTCCTAAATGGCCGACCCCTCATTCTTAAACTGTGACCCGTGTGGCTGAAAAACACCCATCCCTATTTCACAGCAAGCAGTTCTGGCTCCCAACGTAGAAACTACAATCTGTGCAACCCGCCAACACAGATAGAGGTTGTAATCACCAGCACTATTTGCATGCCAATCCAACACCAGAGCCCGATCCTTATCCTTATGACCAATCCCCCTGATCACGTCATCGTCCACAGTTCAACATGGACACTATGGACACTTGCCCAATACTTGACTGGAATGATCAGCCCTCTTTTCACCACTCTGGACCCAGCCCTTGGTCCTAAAGATCAGCTTGCACCCAGGAGGCCCATGATTAAATGGTCACTGGCATGTTGCCGACTCAGCAGACCACTGTTGAATATCTAAACTTCCATTCCATTTTTCTTGGTTGCACATTTCCCCAAATTGTAATTTATTTTCCACAGCTTTGCCTATTCTGCAACTTACCAATATTTCAATATGCCCATCATAGAAACGTAGACAATAGGTGCAGGACAGGCACGTGCCGTGAGTAATTACTCAGGGCAGGCAGTCAGCCGGCTTTTAAAAAAAAATCTTAAACCGTGCATGCGCAGATTGTTCTCTTTGTAAAAAATAAAAAATAAGTAACAATTCAATTTTCCCAAGGGTTACACAAAAAGCTGGAGAAACTCAGCGGGTGCAGCAGCATCTAAGGAGCGAAGGAGATAGGCGACGTTTCGGGTCGAGACCCTTCTGCAAGGCTTCTCAATCTCCTTCATTTTTTAATTACTGAATGGGTGCGGGACGGAGGATGAAGGCAGGTGGAGAGATGGTGGGAAAAACGGGAGCACATCGGGACGTTGAATCAGTTGTCATCTTATTGAATGACAACACTAATTCAAGGGTCCATTTCGAGGGGGAGTTCCTTTCACAGCGTGTGGAGAGTCTGTGCCAGGGGTTAAAGATGCGGAGAGTCAAAGTCAAAGTATCCTTTATTGTCATTCAGACCTTTTGGTCTGAACGAAATTTCATTGCATTCAGGAGTTGGCAGGAATGGCATTGAGGGCAGGAGTGTTGAGAAGGAGAGGGTCAGAGATCATATCAGTAACTCACTCACCGCTGCCGCAACGCTCCCTGCACGGATAACAGAACTGGCTGCCACTTCCGGGGATAGAAGCAGCTTGGGTGCTAGCAGCCGCTGCAACCCGACAGCAGAACCGGCTGCCACTTCAGCGCCTTCTGCCGGCCTGCTCACCTCTGGCAGTGCTCTTCGTCTGAACATCTCTCACCTACAGCTCGCCAGCTTCGCTCATGTCAACCGCATCCCGCAAATCCTTAAATTCCCACAGCCAAGTAACCTCAACTGGTCCCGTGAATGCGCTGTCGGAATTTAAAGATTTGCGGGAAGCCGGCCGGCGAGCGGCAGGTGAGAGATGTTCAGACGGAGAGCACTGCTAGCGGTGAATGGGGACCAGCAGAAGGGGCTGAAGTGGCAGGGTCCCGGCGGCCACTCGCAGTCACCCGAGCTAATTCCTTCCTCCGACTGGAACACTCTGCCTAGTACCATAAGAACTATTAGCTCATTTCGTCTATTTAAAAATACACTTTTACCCTGACTTATAAAACCATGTACCAGTTTCTAGTATTAGAGTCTTCCAGCTCCTTTATCTAGCTTGCTCTGTGTGGGATCATTTGGCATAGCTATTGTATATACATGGCCATTACACTTATGTATTATTGTATTGCATAGTGTAGCAAGGTCTTATATTGTATTATGTCACAATACTATGAAATAATATATCATGTAATAATGTTGATAGTGTGTATTAACATACGATGTATGATAGGTGGTACATGGTATTATGCATCAACATTATGCTGTAACACGTAACTTATTATTATTGGATATGTAATGTCAATTAACAATTGTTATAAACTATAACAAGTGGGGATGGAGGGGTTTTGGGATTGGTGTGTGGGTAGGTGGGTCAATGAGAGCCTCTATGTATGTTATGTCTTGTGCTGTATGTTCTATGTTGGACCCCCCCGAAAACGAGATGACTGTCCATCTCAAGGGGTGATCCATGAATAAACTTGATTGATTGATTGAACTTTGTCACAAACTTTAACTTAACAGCCTCCAGTATCAACTGAAAATGTAACATACTCAGTCCTGAATTATAACTAATCAGAGACCAGCAATTTTCCATCCACAGATATTTGGCTAAACATGTTCATAGTTTCCCAGTTTATTCCAAACAGTAGAGTGCCATCTGCCATTTTTCCAGCGGTTGTTTCAGAATGGTAACCATTTTGACATCTGTCAGTTCTCACTTGGAACCAGTGGAAACGCAGTGCACTTCAGAACCAGAAATATGTCCAGGTGTCAATTTATGTACTTCCAAGAAATTTTAGCTTATCGTCCTTATGATTTTTTTTAGGCCTCTGGTTTGCCATTCAGGTCACCAACCACCACTGTGCACAAATGTTATTCCATATCAGAAAGGTAAGTACAACCATGTCACTTAACTGTTCAGTTTTGCAGTCCACTTCACTGTGGAAGCAACTCTGTTCAGCAAACTCCTTGAAACCAAAATCAAATCACCAAGTGCACCCACCTAGCTATTTGTGACAGCTGTAACCATAGTCGACCCTCTTCCCTCACATCCATGCAGTGACCCCAGCAGCAGTTACAGGCGCGACAGAGATCACGTGCACCTCCTCTAACCTCATCGGCTGCATTCGGTGCTCCCAATGCGGCCTCCTTAACATCTGCGAGACCAAGCATAGACTAGGAAACCATTTTGTTGAACATTGCACAAAGTGCACCTATTTCTACCGTTACTCCCCCACCCTTTCCCCTGACATTTCACACCTATTCTCTCTTTGTTGTCAGTCTTTGCTGGTTTGCTTTCTCATTCTTGTCAACTGCCCTCACACGTAACACCAATCCGTTGCCTGGCTTAGTCTCGCCCCCACCACTCATCCAGCGTTTTCCCCCCTACAAGAATCAGCGTGCAGAAGGAACCCGACCCAAAACATTACCTATCCTAGTCCTCTGGAGATGCTGCCTGACCCGCTGGTTTCCTCCAGCACTTTGTATTTTTTGATGAAAATGTCAGCGTCTGCATTTTACAAGGATGTTGCTAGGACTTGAGGGGCTGAGCTATTGGGAGAGGTTGAGCACGCTGGGACTCTATTCCTTGGAGCGCAGGAGGATGAGGGGTGATCTTATAGAGGTGTATAAAATCGTGATAGGAATAGATCGGATAGATGCACAGAGTCTCTTGTCCAGAGTAGGTGAAACGATTTAATAGGAAAGTGAGGGGAAACCTTTTCACACAAGGGGTGGTGGGTGTATGGAACAAGCTGCCAGAGGAAGTAGCTGAGGCAGGGACTATCACAACGTTTAAGAAACAGTTTAAGGTAGACACAAATGCTGGAGAAACTCAGTGGGTGAGGCAGCATCTATGAAGTGAAGGAATACTTGAAGTTTTGGGTCGAGATCCTTCTTCAGACTGATGTGGGGGGGGTGGGGAAGAAGAAAGAAAGAGGCGGAGACAGTGGGCTGTGGGAGAGCTGGTAAGGGGAATGGAAGGAGGGAGAAAGCAAGGACTACCTGAAATTGGAGAAGCCAATGATCATACCGCTGGGGTGTAAACTACCCAAGCGAAATATGAGGTGCTGCTCCTCCAACCCGCGGTGGGACTCACTCTGGCCATGGAGGAGGCCCAGGACAGAAAGGTCGGATACAGAATGGGAGGGTGAGTTGAAGTGCTGATCCACCGGGAGATCGGGTTCGTTAATGTGAACTGTGCGGAGGTGTTGGGCGAAGCGATCGCCAAGCCAAACCGGGAAACAGTTAGACAGATACATGGATAGGACAGGTTTGGAGGGATATGGACCAAGCGCAGGCAGGTGGGAGCTGGGACATGTTGACCAGCGTGGGCAAGTTGGGCCGAAGGACCTGTTCCCGTGCTGTACGGCTCTGTTCGGTCTGCAGTTCTTTGTGTCCACATCTAAATATGCACGTTTACTTAGCTTTCATGTTCTTGTGCTGAAGGACAGAAATACCAAGATAATGAATTGCAGCATCTAATCCGTCGGAAGAAGGATCTTGACCCAAAACGTCACCTGTTCCTTTTCTCCAGAAATTAGGTATGTTACAAAACTTACCTTGAGCAGCGCTGCAGTTCTGCCGCTCCCCGTGTGCGTGACTTTGGCGCCTTTCAGAGGGGGGCGGGCTTAAAGTGCCGTTTTTCCACAGGCAGGGAAAATCGATCAATGTCGGGCGATTTCGTTGCGGAAGAAAAATCGCTCCCACATTTCATGAATGAAGGTATTTTTAAATTACGCTAAACTATTTATTAACTAGAGTAATTTAAAAATCACCTTCAAAAGCCGTGAGCACCGACAACCGGAAGGATTTTGCGTGGGGGAGAAAAAAAGGTAAATAGTTTATTTTTATATTAAAATTTTTTTTATCGGGAGGCTTTAATAACATTTTCATGTTGCGAAATGGGGTCCAAAAAAATGTATGAACAAACAGTATTTTTCCTCGCGACTTCACCGATAACCGCAACATTCCAATCCACCGCATTCCACTAAAACCCACTTGCTAGTTGATTTAAATGGCCATTAATTTACAGGAATCAAACACTAAATTCCTTCCAATTGGCCCAGAAATTCATGAAAATGAGATTTAAAAATTATGTTATATTGTGGATTATTGTGCGAATGTTATTTGGACACTTAGGCAATTTTAAAAAAGTTTATCTTTTCTTTAAGAAATGGATAGATGTTCAGACCTACTCATTGAATTTTGTAATTAGCTACAATTAGATAACTAACTAATTATCTGCTTTAATTTCAGGTCATCCAAGTAAGATTGTTTCATATTTGTTTCAGAATGCTTCAATCTATAATAACTGAAAATTTCATTGAGTTCTCTTAATTTTTAAGAAAGTTATGGGCTTTGAACTGTTCCAGATCACAGCTTTTGAGTTAAGTCAATTGAAAGGCAATGGGGAACAAGATGCTAATTCCCGAGTATGAAAATGGCCATAACTTTCTTAATACTGAAGATATGAAAGTGAATTAGGTGTCAAATTAAACTTCTTTTTATGCTTTATCTGATGGGATAAATTGCAGACTTGATTTTTTAAATCTCAAAATTTTGTAACATTGCTACAGAAATGCTGCCTGACCCGCTATGTTCCTCCAGCAATTTGTGTCTATGATAATTCTTTAAGATATGTATTAAATTACAATGGATATCCATTACTGCTGGTAGGATGAAACCTAATTCCTCTCCGGACTCATTGTGTTTATGCTTTTGTAATCCGTAAATGTATGTAAAAGTTCATCAATCTGTTAAAACTGCATTTTAAGGTTTCCAGGTTGATCTCTTATGTACCCAAATGCAAGAAACACCAGTTGCCTCCAGCACTCGGTTTGGCTTTCAAGAAACTTTGCATTTTGGGGGTAATTTGTTCAAATGTTTCCAATAATCCCCCAAGTTGTAGAGGTGATTGTCACAGCCCACTAAAGCATCAGTAAACGCCTGGCGTTTTCTTGGTTCACCTAACAAAATTAATCAGAGCTAGTTGAGTAAGAAAATTACAATGAATGCTACAAACATAAACACAGATTCAGAAAAAAAACTCGCTATAATCAACTTACCAGGCTATGGGTGTGACGAAGGCCTCACTGTCTCCTCTAGGAATGGCAATTTCATGCTCTCTTCTACAACACAATTTCAATTTGTCTCCCTTTTCCTCATTTCATGTTCAGTATTATCATTTTACTGATTCTGTTCGATTGTTGCTTGCTGAGATTAGTCACAGAACCTTTAAACGTATCAGATTGATTACTTTTCATTAAAACTAAGAAAGCTTAGATATCTTAGCTGCTGCCCGAGGTGCTAAGAACCCAAGAACTTAGAGTATCAACATTAGTTGATTTCAAAACTTAATGGTGTTAAAATAATTGGTTGTCAAGGATTTGATAACATATTAAGATTACTAAGCAATTATCACAACTTAACACAATTATCACAATGTGTCAGAGCATTGCTGAAGCCAGGCGAAGATCCTTCTGCAGCAAAGAGCTACAGCCCAATGTCACTTCTTTGCCACACCTACAAGCTGTTTGAGCGCCTCATCTTGACCCACCTCAGCCCGGTGATCAAGGAGCAGGCAGGGTTCTGGCCTGGGAAGTCCTGCACAGGTCAGCTTCTCAATCTCACCCAACACACAGAAGATGGCTTCCAGGAAGGTGTTTTGCTCGACCTCTCTGCCGCTTATGATACAGTAAAGCATCGCTGACTGTGACACAAAGTGCTTGATCTGACACACAACTTGCATCTAACCAACCTGGTGAAGACTCTGGTCGAAAACAGACGCTTCTTTGTCGAGCTGTCAGGAAAGAAAAGTCGCTGGCGAGGCAGAAACCCCCCCCCCCCCCCCCCCCCCCCAAGGAGGTGTCCTGGCACCCACCTTGTTCAATATCTATGTTAACGGCCAGCCTATCCATTCCAACACTTATGCAGATAACCTGTGTATTACAACCCAAAGTGGTGACTTCCTCGAGCAGAAGCTGCTCTATTTGAGGCTTTAATCAACCTGACCTCACTCTACAAAGAGAATCACCTACAAAGAGCCAATCCATCTAAAACGCATGTGCGTGCCTTCCACTTGAAGAACAAGTATGCAACCCGAAGGTTGAAGATCACATGGAACGGAGTCAGATTGGAGCACTGTGACGATCCGGTCTACCTTGGTGTGACTCTTGATCGATCTCTGGCCTACAAAGCACAAATCACCAAGCTTAAAGGAAATGTCAGTTTCAGAAATGCTCTTCTCAGTGAGCAGATTCTTCTTCTTCTTCTTCTTCCGTGTGGCGTGCACAGCCTAAAGTTGTTGGACAACTTGTTCTATTTCATCTTCCGTTTGTGCACGTCGAGTTGATTGCATTAGTCGAAACAGGGCGGACCACGTGAAGGTTGCAATCTTCCACCCCCTTAGTAAGCCGAGTGCCTCAAAATGGGGAGCAAATTGTACAACCATGTGATCAACAGCTCTGGCTCTCTGCTTTTCCGCTGCCAAGTATGCCTGCGCAGTATGGGAGTGCTCAGCTCATGCAAGGAAGATTGATCCAGAGCTAAACACAAGCTATTGCTGCATCAGTAGCTGCATGAAACCTACCATGACTGACAACATCTACCGACTCTGGCATTGCACCCCCTGGAATCAGAGCTGCAGCTGGTCAAAAAGAACGCCCCAGACAAACAGAGGATGAAAAACACCCCCTACATGATCACCCTATGCTACCTCAGCGTTTGAAATCTCGCGGATGTTTCCTCTCTTCTGTCCATCCCCTGGACTGCAGTGCATCATCCAGAAGGCTCAAACGCTGGGAAGAGAGACTAGAGAAATCTCCGGAAGACATTTACATGGCAATCGATCCCTCCGAGAAACTCCCACCAGGTTCCGACCCACCGTGGATAACCTGGCGTAGTCTCAACAGACTGCGGACTGGCGCGGGGAGGAGCAGATGGAAGATGCTGGAGTGGGGATGTACTGAAGATACGGCGGGCTGCGAGTGTGGACGAGGTCTCCAGACTGTGGAACATCTCCTGAGCTGTGACATGCTGCACGACACATGCACTGTAAAGGACCTTTCAGAGGCCAACCACGTGGCATTAAAATTTGCTCACTATTGGCAAACAGTTGTGTGATGACACAAAATAATAATCACAACTTAATGCATGATCAAATATATATATTGTTTAACATAGAAACATAGAAAATAGGTGCAGGAGGAGGCCATTCGGCCCTTCGAGCCAGCACCGCCATTCACTATGATCATGGCTGATCGTCCCCAATCCATAACCCGTGCCTGCCTTCTCCCCATATCCCTTGTTTCCACCAGCCCGCAGAGCTCTATCTAACTCTCTCTTAAATCCATCCAGTGATTTGGCCTCCACTGCCCTCTGTGGTAGGGAATTCCACAAATTCACAACTCTCTATGTTGTAATTCAAATATATATATATATATATATATATATATATATATATATATATATATATATACACACACATATATATATATGTATTTAGCTTAATTTATTAAGAGATTTTATGAGTATCCTAAGAACAAAAGTTCCCTTATGACAGGCGATTATATAAAGAGGAAGAGGCAAGAGTGGATGTTCAACTACAGGAAAATGATGCTGGAGAAGTGATAATGGGGAATAAAGAAATAGCAGAAGAATTTAATAAGTATTTTGCATCATTTTTCACAGTGGGAGATACCACCAACATCCCTGAAATTCAAGAGAGTCAGGGGATGGAAGTTAGTGTCCATTACAAAGGAGAACCTGCTTGGGAAGCTGAAAGGTCTGAAGGTGGATAAGTCATCTGGACCGGATAGACTGCACCCTAGGGTTCAGAAAGAGGTGGCATTATAGAATGTAGAGGCATTAATTGTGATCTTTCAAGAATCACTGGAGTCAGGGGTGGTTCCAGAGGATTGGAAAATTGCACATATTACTCTGATGTTCAAGAAGGGAGTGAGGCACAAGAGTGAAAACTATACGCCGGTTAGCCTGACTCCAGTGGTTGGTAAGATTTTAGAGTCCATTACAAAGGATGAGGTTTCTGAATACTTAGATGCACATGGTAAAATAGGCCAGCATGGTTTTGTGAAAGGGAGATCTTGCCTGACAAACCTGTTGGAATTCTTGGAGGAAGCAAATAGCAGGATAGACGAAAGAGTGGATGTGAATGTGGTTTACCTGGATTTTCAGAAGGCCTTTGATAAGGTGCCACACGTGAGGCTGCTAAAGATGGTATCAGACGGAAGCTAGCATGGATAGCAGGATGGGTGGATGGCAGAAGGCAACGAGTGGCAATAAAGGGGGCTTTTTCTGGTTGGTTGCCAGTGACCAGCGGAGTTCCCCAGGGCTCGGTGCTGGGGCCGCTACTCTTCACGTTATATATTAATGATTTGGACGAGGGGATTGACAACTTCGTGGCCAAGTTTGCAGATGCTATGAAGATAGGGGCTGGGGCAGATAGTGTAGAGAAAGCAGAGACTCTGCAGAAGGACTTGGACAGGTTGGGAGAGCGGGCTGAGAAGTGGCAGATGGAATACAGTGTTGCAAAGTGTGGAGTCATGCATTTGGTAGTAGGAATAAAGGCATGACTGGGCAGAAAATCTAGAAATCGGGGGTGCAGAGGGACTTGGGTGTGCTGGTGCAGGATTCTCAAAAGTTAATTTGCAAATCGAATCGGTAGTAAGGAAGGCGAATACAATGATACCATTTATTTCAAGAGGGCTAGAATACAAAAACAGGGATGCAATTCTGAAGCTATAAGCTGGTTAGACAGCATTTGGAATATTGTGAGCAATGTTTGGCTCCATATCTGAGGCAGGATGTGCTGGCATTGGAGAGGGTCCAGAGGAGGTTTACGAGAATGATCTCAGGAATGATTGGGGTAACATATGATGAGTGTTTGACGCCACTGGGCCTGCACTCGCTGGAGTTTAGAAGGGTGCGAGGGAGCTTCATTGAAACTTGCTGAATAGTGAAAGGCCCGGATAGAGTGGATGTGGAGAGGATGTTTCCACTAGTGGGAGAGTCGAGGAGCAGAGGTCACAGCTTCAGCATCAAACAACATATCTTTAGAAAGGAGATGATGAGGAATTTCTTTAGTCCGAGCAGTGATGAATTTGTTGAATTCATTGCCACTGATGGCTGTGGAGGCCAAGTCAATGGATATGTTTAAGGCGGAGATTTGTAGGTTCTTGATTAGTACGGGTGTAAGGGGTATTGGTGAGAAGGCAGGGGAATGGGATTGAGCGGGAAAGACAGATCAGCCATGATTGAATGGCGGAGTAGACTTGATGGTTCAAATGGCCTAATTCTGCTCCTAAACTTATAGTATCTTCTTTTTAAAATATGTACTTCAACAATATTGGCTTGTACTGTTCAGAGAGATTTAGAAGTTGCTTTTTTGAAATCTGTTTACATTCCTGTAAAGATGGTCTATAATTGAATTACTAGTTTTGGCATCAGCATGGTCCTTGATCCAAAGGATATGGACAGTTCACACAATTTGGCAACAAAATCACAGATGGAGTAAAATGCAAGTAAAATGGACTTATTCCTATGTTGGAAATAATAGAGAGATCAGTAGTACCTTGAGAGATGTTGGTGTCCTCGTATATGGTAGGGTGGTAAAGAAGGCTTTTGGTACATTGGCCTTCTCCACTCTGGGTATTGAGTATAGAAGTTACAGTTACGGAAGGTTACAGTTACGGAAGGTAAGTAAGTAAGTACATTTTATTTATATAGCACGTTTAAATCAACTCCCCCCCCCCCCCCCCCCCGGTTAATCAAAAGACACGGCTGCCTCAGCTGCTCAGCTCGGGTCCAGCCCTTGCCTCAGCCCGGGCCTCCCTCCCCCCTCTCTCTCCCTCCTCCCCCCTCTCTCTCCTCCCCCTCTCTCTTCCCTCCCTTGCCGCCCCTCCCCCTTCTTTCTCCCCTCCCCCTCCTTTCTCCCCCTCCCCCCTTTTCTTTCTCTCCCCCTTTTCTTTCTCTCCCCCCCTTTTTTCTCCCCCCCTTTTCTCTCCCCCCCCCTTAATTGGCTTGGCGTATGTGTACACACTTGTCCTTTGTGAGTGTAGGGTAGTGTTAATGTGCGGGGATCGCTGGTCGGCGCGGACCCGGTGGGATGAAGGGCCCGTTTCCTCACTGTATTTCTAATCTAAACTAAAATACATCAACGATCTCACTTGCTTTCAGATGTAGTCCACCAAGACCCAGATATTTGTCAGCCTGCAGCTCCAGCAATTTGTCCAGTATTAGTGTGCTGATGGTTATATTTCTACTCAGTTCTGCGCAATGTCCAACTATTGCTGGGAAGTTACTTGTCTCTCCCTCCTGTCACAGTATATTTACCATTTCTCATATCCACTGCTCTCTTGTCTTCATAATCATTTTTGAATGATCACATCTGCACAATTTCAACTCCATGTCCCCATGACTTCCTTCCTATTCTCCCATTATGCTGCTCACTAGAATGCTAGTTTCAGAGCTTTTCATGGGATAGCTCTTATTTTCCCATTACTAAAATCTGTAACTAGCACATCAGTCTTTTCAGCCATGCATTTGACTCACTAATCACATTTGCCTTAATCCCACTTTCATGTACTAATTGAATACTTTATTTGAAGGTCTGTCTACTCCTTAATTTGGTGCCCAGCTCACAACACCATATAGTGACAACTTCACGTTCTTGCCTACAATCAATGGATCTACCCCTTCCCACTGCATTTGGTGTCATATCGCAATGACATCCACAAAAACACCTGCAGTACCATCTGTAACATGTACGTAAGAATTTATGCCACGAAGTGCTTTCCTTTTCACATATTACTATCTAGCAACTCCACTCATCACCTCATTAAAAACTGCACGGTGAACCGGCTCTACACCGGCCTCAAACTGTGCGTCAGGAATCCCATTTTTAAACATCTCAGCTAAATCTCATGACTTCAATTGATTTGAATTCAATAGTAGCGGGCTCCAAAATGGTGGGGTAGGAGGTCACCCTTAAGAGTATTGGAAAAAAAGTTAAAAGTATTTTTAAATTAACTTTGACCTTAAAGTGACATGTGACATGAAACTAGACATTACTGATAACTTAAGAGAATTTACTAGGGCAGTACGGTGGTGCAGCAATAGAGTTGCTGCCTTAAGGGCCTGCCCTACAAGCATTCAACTCTATGCGATGAACGTGATCAAACTAGAAGCGGGGGCCGTGCGGAGGTCGGGTGATCCCCTGTACAGGGCCGTTCCCACCAGCATGCGCCTGCATGCGGCAAGCGCGACCAAACCAGCAGCAGGGGCCGCGCAGAGGTCGGGTGAGTGGCGCAACGCGGCGCAAAGTGAGGCGAACTTGGAGCGAAGTCTAAGGTAAGTTCGCCAGGACAGAGAGGGGCACACAGAGAGGGGCACAGAGGCACACACACACACAGAGGGCCACGGAGCCACACACATAGAGGGTCACGGAGGCACCTACAGATAGGTTCATGGAGGCAAGATGTCGGGGCGGTGTGTAATGCGTCGAGGCGACTGCGAGCCGACAAGCCGTTGCCGCGCGGAATTTTTGAACAGGGTCAGTTTCTCGGAGCCCCGCGCGATGTCGGGACGGACTCCGCACAATTCCGCACGGCTCCGGCGATCGAAGTGGGACCGGCCCCGCGACGCCAGACGACTCAAGCGACCACGTTAGTTCGCGCTCATCGCATGGAGTTGCATGCTGGTGGGACAGGCCCTTTATGGCGCCGGAGTTCCTGGTCCCCGGTTTAAACCCGACTACGGGTGCTGGTCTGAACGGAGTTTGTACGTTCTCCTTGTGATCTGCCTGGCTTTTTTCCGAGATCTTCAGTTTCCCCCCACACTTCAAAGACGTACAGGTTTGTAGTTTAATTGGCTTGGTATAAATATAAATTGTCCCAAGCGTGTGTGGGATAGTGTTAGCAGTGCTGCTTTAAGATCATTATCTGTAATCCCATTATACGTTCTGGATTTGTTGAACTTTAGTAAAGGGAACGCCTGCTCACAAATGAATGTGCTGCCAAAGAAAACAAGCACATTCCATGATTCAATGTCGTACTTTTGGAAGCTGTTCTGATTCTCAACTGTAGAAATTAAGCAGATTTCCTTTTTGGTGGTTTTAGCAAAATAAGCAGACATTACAGGTCAACGAGTTTAAAGTACAACCTTGCTTCCCACTGCCTCTGACTGAGCTGAAAACGTGTCAGCGAATAACTTCAGCTTTCCTTCATCTCAACAAAGCTTTGAAAAAAGCTTCTTCGCAACTTCTCAACATGCCTGCAATTTGGCAGGTGAGATTCGATCCACTTTTCCCTCTACCCTGGAGTCAATCATTGCAGTGGTTTTGTTCAAAGATCAAGCATGGAAACAGGCCCTTATGCAAACCGAGTCCACGCTGATCCACGATCACCTGTTCACTGGTTTTATTCGAAACTCTACAGACAAGTTACAGAAGCCAATTAACCTACAAACCTGCACATCTTTGGAATGTGGGAGAAAACCGGAGCATCCAGCGAAAACCCACGTGGTCACAGAGAGAACATGCAATCTCCGTACGGCAACACCCATGGTCAGGATCGAACCCCTGTCTCTGGCGTTGTAAGGCATCAGCTCTACCACTGTGCCAACTGAATGATTTGGATCATTATATTAGGCAGTAAGGTCAAAAAGGAAAGCAAGATATTATAGTCCATGAGCATCCTCTTAGCATCTATCACAGGTTTTCCTGGGGCTCATGTTGTCAACCTCCCCGTGGTGAGCCCTGTCAACTGACCTCAGTCAGGTGAATGACAACAAACAGACACAGCAGCAGCAGCGCCACAGCTCGGCGCCAACCCGGAGCATGCGCCTTTTTTAGGGCGGGCATAACGGATGTCGAACCGGATGGCATCTCCCTGCTGCAGACTTCTGCTGCTTCAAACACAAGAAGATATTCCAGAAGAGAGGGCCTGTACATCTGGGTGGCCACAGCGGCGACTGCGGAGGTTTATGGCCCCGACCACGGGGGAACAATGGAGGAGGACTGACTGTACTTTGTTGCCTTCCGCTACAGTGAAGAATGCTGTGGTGGATGTTTGTTTAATATTATTGTGTATTGTGATTTTTTTTATTGTACCGCTGCTGGCAAATTCATTTCACTACACTTTATTGTGTATGTGATAAATACATCTGATTGATCGAGGTCTTGCTTTCACCATCAAGAAAGCCTAATTTCAGCAATGCCACCAAACTTTCCAGCATCTTAGCCTGCTAAGCCACTTCATTTCTGCACGATGAATTACATCATTTTGCTCAGCATCAGTTGTTTGTTTGAAACTAATGCCGTTTGAGATGTAATTTCATGAAGTTGACAATGGAGGTAACCACATTCATTACATGTGCAAAAGATATTAGCCTCACTAATTTTGTTGAAAGATAATGGTGATACTGAATAAGCAGCGTCTCTTTGTCAATCTGATATTGTTCCAGATGCACGTAAACTTAGTTATATTCGCCTGGTAAAATATCAGCCCCGTTATTTTATTCCAAACCCAAAAACTCAATTTTACTTCGGAGTCATGCGAGTGACTACGTGAAGAAGGCCGTCAGTCCACTTGCGCGTCATTACGTCTGAAGCAGGCGCCAACGACTGACTGGCAGGCACGTCACGTCCTTCCAGCGGTAAGTTTTAAAAACTCAGGTAAGTGTTTTTAAAAACTACTCTGCTGTCGTGTTGGCGGGTTTGTATTTCTTGTTTTCCAGCAAGTTAGAACCCAAACCATGTCGAAGATGAGGAGACGGTCTGCGGGGAAGCCGGCTACTGAAGATGGCGGAGCTGTGGGTAGCGGGCGACTGTCAGAATCACCTTCCAGGCTGCTGGCGGTGGAACCAGTGACAGCAGACTTGGTGCCTCAGGTGAGCACCATGGCAGTCCCGCAGGGGCACAAGGCCACCCACAAGTCTGCCAGGCCCGTAGACTCAGACGAGCTCGGGCCGGAGGGATCCCCTCCTTCACTGGGAAGCATCTATGGGCGACTTTACCAGATGGAGCACCTATTGGAGAGGTGGCTCCAGACTGATCTGCTCCAGAGGAGGGAGCAGTATCAGGGCGGGTCTCCACGGGAGCCTGCGCTAGCAGCACCGTACACAGGGCTGCGAAGTGTCTCCCTCTCTGGAGAGGGGAGCACACAGAGTCAGTATATCCTTGACTCAGAGCAGGGAGACACAGCAGGTGAGCACTCCCGGTGGCATGGGGCCAAAGTGCCACTTTTGGCATCCACATTTGCCATCCCTACACCATCAGGAGCACCCCTGGACGAAGAGCTGGCCACTACTATTAACTACTTGATCATCAGCTCAAAGACCTGGCTATGGAGGAGACCTCCAACAGATACCATACACCTGCCAACTGTGCCTCCCTCGATGTGCCGGCTGTCAACCACTCCATCTGGGGCCATATTGGAGCGGGTGCAAGAGCCCAGGAAGTCAAACTCCAAAACATTTTAAAATTATTGGCCTCAGGCATAACGGCCTTTGCGAGGTCCGTAGATGGGGGGCTGCTGATGGAGACACAGCAGGACGCAGTGGGGCTTCTGTGTAACGCCCATTTTGAAATAAACTGTCTGCGTAAAAACGCAATACGGCCGGCACTCAACCCAAAATTTGCTGCGCTGTGCAAAGCCAGCAACGTCCAGCCGGCCAATTATCTATTTGGGGTAGATCTGCCGAAGCAGGGCCGCAAGCTGGATGATGAGGCCAAGACCATACGCCTCATGAGCCAAACCCAAACAACACCCAGGAGCTCACCACACCGGGCTCACCCCTATGCTGCCTTCAACACCAGGCCAAACCAGCCTAGGGGCTCCGGGACCAGAGGAAGACTCGAGCTGGAGGCACCGCGGTCTTTTTTAGGGCTAGGCCCCAGCCGGCCCACGGCTCGGATGCGGGGGGCACCCGCCATCAGCCCCCCTTCCCAAGGCACGAGAACGGAAGCCAGTACCACACCGCCAGTAACATTCAAGGTAGGAGAATCTAGTTCCTTGTGTTACACCTTACACATCACTCACTCGCTAGTTGGGGGGAGATTGCGACATTTCTTGAATGAATGGAATCGGATCATAGCAGACCCGTTCATACTGCACAGTATACAAGGCTTTAAAATTGAGTTCCTTCTTGATTCATCACCACACACACAAAATTTACCAAACCCCACATATGTGTTCTCACAACAGGAAAGATTCGAGGTACAAGCTGAAATTCAGGCTTTACATAAAAATGTGGTGATTCAGAGGTCACACCAGGAATAACACCAATTTGTATCCAACATATTCACCAAGCGGAAAAGGGATGGGGGATGTCGTATCATGCCCATGTGCAGTATAAGCATTTTTAAATGGATAACTTTGGCACAGCCATCCAACTGGTTTCCAAAGGATGTTATATGGCATGCATTGATCTAAACGATGCATACTACTCAGTATCAATTCACAGGGAGCACAGGAGATATTTGAAATTTAAATGGATGGGACAACTGTGGCAATTCAAAGCATTGCCTAATGGGCTGACTTCAGCTCCCAGACTATTTACAAAATTACCAGTTACAAAATTACTAAAACCAGTTCTGGGGCTACTACGAGCTCATAATCACATGGTTATGGCTTATTTGGATGACATTTTAATAGTTGGGGACACCAAAGAATCATCTGTTTCAGCCACCAAACTCATGTTTGATATATTGGGGTTTTTAATCCATCCAGTCAAATCAAAATGGACTCCTACCAGGGTAATTGATTACCTGGGGTTCACAATTAACTCAATCCATATGTCAGTGACACTGCCAAGTGGCAAGCAATTAGAGTTAATGAAAGCCTGCTATAAGCTAATTGTTAAACAGCAGCCAACAATCAGACAAGCAGCAAGTGTAATTGGCAAGCTTGTGGCAGCTTTTCTAGCTGTGTGCTTCGGACCTTTGCACTATCAAAATTTACAACGTGCAAAGGAACAGGTATTCAAATCCCATGCAGGCCAATTCAGAAGACCCATGCAATTGCCAGCAGAGCCATTTGCTGAATTACAATGGTGGGTAACGAATACACATCACAGCTCTAAGAAAATTCTAATTGATACACCATCGGTAATCTTACAAACCGATGCAAGTGGCCTGGGCTGGGGAGCAACAGATACCATCTCCAGCTGCGGAGGTAGATGGAATGTGCAGGAGTCCTTAATTCTTCAGCAACATGGTATTAACTACTTAGAATTGTTGGGAGCACTCTATGGACTAAAGGCTTATTGCAGCAATATGCATCATGTGCATGTACAACTACAGATTGACAACACCACGGTGGTGGCGTATGTCAATCACATGGGTGGAATAAAGTCTGTATCTTGTGACAAATTGGCAAACCTTCTTTGGCATTGGTGTATTGCAAGGAACATTTGGATCACGGCAATCTACCTACCAGGTAGATACAACATGGTGGCGGACACTAGATCACGGAAATTCAATGATAACACAGAATGGATGTTGAATCATGACGTGTTTAACCACATTGTCGCCCGGTATGGCGTGCCGGATATTGACTTGTTTGCATCCAGATTGAATCACTAGTTACCCAAATATGTGTCATGGGAGCCAGATCCAGGGGCAGTGGCAGTAGATGCATTCACACTGCATTGGGGAGGAATGTTCTTGTACGCTTTTCCTACATTTTGCCTCATCAGCCGATGCTTGGTAAAAATAAAGCAAGACAATGCCACAGGCATTTTGGTAGTGCCAGAATGGCCTGCGCAATCTTGGTTCCCACTAGCCCTGGGAATAATGACACAGCCTCTCATAGCTGTCCCCAAAAGCAGGGATCTGCTGGTACACCCAGTAACAGGGGGCAACCACCCACTACATGACCGAATCAATTTATTGGTTTGCAGATTCTGAGGAGACCATACCTGGGACTCGGACTGGCTGACCGGACAGTGGATGTCATTACAGTGGCCTGGAGGGACAGTACACAAAGGCAGTACGTCTCTCACATCAAGAAGTGGGAGATGTACTGTCATGTACTGTCTCCAACATATCATATAATACAGTGTGCATCACGGATGTACTGAAGTTCCTATCAACATTATACTATGACCATAAATTAGGCTACAGTGCCATCAACAGTGCCAGGAGTGCACTATCTTCATACTTAGTGATTGATACGGGGCACCATCCGGTAGGAACACACCCCTTAATTACCAGGTTCATGAAGGGAATATACAATTCACTACCCCCCAGGCCACGGTATACGGACATTTGGGATGTGAGCATGGTGCTAACACTGCTTCGCCAGTGGGCACCAGCCACCTCCTTATCCTTAGCCAAACTCACTCTCAAGGTGGTCATGCTGATGGCGCTGGTAACGGCGCAACGAGTCCAGACGTTGCACAAGCTACGACTGGACAGCATGACCACCAATGTTAACACCATAACCTTCATCATTAACGACTTAATCAAACATAGCAGGCCGGCGGTACCAGGGCCCATGATTGAGTTCCTGGCATACCCCGAGGATCCACGATTATGTGTAGTGTCACACTTACACCAGTACATAAAAGTCACTAGGAGCCTCAGAGGCTCTGAGTTAGCTGTCCTAATCAGCCACAAAAAATCACACCACACCACACCACAAACCATCTCAGATGGTTAAAGGAGGTACTGGCGAGTACAGGAGTGAATACTGACACTTACAAATATCATTCCACCAGGGCTGCATCAACGTCGGCAGCAAGGGCTATGGACATCCCCCTCGACAACATCCTAGCTGCTGCAGGATGGGCCAATGAACGGATGTTCCACAGGTATTGTAATAAAACCATTGCCGGACCGGGGGTGTTTGCACGTACTATTTTAGATTCTGTTTTATAGTTTACCCCCAGGTTGGGCGGGGTCACTATTATTTAGTTTTCACATTAAAGCATCAATATTGTTACCTAACTACGTTATGTCTGAATGCATTAATTTGTTCTCACGCATCCATGGTCAATTCATTCAGTGTGTGACGCCTAGACTTGAACCGGCGTGAAATCACAGAGCTTTGAAATCTTCACGTAGCCACTCACGTGACTCCGAAGTAAAATAGTAAGATTAAATGAGAATTTACCAGTTTGAAGTTTGATCTTGGTTTTATGAGGAGTTATGATGAGCGATTACGTGCCAACGCTCATATTATAAAGGTCATCTGGTTGTTCTAGTTCTCCAAATCTTACTATCTACAGGTCAACCTCTCTTATCTGTGATTTCACACCGCTGCTTTGAAGATTGACGCGCAAGTGGACTGACGGCCTTCTTCACGTAATCGCTCATCGTAACTCCTCATAAAATCAAGATCAAACTTCAAACTGGTAAGTTCTCGTTTAATCTTACTATTTTAGTAGAATGGATTGCTAGAAAACTTCAAACAAAGAAAGCAGACACTGTGAGCTGGGCTGAGCTGGTATCAGGACAGCAACTATTGCTGTTTACATTTTGCTGTCCACATTTTACTGGATAGTCAGTTCTAAAAAGACACAGAGACATTAATAAAGTTTGATAATCACTAAATAAATGGAGGATAAAGCTCGGTACAGATAAACATTTGATGTTACATTTTGGCCTAAAAAATAGGGAGGTCACACACAACTTGGAAGTGGCAAGTACAGTGCAGTCCAGAGGATCTTAATGTACAAAACACCAATTCCTGAAAGATGCTTCAAAGGCAAGACAATGAAAAGAAAATGAAACATTTGGATTTATTTCTAGGAGAACAGAATAGAAAATTAGGATAGATCTTGTCTTTGCCACATTCAGGGCATTGAGCATATTTCTGGCTGCAACTTTGTTTTAAAAATAATTTAATAGCGAAGAGAGTTCAAGGGTGATTTACGAAGATAACACAAGAAATGCAAGGATAAGCATATCAAGAAGGAATGTCCTGTCAAGGTCTGTTGTGAGAAAGAAAAGGAGAGAGGTGACCAAACAGAAATCTTTAAAAAGATAAAATATATTGATCTAAGGAGACTTGTCTCTGGGAGGGAACAGAATAACAAAGATCATCACTTAGAAATCCAACAGGGAATTCATTAAAAAAAAGGTTCTTTATCTAAAGATCCTCAGAGGTCTTGATTGGGTGAATATCAATATGTTTCCTCTTGGAGAATATAGAACAAGGGGTCAATGGTTTGAATAAAACGGCTAAGGCTTTGAAGATGGAGTTGAAGAAAAATGTTACTCTGTCAAAGTGTCATTGTGCATTTGGAATTTTACTTTGGAGTCACGTGAGTAACGATGTGAAGAAGGCCGTCCCCATGCATGCGCGTCATTACGTCTGACGCATTGTGCAATGACTGTCTGGCAGGCGCGTCGCTCCTTCCAGTGGGTAAGTTTAAAAGATCAGGTAAGTGTTTTTTCAAACAGCTTTAGCTGAAATGGTTGCTCCCGGTCCGGAGTGCGATTATTCACGATTAGTTCAACTTCGGATTGTGTGCAAGTATGTCTAAGGTTAAAGGTACTGTCCTACCAGCATCCGACTCCAAGCGATGAGCGCGATCAAACTGGAAGCGGGGGACGAGCGGAGGTCGGGTGATCCCCTGTACAGGGCCTTTCCCACCAGCATGCGCCTGCATGCGGCAAGCGCAACCAAACCGGCAGCGGGGGCCGCGCGGAGGTCGGGTGAGTGGCGCAACGCGGCGCAAAGTGAGGTGAACTTGGAGCGAAGTCTAAGGTAAGTTCGCCAGGACAGAGAGGGGCACACAGAGAGGGGCACACAGAGAGGGGCACAGAGGCACACACACAGAGGGCCACGGAGCCACACACATAGAGGATCACGGAGGCACCTACAGATAGGTTCACGGAGGCACGATGTCGGGGCGGTGTGTCATGCGTCGAGGCGACTGCGAGCCGACAAGCCGTTGCCGCACGGAATTTTTGAACATAGTCAGTTTTTCGGAGCCCCGCGTGATGTCGGGACGAACTCCGCACAATTCCGCACGGCTCCGGCGATCGAAGTGGGACCGGCCCCGCGACGCCGGACGGCTCAAGCGACCACATTAGGTCGCGCTCATCGCATAGAGTTGCATGCTGGTAGGACAGGCCCTTAAGAATTTGCCAATAGAGCCGCTGGCAGAGCAGCCACAGACTTGGTGCGGCCAGAAGGTCATTAACCTTGGCTACTCTACGGGGGAGAAAGGCCACGAAACAATCTGTGAGGGCCCTGGACTCTGAGGAGTCGGGCCAGGAGGTGGACGAGTTCCCTCCTAAGGGCAGTTATACCGGCAGGCTGGCCCAGCTGGAGAGCCTTGTGGAGAGGTTACTCCAGCATGATACGCTCCAGAGGACGGAGCTATCGGAGCCCGGGGAGTTAATTGAACCCGAGGCAGCAGCGCCTGTGTCAGGGCTGTGTGATATCTCCCTGTCAGATGACAGGAGCATACGAGGTCAGAGCTATGCTGACCCACAGTACGGAGGCACAGTTAGGCTAGAGGGACCATAGGGTGTATTGTCCATTGCATCCAGATATGCGGTCCCAGCCCTCACCGGTGAGCCATTGGATGCAGAGCTCACCGAAAATATAAATTATATGGCTGCAAGAACAGATGATGGAGGAGACCACTGCCAGGTACAATACTCCACAAAACTGTGCCTCACTGAGTGTCCCCATTGTAAACCAGTCTATTTGGGGGGCACATTGGAGGGGGCGTCAGAGCCCAGGAGGTTAAATTACAAAAAGTACTCCGGCTACTCGCCTCAAGCATCACGGCCTTTGCAAGGCCAGTGGGGGGGGGGGGGGGGCGCCTCTCTCGGATACACAGGAGGACACGATGGCATTAATGTGCAATGCACATTTTGAAATTAATTGCATAACGAAAAATGCCATCTGTCCTGCCATTAACCCTAAATTTGTTGGACTGTGTAAACCAGGGACTGTTCAACCCCCAAACCTCCTGTTCGGAGAAAACCTGACTAAACCGGTGAAAGAATTGGACGAAGAGTCTAAGACTGTTGGTCTCATGAAGGTGCCTCTGATGGGGTCGTCTTTCTGCAGACTGTACCCCTACCCTCATGTGCAGGCCAAACGGTTCACTGGCTATGGCAGACGTGGTGCTGAGCAACTAACTCAGAGGCCTTTTTTAGGGCAGGGCCCAAGCCGGGCCATGTTCATGATGCGGCGCTCTCCAGCAGTCCTACCCCCCAAATCTCGGGGGCAGAAGCAGCGACGTTACCGCCGGTAAATCCTAAGGTAGGTGCGACTGCAATGGATACATTACAAGTTGGGGGGAGATTGCAAATTTTCTTACATGAATGGCAGTGGATAACATTTAACCCGTTTATACTGCATAGTATTCAAGGTTTTCAAATTGAGTTCATTTCCGACTTGCCTCCACCTACTCAGCACACACTTGGCCGTATTTTTGTGTTTTTACAACAGGAGTGTATTAGTGCACAAAAAGAGCTAGACTCTTTGTTGAAAAAGGGTGTAATTGACAGGGCAAGGCATGAGTGTTATCAGTTTGTGTCCAATATCTTTACAAGGCCAAAAAAGGATGGAGGATGTAGAATTATCCTAGATTTGACAGAGCTTAACACTTTTGTGCAGTATAAACATTTCAAAATGGAAATGTTTGTCACAGCTAAACAACTGCTTTCCAGGGGATGTTATATGGCAAGCATTGACCTCAAAGATGCTTACTATTCAGTGGCCATTCATAAGCAGCACAGAAAGTTTTTGAAGTTTAACTGGATGGGTCAGTTCTGGCAGTTTAAAGCTTTGCCTAATGCATTAACTTCGGCTCCCAGACTACTCACAAAATTGCTCAAACCAGTCCTGCGGGTTACTCAGAGCACAAAGTCATATAGTCATGGCATATTTGGATGACATTTTAGTCATTGGGAGGACTTTGGAATTAGCTGAATTATCTGTGTCAGCTACAAAACCCGTTTTCGAAAAGATTGAATTAATTATCCATCCAGTTAAGTCAAAATTGGTGCCATCTAAGATAATTAACTATTTGGGGTTCACCATTAGCTCAGTACACATGTCAGTGATTCTGCCTCAGGGCAAGCAATTCGACTCAATTGAAGCCTGCAGGAAACTCATTGTTGATAACACCCTTCTATTAGACATGTGGGTCTGGTAATTGGAAAATTAGTGGCAGCATTCCCACCTGCTCAATTCGGGCCTTTGCACTACCAAAATGTACAGCGTGCAAAGGAACAGGCACTTAAACTTCATAGAGGTAATTTCGATAGACCCATGCAGCTACCAGCTGATGCTCTAACTGGGTTATAATGGTGGATAGCCAATATTCAGTGCTGCTCTGGTACTATTCTAGTCAATACACCTTCAATTATCCTGCAGACTGATGCCAGTGCTCTAGGTTGGGGTGCTACTGATACCATCTCAAGCTGCAGTGGCAGATGGGATCTGCTGGAAGCATCCATGCTTCAATCATACGGCATTAACTATTTGGAGTTGTTGGGTGCCGTCTATGGGTTAAAGGCTTTTTGTACCAATAGGCATCATGTGCATCTAAAAACTTCAGATTGACAATACTACCGTGGTAGCGTACATTAATCACATGGGTGGCAGTAAGTCTGTATCCTGTGATAGGTTGTCCAATCTCCTCTGGCACTGGTATATTGCAAGAAACATCTGGGTTTCAGCTATCTATTTACCAGGAAGGTATAACACAGTGCAGACACCAGGTCACGAGAGTTCAATGATAACAAAGAATGGATGTTAAATCACAAAGTGTTCAATGATATTGTCCTTCGTTATGGTGTACCGGACATTGGTCTGTTTGCTTCCAGGCTTAATCATCAGTTACCAATTTACGTGTCATGGGAGCCAGACCCAGGGGCAGTAGCGGTGGATGCATTCTCGCTACACTGGGGTGGTAAATTTGTGTATGTATTTCCCCCATTCTGCCTCATTACTTGATGTGTGGCAAAAATCCAGCAAAATTCCGCCACTGGTATTCTGGTAGTGCCAGACTGGCCTACTCAGCGGTGGTTCCCTCTGGTGCTAGCCTTAATCAAACAGCCTTTTATGGTAGTGCCCAGAAGCAGAAATCTGCTGGTACACCCAGTGACAGGGGAAAGCCACCCTCTTCATGACCGTATACATTTGTTGGTTTGCAGATTCTGAGGAGACCGTTCTTGGGGCTCGGGCTTTCAGAGTGTACCATTGATGTCATCTATAATCTTATTATGTTAGTTCAACGACTGTTATCTGTGACTTCACACCGCTGCTTTGAAGATTGACGCGCATGCGTGGGGACGGCCTTCTTCACGTAATCCCTCATCGTAACTCCTCATAAAATAACGATCAAACTTCAAACTGGTAATTTCTCGTTTAATCTTACTATTATTTTCTGCAAATGTTTGTGGAGGCTGAGTCTGAGAATATTTTTTAAGATGGAGGGAAATAAATTGTTGAGAACGTACTGGGGTTGGATGGGTGCTCCATAACTTCCTACTTCCAATTTCCACATTCATACCTGGACATCGTTACTGCAGTGAAAGAATGAAACAAATTGGATCATTTATTTTACGAGGAGAGTGAACAAGTAAGTGTGGAAGACAAACACCTCGGGTTCTGATGATTTAGATAGGAGGCTTGAGTGGAACACAAACACCATCATAGACTAATATGGCTGATGCAACTGTTTCTGTGTTATGTATCCAATGACGTCCCAGACAACAGAAATAACAGTTGGTGAATTATTCCTGAATCTACAAGTAAGATTCTACACTGGACATTTTCTGTAATACATTTAAGTTTACCACCGACTTAACATTGCATCGTGGACCCAACAAGGCATGGAAAATGGAGTCTGAAGAAGACACAGAACGTCATCTATCCACGTTCTCCAGGGATGCTGCCTGGCCTGCTGACTGATGCCCCTGTCCCACTTAGGAAACCTGAAGGGAAACCTCTGGTGACCTTGGTTACTCTCCCTAATGATCGAAAGTGGTTTCCGCGTGGTCGAGGCATCATCTAGGTTGCTTCGATTGTTTCAACAAAATCAAAACCGGCCTCGACTAAAAATAGTTTGCCGTTTGGTCGAAGCCAGTGGAGTGGGGTCGCTATTTACTTACAGGCAGTCGAAGGCAATCTCCTTCGCTAACCGGCCATTTTGATTGGCTCATTGGAGTTTTCAGGACCTAGAAGATCTGCCGGTAGGTAAAATGCCCGCTAAACTTGATTAAACTTCTTAAAACAGTCTCCACTCCTTCTCCCCCCCCCCACCCCCCCGCTCTCTCTAAAGGACTTACCTTGCTCTGTGGCAGCCATTTACCTTCCTCTTCGACGCGCAGACAGCGCTCCTCCGCTCTCCATGGGCCCCACCTTCGCGATGTGCTTGTGCGCGGTCAGAAGCAAGGATCCTATAGGACCTTTGGTTGGTAGCTGCAGCTCACTCTTCGGTCGATCCGGCTCGAGGCTTTCCAGGAGAGTGACCAAAACCTCCGGCGACCTCATGGAAACCTTGGGTCGGGGACAAGGTCACCAGAGGTTTCCGTTCAGGTTTCCTATGTGGGACGGGGGAATTACTCTAGCATTTTGTGTCTTTCAATGGAAATCTTTGCCATTGTGGTGAGACATTAATAAAGCAATTCATTAGGAACGCGACAAAATTAAACCAATACAACTCAGTCCCTTGTGCTGCTTTGCCATTCAGTAAGATAATAGTTGATCCTTTACCTCACTGCCACTTGTTTACAATGTAATTATCAGTATTCAGACAATCCCTTTAGTCCCAATAATTTCCCCATCATTAGTTTTTGACCAATGCTAATTTCTTTGAGCATTCATTGCAGTATTCCATTATCTCTAGGAGTTTCTGTGTAGGCACAATATATTTATTTCTCTGCCTTTTTCTTATTTGACAATATTATTATTCTTGTCTCAGCCTTTTAAGGAACCACATTAGCGTGTTAACCTTTTTGTGTTTCACAGATCAAGCATTCTTACAGTTTTTTTTTGCTTTTTGCTAGTCTCAAAACCTGGTTGCGTTCTCAAAATCTAGGCAAAGTATCTGGCTGTTTTTGTTTGGCAACATCTTCAACCGCTCACTACTGTGGACTGAGATTTCCACCTGCGTTAAAAAGGCATCAATAATACCGGTGCCCAAGAAGAGTGAGATGATGTGCTTCAATGACTATTGACTGGTGGTCTAATATCCGTGGTGATGAAGTGCGTTGAGAGGCCTGTCACGGTGTATATCAACTCATACCTCAGCAAGAACCTGCGCCCATTACTATCTGCCTGCTGCCACAGTAGATTTAAGAATAAGGGGTAAGCCATTTCGAACGGAGACGAGGAAACACTTCTTCACACAGAGAATTGTGAGTTTGTGGAATTCTCTGCCACAGAGGGCGGTTCGCTGGATACTTTCAAGAGAGAGCTAGATAGGGCTCTTAAAGATAGCGGTCAGGGGATATGGGGAGAAGGCAGGAACGGGGTACTGATTGGCGATAATCAGCCATGATCACATTGAATGGTGGTGCTAGCTTGAAGGGCCGAATGGCCTGCTCCTGCACCTATTGTCTATTATCAACAGGGGATGCGATCATGGTGACTCTCCACTCTGCACTCCACCACTTGGGCAATAAAAACATATATGTCAGGCTATTGTTCATTGATACAGCTCAGTGTCCAAACTTGTTACCTGCTCAGGGAACTGAGTCTCTGGATCCTTGACTTCTTCATCAACTCAACACAATTGGTACGATGGCAACAACACTTACTTCTCAATAACCATCTGCACAGGGACACCTCAAGGCTGTGTGCACAGCCCCCTGCTGTAGTCACAATATATCCATGGCTGTGTAGACTTCAGTTCCAACTCTATCTTTAAATACACTGGTGACACCACAGTTGTTGGAGACAGAACTCTTCAACGTAGACATCTGAAGGGTCTCGACAACGAAACGTCACCCATTCCTTAGCTCCAAAGATGCTGCCTTACCCGCTGAGTTTCTCCACAGGGAATTATAGACCAGTTAGCCTGACATTAGTGGTGGGGAAGATGCTGGAGTCAATTATAAAAGATGAAATAGCCGCACATTTGGATAGTGGTAGCAGGATCAGTCTGAGTCAGCATGGATTTATGAAGGGGAAATCATGCTTGACTAATCTTCTGAAATTTATTGAGGATGTAACTTGGAAAATGGACAAGGGAGAGCCAGTGGATGTAGTGTACCTGGACTTTCAGAGAGCATTTGATAAGGTCCCACGTAAGAGATTAGTGGGCAAAATTAAGGCACATGGTATTGGGGGTAGAGTGCTGACATGGATAGAAAATTGGTTGGCAGACAGGTAACAAAGAGTAGGGATTAACGGGTCCCTTTCAGAATGGCAGGTAGTGACTAGTGGGGTACCGCAAGGCTCGGTGCTGGGACCGCAGCTATTTACAATATACATCAATCAGTTAGTTGAAGGGATTCACGGTAACATTAGCAAATTTGCCAGAGGCATAAAACATGTTCCTGATGTTGGGGAGTCCAGAACCAGGGGCCACAGTTTAAGAATAAGGGTAAACCATTTAGAATGGAGACGAGGAAACACTTTTTCTCACAGAGAGTTGTTAGTCTGTGGAATTCTCTGCCTCGGTAGAGGCCGGTTCTCTGGATACTTTCAAGAGAGAGCGAGATAGGGCTTTTAAAGATAGAGGAGTCAGGGAATATGGGGAGAAGGCAGGAACGGGGTACTGATTGGGAATTGTTAAAGAAGGAACTGCAGATGCTGGAAAATCGAGGGTACACAAAAAGCTGGATAAACTCAGCGGGTGCAGCAGCATCTAAGGAGCGAAGGAGATAGGCAACGTTTCGGGCCAAAACCCTGCCTATCTCCTTCGCTCCTTAAATGCTGGTGCACCTGCTGAGTTTATCCAGCTTTTTGTGTACCCTACTGATTTGGAATGATCAGCCATGATCACATTGAATGGCGGTGCTGGCTCAATGGGCGGAATGGCCTACTTCTGCACCTATTGTCTATTGTCTTCGTCAACTGGTGGATGGTGCAGAGAGAGTCAACATCTTCAAGTTGCCGGCCTCAAGGGCCTGTTCCACTTACGCGATAGGTTGTTACAGGTCGCCGAAAATGTTCAACATGTTGAAAATCACGCGACGACCAGAACAAGGTACGACTCTTAGGGCATCTACTGACGACCATACAGGCTTCACACCGCGACATGTCGCCAGGGTGTCGCCTGTATGGTTGTGAATAGTCTCCTAGTTACCCAAAGAGTCAAAGCGTCTTTCTGATCGCCGCTGGATTTTCAACATGTTGAAAATTTTTGGCGACCTATGACAGGCCCTTTACATACCTCTGAGGATCTGTCTTGGTCCCAGCACTTTGATGAAAAAAAGCACACCCAGGCCTCGTTGCACCTCCCCTTTTCCTAATCGGACACCATTCAGATAATAATCTGCCTTCCTGTTCTTATCCAATTTGGTTGCAAGAACAGGAAGGCAAATGGTGTCAGGTTAGGAAAAGGGGAGGTGCAACGAGACCTGGGGTGCTTGTACATTGGTCCATGAAAGTAAGCAAGCAGGTACAGCAGGCAGTGAAGAAAGCAAGTGGCATGTTGGTCGTCATTGCAAGAGGATTTGAGTTTAGGAGCAAGGAGGTCCTACTGCAGTTGTACGGGGCCCTGGTGAAACCGCACCTGGAGTATTGTGTGCAATTTTAGTCTCCTAATTAGAAGAAGGACATTATTGCTATTGAGGGAGTTCAGGGTAGGTTCACCAGGTTAATTGCCGGGATGGTGGACAGACAGATGATGAAAGAATGGGTCGACTGGGCTTGTATTCACTGGAATTTAGAAGGATGAGAGGTGATCTTATAGAAACATATAAAATTCTTAAAGGATTGGGCAGGGTAGATGCAGGAAAAATGTTCCCGATGTTGGGGGAGTCCAGAACCAGGGGTCACAGTTAAAGGAATCAAGGGATATGGAGGAAAAAGCAGGAACAGGGTACTGATTTTAAATTATCAGCCATGATCATATTGAATGGCGGCATTGGTTCGAAGGGCCGAATGGCTTATTCCTGCACCTATTTTACTATGTTTCTATGATGCAATCGTAAAGAAAGCCCATCAAAGCTCCTACTTCCTTGGAAGATTGAGGAGATTTGGTATGTTGTCGAATACTCTTGTGAACTTCTGCAGGTGTATAGCAGAGAGCACATCGACTGGTTGCATCATGTCCTGGTTCGGCAACTTGAACGCCCAGGAATGAAGGAGATGGTAAAAATTGGTATATACTGCCTGGTCCATCGCGGTTACTGACCTCCCCACCATCGAAGATATCTATAGGAAGTGCTGCCTCAAAAAGACAGCCAGCATTACCCAGGACCTCATTTCATTCCTGCCAACGGGAAGAAGGTATAGGTGTCTGAAAACTGTGGCATCCAGGTTTAGGAACAGCTTCTTCTCAACAATTATCAGGTTCTTCAACACTATAAACACCAACTAAATTTCGGCCTATGAACGGCCTTCGTTGAACTAGGGACTTCGGGCTTTTAGAATTTGACTTGATATTTACTCTCTAAAATCTTCTTTATCAATGTCTTGTCCCTTCTTTACTGAATTCTGACATTTCCCTAACCTTCAAGCTAGCTTATTTTCTGGCATAATTACATTATTTTTGCTTTGAAATAATACTAAACATTCAATGCTGCGGGACTACATTTCCTGACTTTTTTCCCCCATAAAAAACGGATATCTAATGCCTGTGAAGCACATAGTGATTCTTTAAAAGTTGGCCATAGCTTGGTTACTTATTGATAAAGCCAGAATCCCTCTCTTTCATTCCAGAATATTAGAGTCATAGAAACAGGCCCTTCAGCCCAACTTGCCCATGCTGACCATCATGCTGCTTCTATACTAGTCACACCTGCCTTCGTTTGGCTCAAATCCTCCTAAACCTAACCTGTCCATGTGCCTGTCCAACTGTTTTATTAATTTGATCACCAATATCATTTAGGAATCTATTCATAACTCTCAGCAATTTTTGCACCATTTGGTCTTCCTTGCCCAAATGGATTCTACTTCTTGATTTTCTAAACTCTGACCCTTCTTTTCTCTCCCGTTCTTTAACATCAGGTAGGTTAAGAGCCAACAAACCAACCAATGCTAAATGCTAATTTAAACAATGATCTAATACCACATATTTAAATAATTCTAATTTAAGTGCAATACTAAGTGACTACTAGTTCCACATCGCAGATACTGAAAATTATACATTCGAAATATTCAAGAAAAATTAAATAATTTTATCTTTGGTACCAACGATAAACAATATCAGTAAGTTCTAAAAATATGCCTACTTTGAAGAAGTTCTTAAAATGAAGGGTCCCGAAACAAAACGTCACCTATCCATCCATGTTCTCCAGAGATGCTGCTTGATACGCTGAGTTACTCCAGCACTTTGTGTCTTTTTTTAAAACAAAATCAGTATGTTCTTCTCCGCAGGGTAAACCAGACATAAAGCAAACAATAACTGTAACAGAAACTAGCAATGCTTCAGCAATTATTTTTTAGGTCACGTTCCTGCTCAGTGCTATCCATGTTAAAAAAGTCAGGAGCATTGGCCTGAGTTTTGATTAATTTAATGGATATTTTTACACAAATGTTTCTATAGCACAACTGTCATTTAGTCAGATTGCAGAATATTGCAAAAACAGCATTTGCCGTTTTCCTAACGAAATAGGCTGAAAGTAATACCTAGCTGAGACACTCAAAATAAGCAGTAAAATGTTTTCACTGAAGGTAGAAAGAACTGCTTACACTTTGCTATTTTGCATAATAATTGAAATTAATTTCCTTAATTATCTGCCATATTTTCTGAACAAAGAGGTTACAAAAAAAGTCTATTTGGTTCTGCCTTAAGTGTCTGTAACAGCAAATGATACTAACAAAATGAATTCCCTGAATTCTGGATATAATGTATACAATTCATAAATATCTCTTCAAAAGTTCAGTGTAATTCAGTATTTCAGACTGAAAAGTTCCGTAGCAGTGATGACAAAACTATAGTTGTACCAACCCCTTGAAAATACAGTGAGTATTAAAAGCTAACATAGTATTGTCCAGTTAGAAGAAACGTTCTTGTTTTGTACATGGTTAATAGCTGATCCCAATATCCAAAACAGTTAGATGTATTTTCATACAGAAAACAAATTCGTCAAATGATTCGAAGTCTGTTTATGCTTCTCGACATGGCACAAAATACTTTATTCTTTTGTAATGTGATGGGCTTCAGGCTTGGCTGCTATGTTGTGTAACCTGCTGATTCAAGGCTGCTGTTTGTTTTTTTATACAGACTGTCTTTATTCTCTCCTTTAGAGTTCCGATTGTTTATGTTTAACTACTGACAGAGTTAACTGGCATCTGGATTTGAACAATTTCCCCAATCTCTCCTTGTTGAGTTTGCATTGCTCCATGTTCAATTTGCATTTCAGGCTGAATTGTGGCTGCAAGAGCTTCTGTTTCCTGAAAAAGGGTAGAAAATACAAATGATGTCAAACTCCCCATAAAGCTGTTCCCAAAGAAATTCAAAATCAGAAGTACTTTCATTACTTTTATTTCATGTGATTTACATGTATTATGTACACATGTTACTTTTATTACATTGGGTTTTATAATAAATAATCATGAAACTAAGGGATCCACTTTATGATGGTAAATTTGTGAAGCTAATTACAAAATAATGAGAAATGGTAACAGAACATGTTTGACCTTCAATGTACCAATACAATATCTGAAGAATCTATATAAAATACAGCTTACACAAGTTCCTGCACAGCAGTATTATTTATGTACTTAGTTTTATAATACATCACTTTCAGTTCCTGAGGGATTGAGATTGAATGTCGCTGATTCAAGACAGAGAATCAAAATTATGAAGACATATTCAAATGAGTAAATCAATAATGAGAAGTGAAGCCTGTTAATGGTTATTTATGCAGTCCTATTTAGAAACATAAAAACTTTTAGATTCAAATATGCCAAATTAACATGGAGCTCGATTCTACCTATGAGGACATTCATATTTTGGCATTGGAGGAGTGCAGTTTCAGAAGGTTACCAGGAGTTCAAGGGTTAAATTATGAAGTAGAGTCACGGATGCATACAGCACAGAAGTGGGCTGATCAAAATACCCCATCAGCATGAGTCCCACCTATCTTCATTTGCCCATATCCCTTTAAACCTTTCCTATCTATGTATCTGTCCAAATGTTTTTTAAGTGTTGTTATAGTACCTACCTCCTCTGTCAGTTTAGTTTAGCCTAGAGATACTGCACGGAAACAGGCACATCGGCCCACCAAATCTGCGCTGACCAGCGATCCCCACACATTAACACTATCCTATACACACTAGAGACAATTTACATTTATACAAAGCCAATTAGCCTACAAACCTGCACGTCTTTGGAGTGAGGGAGGAAAGTGAAGATCTTGGAGAAAACCCATGCGGTCACGGGGAGAATGTACAAACTCTGTACAGAGAGCACCCGTCTCTGGCGCTGAAGGCAGCAACTCTACCGCTGCACCACTGTTCATTCCATATACCCACCACCAGGGCTGGCCTCAAGCCGATTGGACCAATTGCTCCCAATCGGGCCCCGCGCCTAAGGGGGGCCCCGCACTAATATTCCGTATTTCGTACGGAAACACAAATTTGTTTTGTTAAGTAAAAACATTCGCCATCCGGATTTTTTTTAAAAACTAACATGGATAACAACCGCTGCATGGCCATCAGACACAAACAATTTGGACAAAGGACAAAGGACATTTATTATCACATACACCAATTGGTGTAATGAAATTTGACTTGCCATTGCAGCACACAAATAAAGATAAGACACAACATCAAATAATTTAACAGTAAAAACAAAAAACATCCCCCCACAATGGTTCCCACTGTGGGGGAAGGTAGCGAAGTCCAGTCCCATCCTCAGTTCACCCATAGTCGGGCCTATTTGTTAACTACTACTGTTAGCACTTGTTAACAGCCAGTAGTTAACAAGTAGTTATACATTATGTCATCAATGCATCGAACCACATTCCTCAGTAAATGTAATTGTATTTTGAACAAGTATTAATGACGCCGCGTTCCTTTGAATAAAATTCACGCAGCGTCATTAATACTTGTTCAAAACACAATTACATTTACTGAGGAATGTAGATTGATGCATTGATGACACATTGAGAATTTCTTAAAACTCACCATCATGATTGAAGGCTCCAGACTGCAAGAAGGGCTTCTTCTTGGTGTGCAGGTTAGTCATTCACCTACCGACCCACGTTGTCTCTCTCTGTCTTTCGCTCTCTCCCTCCCTCCCTCTCTCGCGCTCTCTCTCTTCCGCTCCCCATCTCGTCTCTCTCTAGCTCTCTCACCCTGTCGCCTCGGCATTCCCGGAAACATTGACGTTTTGCGATAGACAAAAATGCCAGAGAAACTCAGCGGGTGAGATAGCCGCCTTGCCTGCTGAGTTCCGTCAGCACTCAGTGTTTTTTGTTTGGCTCTGAAGTTGAAGGTGGCTCAGCGGGACGGGCATGGGCTCTGGGGAGTGGGTTGCGTTTCTGGTCAAGACCCTTCTTCAGACAATCACAAGTACTCTCACCGACAAGAGTTCAGTTCAGTCTGAAGAAGGGTCTTCTCTCCAGAGTCGCTGCGCTGCCTGTCCTGCTGAGTTACTCCAGCTTTACTCCAGTTCCTAAAACCCATTTCCATCACTGTTCATGTTGTACTTATAATGCACAGGGCTTGAAGTGATTCTGTGAAACAATAAGATAAAGAGCTGGTTTCAGTCCAACAGCAGCCTGAAGCGTTCAGCCTCTTAGCCCTGTGACCATCTGTTTCAAGTGTTGTACTGCTGTTGGACTGAAACCAGTTCTTTATCTTTTTGTTTCACCCCCTGTCCGTTCACATTCATCGCCCTCTACCCCACCTTCCTCCCACGGTGCCTGCTGCTTTAGTGGCAGGCACACAATCACGTTTACATTGCCAAATAACCACTGATTTATTTTCAAATGGTCAGTGCAAAGTCTGCCTTCTTTAAAAACTGGTATCGTTGACAAAAGTGACTAGCTGCGTGAAAATGGGCATTTGTAAAATTAAACCCCAGTGTCCTCTCAGCTACGTGTTACTGGATTGTTCAATATTCTTGCTAATTGTCGCATTGGCATTTCAATGCTGCATGCGCTTCAGCATGGGCCACCCATGAGTTAGGTCGCAGCGGAACATAGCAGTAAATCGCAAGCGACTGCAGATGCTGCAGATCTTGAGCAAAAAAAAACTGCTGGGGGAATATTGAGTCACACCATTTAATGAAGCCACCTAAGAAAGGGTTGGTCTTTGGAGGTGAATAGTCACTTCCTGACTAACTGCTGACTCTTTTTAACTTGGCACTGTGTGCTATGGTTACCCTTTTTCTATTGCACAAATGCATGAGTGAAGAGTCGAGTCAAGAATGTATAATTGTCATGTGTACCCACAACAGAACAATGAAATTCTCATTTGCAGCAGCATAACAGGCGTGTAAACACAATTCTCATAGATTGTATGAGAACGTATGAGAAACGACTAAATTCAATAACTTAACCCTAATACTAGTGCAAAAAAGCTCAGGGTGCCCCATCAAATCTTATCAATTGCTTGCTAATTGCATGACTGCGTCCAACTGCTGTCTGGTTCATTGATCGTATTGCTAGATATGAACTGTTTTGGGACCAAACGTGTTAAACAGAAATTGGTCAGATACAGTGAGAAATCATGTGAAATAATCACAAAATTTTACTTTAAATGAAGTACCTGCATGTTAGACTGTTTAGTTTGGAGATACAGCCAGATAGTCCACTGGGTTCGCACCGACCAGTGATTTTTGTTTTCCTATTTGTCAATTTTTTTTGTGCCTGATTATTTGGCGGCCAATCAATCACTGTCTCTACGGGGGTTGCTTCCAATCACCAACCAGCTTGCCTTAAAATTCCCGTCCAATCACCAAATAGGTCTCCTCCAGTCCAATCAGCCGCTGTCTCCAAGAGCATTGTGTCCAATCACATAATGCAGTTTAATGGTAATTAGCTGCTGCAGTAGAGGTTGGAAGCCAGTGGAGGTACTGACAGTCAAACGGGAGCAGGAGAGATTCAGACAGTGTATAATCCATAGCACCTTAGGGTACAATTTCATAATATATACTAAATAACTGGGCTGACAGACCATGGCTGGGAACCTGGGGCTCACCAAAATTGTTCCCAATTGGGCCCCGCACCCCATAAGGCCGGCCCTGCCCACCACCCTCTATGTGAAAATGTTGCCCCTCCAGTTCCTATTAATTTTTTCCCTCTCACCTAAAACGTATGTCCTCTGGTTCTTGATTACTCTACGCATTGTAAAAGCTGTGCCTTCAAGCTATTTATTCCCCTTTTGATTTTATACATCTCTATAAGATCACCCTTCATCATTCTGCGCTCCAATTAATATAGTCCTAGCTGGCCTAACTTCTCCTTATGACTCAGGCCCTCAAGCCCTGGCAACATCCTCATACATCTTCCTGCACTCTTTCCAGCTACGGTTTCCAGTGAAGGTTGCAATCTCCCACCCCAGTCTGCGGTAATTATTCATTATTTATAATACCACCCATTTAAATCATGCTTTCTGCAATCTCATCCAAATCGTTGATATAAACCACAAAGAGCAATGCGCCCATCACTGATCTCTGAGGCACACCACTAGTTACAGGCCTCCAGTCTGAAAAACAACTTTCCATCATCACCCTCTGCTTCCTTCCATGAAGTCAATAGGCGAGTACGGTATTCCGACTATGCATGCCCAGGTCAAAGGTCACTATGCATAAACAGCCTTGGAAAGCAGTGGACCTTCATTTCTTCTGGTTTTTTCAGCTTTGATTCTTCTAGGTACTTGTATTCACTGGAGTTTAGAAGGATGAGGGGGACTGGACAAGCTAGATGCAGGAAAAATGTTCCCAATGTTGGGTGAGTCCAGAACCAGGGGCCACAGTCTTAGAATAAAGGGGAGGTCATTTAAGACTGAGCTGAGAAAAAACTTTTTTACCCAGAGAGTTTATGGAATTCCCTGCCACAGAGAGCAGTGGAGGCCAAATCACTGGATGGATTTAAGAGAGAGTTAGATAGAGCTCTAGGGGCTAGTGGAGTCAAGGGATATGGGGAGAAGGCAGGCACGGGCTATTGATAGGGGACGATCAGCCATGATCATATTGAATGGCGGTGCTGGCTCAAAGGGCCGAATGGCCTCCTCCTGCACCTATTTTACATGTTTCTATGTTTCTATGTCTCTTCTAGGTACGAAAATATTGCTTTCAAACTATGAAATAGTTATATTTATTGTTCCTTTGTTAATAGCTAAGATTATTTGGTCATTTTTATCGCTTTATTAGGCTTTGGTGAGTGAGCGAGATCGTGCTTATTCGTGGTCGGTGTCAGGCCCGGGTCTGTTGAATTGCTGTTCGGTCGTCCCTGTCCTCGGCCCCTCCGGGGTTCTCGTCCCTGTCCGGGGCGGCCGGAGGTGTTGGGCCGGGCGTGGGGCGGAGGCCGAGTTGCTGCAGTGAGCTGTGTGTATCCCCGTTGATGATTGGTGCTCGGCATTTGCCGGCGCCGGGGGAGTTAGCTGGGTTGGGCTGGAGTCGGTCCTGGGCTGTCGGTTGGCCCGGTCGGAGTTGAGCTGGGGCGATGCCCGTACGCACTAGCAATATCCTACACACACTCGGGACAAATTCAATTAACCTGCAAACGTGGAGCGTGGGAGGAAACCAGAGCACCCAGAGAGAACCCACGCAGCTACAAACTCCGTACAGACAGCACCTGTAGTCAGGATAGAACCTGTGTCTCTGGCGCTGCGAGGCAGCGACTCTACCGCTGCACCACTATGCCACTGCTCCTGTGTTGCAAAGGGAAGTTGTGTGGGGTGGTAGCATGGGGTGGGGAGTGGAGTGAGGGGGAGGGGAGGGGGGAACTAGTTGGCAGCAGGGCCAGCCAAGGTTGGGGTGTTGCGGTCTCCCCCTGTGACCCGTGAACAGCACCTGCTCCGAGGCGCCACACTGACCTGAACCCTATGACCGGGTCTCCGCCCACGCGGCCAGGGGAATTCTCTCTCTCCCTCTCTCCCTCTCTCTCCCTCCCACCCCCTCTCTCTCTCTCTCCCGCCAGCCCTGCGGAGATCGGCAGATCGATAGCCGGCTCTATGCGTGTGCGCTCGATGGGTGAGCATTATGCGTGCGTGGGTCTTTGTTAATATTTCTGAGGGGTGATCACAGTGGGTGTGTATGTGTGTGTGTGAGAGGGCGAGATAGAGAGTGTGAGTGTGAGTATGTGTGTGTGTCTGTGCGCATGTAAGTCTGTGTTTGTGTGTTGGTATGCGAGTCTATGTGTCTGGTATGTGGGACTCCACGTGTGCATTTCTGTGTGTGTGTGTGCGTGTGAGAGAGTGTGAGTGAGAGTGTGAGTGTGTGACATTTCTTTATTTTGTCCTGCGGCCCGCAGAAATGTGCCAAATATATAATGTGGCCCTCATGCTGAATAGTTTGGAGGCCCCTGCTCTATATTGTCAGCTTGGTCTACCTGGATCCCACGCGATCTAACCTTTCAGAGCAGCCATCCATGTAAAACTTTATCAAAGGCCTTGCTGGTCCATGTAGACACATCTAGGCTTTGTCCTCAACAACCTTGTTGGTTACTTCTTCAAAAAACGTACTTGGATTTGTAAAACTCAAATTCTCACGTACAATGCTGACTATCCTTTACTCACCCCTGTCCATCCAAATGCATATATCGGATTCCTCAGAATCCTCTCTAATAACATCCCTACCACAGATGTTAGGTGCATGGGTTTATATATCCCAGGCTTTTCCTTGCAGCCCTTCTGAAATAGAGGCCCAACATCAGCCACCCTCCGTCTTCTGGCACTTCACCAGTGTGTAATGATGATTCATGTATCTCAGCCAGGGCACCTGCAATTTCTTCTCTAGCTTCCCACAGTGCTCATGGATATATCAGATCAGGCCCGGGAGATTTCTCTAGCTTCATACAGCTAAGGATGTTCAGCACCACCTTGACCGTCCCAAGTTCCCCAATCTTCATGTCTTTTTCCTTAGTAAACTCAGAGGAGAAATACTCACTGAGAACCGTCTCCACACAATGACAACCATTTAGGTTTCTGCAGGGCTCTATTCTCTCTCGAGGTAAATTCTTTCCTTTAATGTACTTGTCCATCTCTTTGGATTTTCCTTAGTCTTATCTGCCGGAGCAATCTCCTGAGCCCCCACCCTTTGCCATCCTGATTTATTTCTTAAGTATGCTCCTTAGTTTCCCAAACACCACCAGTGATACACATGATCCCAGCTGCCTATACCTCCCCTTGCTTCCGTTTCTATAACCACAGCCTCAATTTCTCTCATCATCCAAGCTTCCTTATTCTCACCTGCCTTCCCTTTACTCTAACAGGAACATGCATGCCCTGATCTCTTATCATCACACTTTCAAAAGCATCACACTTTTCAGACGTCCTTTTGCCCACAAACAATCTACTCCAATCAACTTTAGCAAGTTCCTGTCTGCTTCCATCAATGTTGGCCTTGCCCCAATTCAGAATGTTAACATTAGGGCTCGTCCTGTTTTTATCCATAACTATTTTAAAGCTAATAGAACAATGGTCGCTGGTCCTGAAAGGCTTGTCCACAGACACTTCAGTCACTTGCCCGTCCCATTTTCCAAAGAGTAGAACAAGCTTCGGCCTCTCCCTTACAAGACTCTCTACATGATAAAATAAACTTTTGTGAATACATTTGACAAATTTCAGTCCTAACTAAGCCCTTGTCCCTGTAACTACCCTGAAGAAGGTTTCTGACCCAAAACCTCACTTATCCATGTTGCTTATGCTGTGCCTCTCTTTATGAAGGGCTGCAAGGAAAGATTCTGCTTGTTACTCCAGCACTGTGTCTTTTTTCCATCTACATTTATTTCCAAATCATATCAAAAACAAAGATGCCAGTACGATTCCCTGCAGAACGCTCTGTCATTTTTGTATAAGCCAGTTCTGAATGCATATGACAAAAGTTATCATGAATCCTGTGCATCTTAATCTTCTGGATCAGCCTGGCATGGAGTAGCAATGTTACACAATTTTGAGATTTTAAAAATCAAGCCTGCAATTTATCCCATCAGATAAAGCATAAAAAGAAGTTTAATTTGACACCTAATTCACTTTCATATCTTCAGTATTAAGAAAGTTATGACCATTTTCATATTCGAAAATTAGCATCTTGTTCCCCATTGCCTTTCAATTGACAACTCAAAAGCTGTGATCTAGAACCGTTAAAAGCCCATAACATTATTAAAAATTAAGAGAACTCAATGAAATTTTCAGTTATTATAGATTGAAGCATTCTGAAACAAATATGAAACAATCTTACTTGGATGACCTGAAATTAAAGCATATAATTAGTTAGTTATCTAATTGTAGCTAATTACAAAATTCAATGAGTAGATCTAAACATCTATCCATTTCTTAAGAAAAGATAAACTTTTTTTTAATTGCCTAAGTGTCCAAATAACATTCACACAATAATCCACAATATAACATAATTTTAAAATCTCATTTTCATGCATTTCTGGGCCAAATGGAAGGGATTTAGTGTTTAATGCCTGTAAATTAATGGCCATTTAAATCAACTAGCAGTGGGTTTTAGTGGAATGTGGTGGATTAGAACGTTGCGGTTTGCTGTGAAGTCGGTATGAAAAATACAGCCGGTTCATACATTTTTTTGGACCCCATTTCGCAACATGAAAATATTATTAAAGCCTCCATAAAACCAACTTTTAATATAAAAATAAACTGTGTACCTTTTTTTCTCCCCTACGCAAAATCCTTCCCGTTGTCGGCGCTCACGGCTTTTGAAGGGGATTTTTAAATTACTCTAGATTATAAATAATCTAGCGTAATTTAAAAATACCTTCATGAATGAAATGTCGGAGCGATTTTTCTTCCGCAACGAAATCGGCCGACATTGATCGATTTGCCCAGTTTGAAGAAAAATGGCACTTTAAGCCCGCCCCCCTCTGAAAGGCGCCAAAGTCGCGCACACGGGGAGCGGCAGAACTGCAACGCTGCTCAAGGTAAGTTTTGTAACATACCTACATAGAGGACTTTATCAGTTACTGCCTTACTAAAATCCATGTAGATAATGGTTGATCACATTCATCACCGGCTCAATAAAACTCGATTACGTTTGTATGACATGACCAGCCACGTACAAAAAGCCTTGATGACTTTTACCAATTAGCTCATTCCCTTCCAAATGGAAGTAAATTCTATCCCAAAGAATCCTCTCCAATAGCTTCCCTACTACTGACATGAGGCTCACACTTCCTCAATGTACTGAAAATGGTGGACTGACAACCGAGGAAAGAGCAGAGATTTTCACCCTTACAGTAAAAGTATATAGCACTTTGGGATCTTTCAAAACCAAGTTAATTTTATATTTTCCAAAAAAAGAAACTAGGTGGAGCACATTTGCGCTCATCTGGAGGTCAGTTCACTTCATTTGCCTTGGCATAACAGCCATCAACGTACAACGGGACATAAAACCACTGTGTCTGAATAAATATCAGCGCAGCCACAACTTCTCTATGGTCCGAATGAAACTATTCTGGAAAGCCAAGACCTTGACTTTTATTTAACTTCATTGTTCAAATTAAAAACATTTTAAATACGGCTATATTATGGCTAACTCAAATATTTATTAGGTTTCCCTTCATGAACTGTTCTATGAATGATAGATTCTACTGTCACGTGTGGGGTATCAGCATCAAATTTGCTATGCTGCTTGGGTTTCTAGTTGAGATGAGAAAATATGTATGAAATTAAAATAGGAAATGCGCTAAATAAATTCCGGGTCAGGCATTTAATCCTCAGTCTGAAGAAGCGTTTCGACCCGAATTGTCACCAATTCCTTCTATCCAGAGATGGTACCTGTCCCACTGAGTTACTCCAGCATTTTGTATCTATCTTCGGTGTAAACCAGCATTTGCAGTTCCTTCTTACACATCGGACATTTAATATTTGGATCATGGACTCAGCACGACTCTGCTCTCACACTCATCTAAGGGGGAGAATTCCTGCTGCCTGAGACTGCCAGCTGCTTACCTTTGGACATGGCTGCTTCTTCAAGGGAGGTATTTTGGGGTAATATTCTGTGATGTTGGCTCCCAACATGTTGGCATGGTCTAGCAAAAGTTGTCACAGAAATGTAATATTTGTCAATGATTGTCATCACATTTATGCCACTATTTCAGCTGACACATGCTGGAGAACCATGCCTAATGTACAATTCAGTTTCATATCTTGCCTTTACAACATAAAACATAGAACAGTACAGAACAGGAAAGAGTACTTTTTGGCCCACAATGTTTGTGCTGAACATAATGTCAAGTTAAATGCCCTCAAATGATCTCATCTGCCTCTACATGAACCATATCCCTCTATTCCCTGCACTTCCGTGTGCTTATCTAAAAGCTTCTTAAATGCCACAATTATATCTGTCTCCACCACCATCTCTGGAAATGTATCCCACTGCGGTCCGTGAAAGAAATGTGAGGCAAGTTGACTCTAAAAGCCCAAGGCAAGTGCAACCAGCACAGGCAAGGCATTTTGGTGAACATAGAGGAGTCAACATATAATTCTACTCTCTTCTCATGCCCTTTGGTTTGATTCTCTCCCCTTATCCTTAAAGCCCTCGAATGAAAATGCAGTTTCCTTTTACAATCATGAAATATTTCCACGACTATTAGCCTCACAGACAGTGATTAACACGTCATTAACGCAAACAGTTTAAAGAGGAAAGGGAACACTGCAAACATCACCTAGAAAGCCAAATACTCGACCATTGGGATTTCCTTGCTGATTAGTAATGCCCAACTTTCATTTTACACATTAAAAGACACAAAAGTTACAAAAGCAGCAGACATAGACTCTATTCCCTTATCTTCACACTCAACATAGAAAACCGTTCCACTCTACATAGAAAATGTAATATCCATAAAAAATTCTCTCAGTTGTACTTATGATGCTTTTCCTGAAAGATGTCAACACCAAAAATCTCCCTGGAGGAAAAGACTGAATACATTCATTTGAAAAGTAAATCCAAATCATACACCAAGTTAAGTTGACTATCCACCAGAACAATCAAACTAATAAAATGTTTCTGGCTGGGTACTTTGGCAAGGGCTTATTCTCACCTCCATAGACATTGGAACAATGCACAGCATATGCTGTATCTGCCAACAACATGGACTATTTTGTTCTTTATTGATAAAATCATGCCAAAAGCAGAAGCCTAAAAAGTTATCCAGTTTTTGAACAACGCAAACCTCAATTGTAAAAATACATAGCTACATTATCATCAATGTGATTATTAGAAACCACAATCATTGCCTATTCAGTATGCTGTGCTATTAATAAATGTTTTTAAAGTTATTTAAGCATGCATTGGATAGGTAAATTATATTTTCACCTTTACGGCCCTGTCCCACGATGCGAGTTCATTCAAGAGCTCTCCCGAGTTTAAAAAAAAATCAAACTCGTGGTAAGCATGGAGAATTAATGTTGCGGGTTCGTCGGAGCTCGGGGACGTCTCTTAGCGGCTCGTAACGCTAACGGCAGGTACTCGGGAAGACTCGCTAATGGCTGGTAAGCACGGGAAGACTCGTGAAGATTTTTCAACATGATGAAAAATGTCCACGAGAGCCCCGAGTACCGACGAGCGGCCATTACCGTAAATCTCCGAGTTCGAATCAGGGCAAACGCAGGAGAACTCTTTGAATGAACTCGTACAGTGGGACAGGGCTTTCAGTTTCCTATCACAGTCCCATAGCTTGTTTATTCAATTAACGTGTCAGTGTTGCTAAAATCTCTAGGTTCATCCAATTTCCAGGGATTACACCGGGGATAGTCAAGTTGTTAACTATTAGCCCAAGGCAATTCTTGGCTTGGCCCACAGAAGTAAAATTGAGTTTCCACTATATACCAGTGCCCAAATCCTTCCTCTCCCAACCTCAACCCATTAGGAAGAGTGAATATCATGAAGGAATTAAATTGGGGTGAAAATCACAGGATGACAGGAGGTGGTATCAGGGCTAATGGTTAGAATGGATGAGATAGATAATTGAAGGAATGAGGCAAGTTATCAAAGAGACGAAGCTTTGCTCGAAAATTAGCCACACTCCCCCCAAACACATGACCTAGACTATCTAAACGCACATGGTGGTAGGCATGTGGGTGGACCATCAGCAAATAACTTCAAGGAATCAGGGTGTCACTGTAATATCATTAGACTGATTTGAGATGGACAATGAATGCTGGCCTTACCATGGATGCCCACATTCATACATGATTTTTTTCCAAATCGTAAGGGATATTAAAACTGTTAATGAATTAGTCTAATTCCCTGAAGAATAGGCTGAAAACAATAATCTTGATTTTCTAATTCAATTTGCCACCTTCTTAATATTTTGATATTTTCAACAAGAATGCATAGGAGGCAAAAACCAGTATCTACCCTAAAGAAGGAAGGGTCTCCCTTTTGTTGTAGATTTTCTTTATGATAGTGGCGTTTCTGTCTGTGTAGCTTTGTGCCAACTTCCTTCCCTTTGTTTCTACTTTTTCTGCCAAAAAGGAAGCCTTCATAACAGGTCTGAAGAAGGGTTTCAGCCCGAAACGTTGCCTATCTCCTTAGATGCTGCTGCACCCGCTGAGTGTCTCCAGCTTTTTGATTACCCCCTTCATAACAGATGTTGGTTATAGCAGAAGGACCTGCCGATGCTCCCCTGCCTCACAAGGTGCACCAGCGAGCCCTTCTTTACCCATTGATGCGGCTGTTGTTGAGGCTCACGCTGTAGTCCCTGGGAACAGCTCTTTCTCCAGGTTAACGGGACGTGCTCAGTCAGTACGATCACCAGCAAGCCCTTCTTCCCCGGCTGACTTGGCTGTTGTTGTGATTCACCTTAGACTTTTGAGATACCAAGTGAGAACAGGCCTTCGGCTCGTCAAGTCCATGCTGACCAGCGATCACTCCGTACACCAACACTATCCTACGCACTAAGGACCATTTACAATGTTACCAAAGCTAATTAACCCGCAAATCTGCACTTTATTGAAGTGTGGGAGAAAATCAGAGCAGCCGGAGAAAACCCATGCAGTCACAAGGAGAATGTGGAACCTCTGCATGGACATCACCCATAGTCAGGATCAAACGCGGGTCTCCGGCGCTGTACGGCAGCAACTATGCCACAGTACCACTGTGCCACCCCCACATTGTAGCCCCTGACAGGACGTGCTTTCTTCAGACGGCGCGACTAACAGGACGCGCTCGATCACCATGGGCTACCTCACCTCTCACCAGCGGCCGCTTCATCCTGACGCTATCGCTTTGTCCACCCCCCGCCCTCGTTGCTGCCTCCTCTTCCTCCCGTCGCTTTGTCCTCTCAGCTGCTCCCCGCTCCACCTCCGCCTCCTCCCCTTCCCCCGTCACTTTCATCACTCGGCCTCTAACCCCCTCTACCACCACCTTCTGCACCTTCTCCCCCAGAGTCGCCGACATACTTCACCTTGCAAGATGTCGGCGACTTCAGTGGACAAGGGGGAAGAGGCGGTGGGTGGGGGGGGGGGTGGACTAAGTGAAGGGTGATGGGGAGGGTGTCGGTGGTGGTGGCAAGAAAGCACATCTTGACAGGGGCTACAATGTGACCCACCACAACAGCCACACCAAAGAGGGCTCGCTGGTGCAGACCAACGGCATCAGCGCCTAATTTTATGGTGAAACAATACAATGCGCTGGAGTTTTTCAGCAGACTGAATCAGTTCCCCCAGAAATGCTGCATGACCCGCTGAGTTACTCCAGCACTCTGTGTCCTTTTGTTTATTAACCATCATCTACAGTTCTTTCGAAGATAGACACAAAATGCTGGGGTAACTCAGCGGGCCGTACAGCATGTCTGGAGAGAAGGAACGGGTGACGTTTCGGGTCGAGACCCTTCTTCAGACTGATACTTTTCAAACTGATCTACAGTTCATCGTTTACTTTGTGTCCTTTTGTGTATCAACCATCATCTACTGTTCTTTGCTTCAACTACATACAATAATACCGTATGCAGTTATAGTGGACAAATGGCAATAATGGACCCCCCCTCCCCCATGGTGCATTATCACAAGGATTTACTGTTATAATTTTATCAAAATTCCAACCAGAAGATGAAATAGAATGATGTATCTTTACCTATGTATCAGTTCCAATCACCCTTTCATCATGGGCTGTAATTGAAACTAAAGTTAAATAATCGTCTCTGCATTGTGGCAAATAATGATAAATGGAAAGGTAATACCCAAACTTAATTTGTATTCTTACTCACTTGAGCTGGTGTGGTGTGGTCTGTTACTGGAGCCAGCTGTACATATTGCACCTGAATGTCACTTCCCTGCAGTGGCGATCCATCAACTGCACTGGTTGGATGTTCAGCAGAAGCCACTGCAATTAACTGTGCACCTTGCAACACCTACAAAATACAAATATTGCTCATAAACATAGTCCGTTAGCATATGTAGCTCCATACATTTTTTGGCTCATCTTCAGATTCTTGTTAAAATAGTCGATACTGCAATAATATGCTACAAAAACATTGAGTTTATTTGGCCAGATTTTTGGCCAGATTTTAAACCACGTGCACAAGTATCAAAGCTTATGGAGCACACATGTATGTATCCCAAGTTTTGCTAGCCTGGATAGTCAAATCTCAATTTCACAAGTATTCATTCCCAAAGATGCCTAAACACAGTACTTGGCTAACAGGAAAGCACTGCAGCTGCTATAGTCGGGTAATTGAGTAAGTGATAGGGTGCTGGACGCAACTACTTGGCAATGGTGGAGCCAAGATATTGGGCCAGGAAGAGTATTTATGTCCCTCATGCTGACATAACTCTGATCCTGACATATGTGAGGCTGCAATTCAACTCCTCTTTGATATCACTGTGCCACAACCAATATATTGAAACAAGAGCTCTGATGGGATACCAGGTCATGTTCTTAAAACCCGTGCAGACCAACTGGCTGGAGTTTTTGCTTTCATTACCGAGGTATGAGGTTCCCACCTACTATAAAAGGGCATCAATAATACCGGTGCCCAAGAAGAGTAAGGTGACCTCAATGACATCCGCATTAATGTCTGTGGTGATGAAGTATTTTGAGAGATTGGTAATGGCGCATATTAACTTCGATCTCAACAATAATCTGGATGTCTACAATTTGCCTACTGCTAAAACAGGTCAACGGAGGATGCAATCTCACTAGCTCTCCACTCCACACTGGAGCACTTGAACAATAAAAACACATACGTCAGGCTGTGTTCATAGACTGCAGCTCAACATTCAATACTATCATCGCCTCCAAACTGGTTACCAAGTTCATGGAACTGGGTCTCTGCACATCCCTCTGTAACTGGATCCTCGACTTCCTCATCAACAGACCACAATCAGTATGTATTTTCTACACAATCTGCACAGATCCCTGAAAAACTCTACTGGTCACAGACCTCCAGCCAGAATATCTACCTTCCACCACAACTCTCTGTCTTCTATGAATAAGCCAGTTCCGAATCCATACAACCAAGTTATCATGAATCCTGGATTTCTACCATGAGGGACCTTATCAAAAGCATTACAACATCCACCGTCCTAACATCATCAATATCCTTTATTACCTCCTCAAAAAGCCCAATCAAGTTAGTGAGACACGACCTGCCACGTACAAAGCTGTCCTGGTTATCCCCAATTAGCCCATTCTCTTCCAAATAGGAGTAAATCCTATCTCAAAGAATTCTCACCAATAGGTTCCCTACCACTAATGTGAAGCTAACCGGAACTGTAGTTCCCTGGATTCTTTCTTCAGCAAAACAACATCAGTGGCCACTCTTCAATCCTCCTGGAACTCACCAAAGAAACAAAGATCCTCGTCAAGGCCACCGCAATCTCCTCCTTCAATAAACTGTGATGGATCCCAATAGGGCCGGAGGATAAGCCCACCTGAATGGCATTTCATGGCCCCTAATCACCCACACGTTCTTTCCTACTCACTTTGTATTCCTCATGAGCCGCATCCGGTGCCACCTTCTTAAACCTGTCATATGCTTCCCTTTTCTTCCTGACCATGTTTACAAACTCCTTGGTCATCCACGGTTCCCTTACCTTACCATCCTTATCCCTCCTCCGTACTGTAACATGCTGATCTTGCACATTGATCGGCAGGTATTTAAATGACTCCCACATATCCGTGAACCTACACAATACCAACTGCTCCCAATCTACCCTCCTTAGTTCCTGTCTCATGACATTGTAATCTGCCTTGCCCCAACTAAATACCATCCCCAAACATCCAGACCGGTCCCTTATTCAAAACAATGCTCATACTTATGTATAAGGAGCTGCAGATGCCTTAAAATCAAAGGTAGACAAAAGTGCTGAAGAGGGGGCGGGGGGGAAGAAGAAAGAAAGAGGAGGAGCCAGAGGGCTGAGGGAGAGCTGAGAAGGGAAGGAGAGAGTGAGGGCTACCTGAAATTGGAGAAGTCAATGTTCATGCCGCTGGGGTATAAACTGCCCAAGCGAAATATGAGGTGCTGCTCATTCAAATTCCGGTGGTCCTCACTCTGGCCATGGAGGAGGCCAAGGAGAGAAAGGTCGGATTCAGAATGGGAGGGGGAGTTGAAGTGCTGATCCACCGGGAGATCAGGTTGGTTATTGCGGACCGAGCGGAGGTGTTCGGCAAAGCGATCACCAAGCCTATGCTTGGCCTCACCCTCAATATGTTTTGCAGCTGCTCTGAGACATCTGGGACCCTGGCACCAGGGAGGCAACAGACCATCTTGCTGCCACAGAATCTCCTGTCTGTCCCCTTGTCTATAGAGTCCCCTATCACTATCACTCTGCCTGACTTCACCCTGCTGTGCCTCAGAGCCAGGCACGGTGCCACAGACCTGGCTGCTGTTGCTCTCCCCTGAATGCTCATCCCCCTCGACAGTGATAAACCTATTTTGTAGTGGAATGGCCAGAGGGGATTCCTCAACCCTTTCCCTCCTCTCTTCTCTGGTGGTCGCCCATCTGCAACAAATTGACGGATGCTTCAGATTTCACAATGATGGAACAGGTTTTTCCCCACTCAACTACTGGTGAAGCGGGCATTAACTCCCCAGTTATAGTTTACTTAGTGTGAGTGGTGTTCCACCTTGATTACTGGAATTAATTTTGTATTTGTGAGATGTCTTTATCACAACATCTTCTAGAAGGGTTAATTAATTGTGATCTAATATTTATACATTCTGGTGCTTTAATAGTTAACTCAAACCGAAAACCAGCCGAAATATATCATATCCTATTTGTCAAGATATTCTACAAAAGGAATTATTTGGATGGAGATGTAAAATTATCAAGCTGACTTGAAGGCGATTACATTCAAGAGTTTTCGCAGACTGCATAACAAGATATAAAAACATACATTTTAATTAATTGTTTGGACATCATTGGACAGAGAGCAAAGAGTAGTAATAAATAGATCTTCGTGTTGGCAGGCTCTGTTAAACACTGGGATAGATAAAGCCCCGAGCTATTTGGTGATCTACATCAACAAATTGGCTGAGATGAACATATTTCTAAGTTCTGATGACACAGAATTTGGTGGAATTGGAGACAGAAGGTAAATGTAAAATAACCTCACAAATGTAAAGTTTGAAGAGGGTCCCGACCCGAAATGTCGACTATCCATGTTCTCTTGAGATGCTGCCTGATCTGCCGAGCTACTCCAGCACTCTGTATCTTCTAAGTTAAATGTAAAGAGGCTTTTAGGGGATGTAGATAAGCTAAATGAGTGGGAAAGAACAAGGCAGATATAATACAAGTAGGAAAATGTGAAGTTATCCACTTTAGTGCAGTAGGCAGTAAAGCAGGGTATTTTTATATTGGCGAGTGATTTGGTACTGCTGTGTGCCTGAACATGTCATCGATAGCCAACGTGTAGGTACAGCAGGTGATCAGAAGTCATAGAATGTTGAGAGAGTGAAGTGAAAATTGACTAGGCTGGTTCCATGGCTGGCAGATTTGCCATACGAATACATTTGATAAGGCATATATTTGTTAGAGTTTTAAAGAATGAGGGGAGACATCTTTGAAACTTACTACATCTTTGTAGGGCTGAACAGACTCGATCTAGGGAGGAGATTTCTTCTGGCTTAGAAATTGGAATCAGAGTCTCCTGATAAATGCAAATTGCTTTATACAGAGGGATGTAAAGGTTTAGTAATTAAGTGTATTCAAAGATCAGTATATCTACAGGGACGGCACAGTGGCGCAGCGGCAGAGTTGCTGCCTTATAGCGCCAGGGACCCGGTTCCATCCTGACGATGGATGTTAACTAAATGGAGTTTGTACATTCTCACTGTGGCCATGTGAGTTTTTGGTTTGGAGAGGCTGGGTCTGTTTTCTCTGGAGAGGAGTTTGTTAAGAGGGGACATAATTAAGGTATAGAAAATGATGTAGGGTACAGTCCCTATGTGATAGGGAACACTGCAAGACCAGTTTCCCTTTATCAGGAGTAAATAAAAGTAGAGAGCACTGATTTTAGGGAGAGATACAAGAGATTTAGAAGGTGACTGAGGATGACCTTTTTGAACTACAGAGTGGTAAGAATATGGAATGCACTGCTGCAGAAAGTGGTTGAAGAAGAGTCGCTGACAGTATTTAAGGAGTATCTCGATGAGAACTTAAATTGCCTAGGCTTAGAAGACTATGTGTTGGATGGGTGGTTACGAGTCACTGCCTAACCTGCTAAATATTTCCAGCACTTGTGCAGGAAGGAACTACAGATGCTGGTTTACACTGAAGATAGACACAAACTGCTGGAGTAACTCAGCGGGACAGACAGCATCACTCTGTCCAGATCCAGAGCATCTCTGGATAGACGGAATGGGTGACGGTTCGCGTCTTCAATCTGAAGAAAGGTCTCGACCTGAAGCATCACCCCTCATGCTGAGTTACTCCAGCATTTTTGTCTATTTCCAGCACGTCCTGATTTTATAAGAATGACAATCCTCAGCCCAGGACATCAGGTCAAGTTAACAACAAAGTTCCCAGAGCCACGAAGTGCCAGGTAAGCAAATTTTAAAATACTGTGAAGCTTTGCTCTGGGACGACAGAACCACAGACCATATCCTAAAACTTTAACTACACCTTTATGGGTACTATTGGTACCAGGAATTTCAGTCCTCCAATCTGTCTCCATATCACCCTCACTTCAGCTAGAAGTAACATTGAATATTGCACTAGAGTCATGACAGTGGCTTCCACAATTCTGCTCCAATTTAAATCCAGGTTTACATTGCTCAGGTGATCAAAAACAAATAGACTAATTTACAAACGGTCAACGAAAATTTGTAGTCCACATTTTAGCACAAATCCGACTGACAAGAATGTTCGTAGATGCTCTGTTTTGATTCAGCCCATATGTTTTTTTTTTTCGAGCAAATACTTTGGAACAGAGCTGAGAAAAAGCAACGGATTTTGTATCTGGAAACAACAGTTAAAATTCACCAGCTTTAACAATTGAGGAGTCATCTGAATAATCTGGATATTATTTCAAACTGTCACCAAAGCACTCAGTAAAAGAGATAAAAAGTACAAAATATAGGGAAGGAGCTACAGACAGGGCAACAATTGCACTCTCCGCATCGACAATACTAAGAACATGTCATCCCATAGAACCAATAAAACAGATTTCAGATCTCAGATGTGGATTAGCTAGAAAAATAACCATCTGTTTTTTACATCTCTTCCCCTCACTCGTATCACAGCCCCTTGTTTCCTGTCCCGACTCAGGCCTCATCCTCCCCCTCTGCCCCTATCACAATGCTTCACTGGCAGTTTAAGTTTCTGCATAACTTTCTGGATAAGAAATGTTATTCTAACATGGGAGACAACATTGGTTAGCCTGTGGAAGTAAATCCAAAGATAGCAATGAGAAACTAAATTCCAATATCGACATGTTTCTTGCCGAATGCTAATTTCCATGATGGGCTTTGAGCAGCTAATGCTAACCCCAAGATAGGGTGACTGGATATGTCAGTAGTAGTATAGTAGTATCACTTAAAGCTATCCTACTTATAACATTGGAAATATGTTGATACCGCAGAATGAGCCGAGGTGCACTCTTCATCTGAAGAAGGGGCTCGACCCGAAACCTCGCCTATCTCCTTCCCTCCTTAGATGCTGCTGCACCCGCTGAGTTTCTCCAGCTTTTTGTGTAACCCTGCACTCTTCAATTCATTCCAGTCTTCATGATATTGAAGAATAGAACAAACAGTGCCCTGTTTTTGTGACACTTCTATGTAATATTTTCTGATGTTGCATTAAAAGTCTTAATGCAGCAGCCGTTGTGAACTCCATACCACCCCCACTCTGACCAATCAGTCAATGCATCCTCTACAGTCACAACTCCACACCTCAACTTCCATCTGGGTACTTTGTATCCTTCTGGACTTAATAATTCCAGAACTTCGGGTAACTTGATTTCTATCTGTATCTTAATAATTCCAGAACTTCAGGTAACTTGATTTCTATCGGTAATATTGGCTCTGCTAGTTTCTTGTTTCCCCCCCCCCCCGTTATTAACTTCTGAGAGTGGAGGACATGCACAGCCTGGGCATGTCTCTCTGGTGTACAATTTGCAATATTTACATTCCCTCCTTCATGATCACACTCTCCAAATGCTCCCATTCACTCTGTAAGAGCTGGAATAGCTGCAAAAAAAAGGGACATCCACTTTCAGAAGAAAATAATGCACGTAAATACGTTGGCCTCATCACTTGGAATTAGTGTAGGATTAGTGCACATAGGTATTCAATAGCGTGGGCATGGTGGGCTAGAAGGCCTGTTTCTGACTATACATAATGAAGCTGCTGCTTCCTTTCTTTCAATGCCATTTTTTTTCTCAATGGCTAAGATCAGGCATTTCTTGTGATGAAGTCACATTCTTTACGAATCACGTGCTCTACACTTGATTAAATATTTTAGTTTTTTTTTGTAATAACTTGCACAATGTCATACAGCATTCACCACATGATGCACATACTACTAGTATACACGTTGAACCAGTTGGCTCACCTCTTGGATAGAGAAGGAAAGGATCCCCAAACCCACAGCCAATCCAGCCCTCACTACTTAATGCTATTCTCATTATAACATTTTCTATATTATGCCATACCATACTGTTCTGCCAAGGGTCATAAACAGGTCCTTTGACACAACTTGCCATGCTGATCTAGTTGCCTCACCAAGTTGATCCCACTTTCCTATGACTGGCTCATAACCCTAAAAAACCTTTACAATCCATGTACCTGTTTAAGTATCCTTTTAATGTCATAATTGTAGTCTCCTCTACCACTTGCCCTGGCAGCTTATTCCATGTGTGCACCACCTTCAGCTTTTCTCTTCTCACCTTAAACGTATGTCCTCTAGTTCTACACTCCCTACCCTGGAGAAAACAATGTGGCTGTTCACCTCATCTATGCACCTCGTGATTCGATATACCTCTATAAGTTCACCCTTCAGACTTCTAAACTCTAGGGTGAAAATGATCCCATTAGGCTCTCCTTATAACTCAAACCTTCCAGACCTGATAACATCCTTGTAAATCTATTTTGCATCTGTCGAGATTTCCAGGGCTCCATTCACCAACATTCTCTCGTTTATGCCCATGGCGTGGATTTAATTATTTCGTCTATATTTATTAATTAAAGCCATGCTCTATATTTGATGAACATAAGATCGATTACAAAATGTTCATGTGGAAGTTCATCCCAGTTTCTGAAATGTAGAACATGCTGCAGCCTATAAAATGCACCATAATTATTGATGTCGGAATGTTTGTGGTGTTAAACAGCTTTATTTCAAAATAAAGTTTTCTGGTTCTGATTATATCGCGACTGGAAATAACTGATTTAGGAGAAGACATACACTATTATATTTCACAATATGGAGCGTGTCCCGAACTTTAACAGCAGTCTGTGAAAAACAGAAGTCTTACCCGAGGTACCAGGAAGACCTCCATATTACCCAAATCTATCTCTATCTCACTGATCAGCTGCTTATCATGCTTATTTATCTTTTTTTTAATCTACGAACATTACTATTCCAATGTAAGCTTGGGAGATCTTGATCTACCCACTCTTCATATAAATTAAGACATTCTAATGGTGTCCTGATGAGAATTTTAAGTGCCTTTTTTAGTGGGGGGGGGGGTAGCATAGCTTAGGGCTTCAGCAGTGTACTGCAAATAATTGATGTTTGTGTTGGCCTCAAAATATGTCAAGCACATCCCAGAGGATTGAAGATAGACACACAAAAATGGAGTAACTCAACGGGTCAGGCAGCATCTCTGGAGAAAAGGAATAGATGACGTTTTGGAATGCGACCCTTCTTTAGACTCAGGGGAAAGGGAAACAAGAGATATCGATGGTGATATAGAGAGATGTAGAACAAATGAATTAAACCCCTGACTCTCAGTCTAAAGAAGGGTCTCGACCCTAAACATCATCTATTCCTTTTCTCCAGAGATGCTGCCTGACCTGCTAAGTTACTCCAGCTTTTTGTATCTATCTTCAATTTAAACCAGAATCTGCAGTTCCTTTCTACACCAGAAGATTGAAGGCTCATTTTGTGTTTCTCAACTTTATATTGTGATAAGGCACAATTTGCTACAGAGATGGTTGAGGAGTGATAACAGCAGATTAATAACAAAATGTGGGGACTTTCTCGGTACAGTTGCTTACAATATCAAGAATGCACTGAGTCCGTGATCGGGGCATGAATGCTGATTACACCAATCGCTCTGCTAGTACAATTGAAGAAAACAAAAAGCTAGCAATATTCTACGAAAAGACAGGTATATTCCGGAGACAGATGCCATTCAACCAGATATGGGGGAAGATACAACAGGATACAGATCAGCTGCAGAATTGGGCGAAGAAATGGCAGATGGAGTTTAACCCAAGCCAAGTGCAGAGTTTCGCAATTTGGGAGATTGAAATCAAGGAGAGAAAATATCGGTCTGCCAGGTCGTCTGAGGATTGGTTGATGGAATTCAACACAGAGAAAACAAGAAGCTAGTGCAACTTGTGTGGGGGAGGGATAGAGAGAGGGGGAATGCTGGGGCTACCTGAAGTTAAAGAAATCAATATTCATACCACTGGGCTGTAAGCTGCCAAGCGAAATATGAGATGCAGTTAAACACAAATTTGAGAAACAGCATCTCATATTTTGCTTGGTTCTTGTTTTCACCCAGTGAACAGCTTACAATGGCCTGTTTCCTTTATCATCATTACTTTTTTGCATATCTTTCATTCATTGTTAATTATCTCTCTACATCATTGTCTATATCTCTCGTTTTCCTTATCCCTAACTGTCTGAAGAAGGGTCTCGACCCGAAACGTCACCCATTCCTTCTCTCCAGAGATGCTGCCTGTCCCGCTGAGTTACTCCAGCTTTTTGTGTCTATCTTCGGAGAAATGTGAGGTGTTGCATTTTGGAAAGTGTAACAGGGACAGAACCTACATAGTGAATGGTAGGGCTCTGGGAGGTTTTGTAGAGGAGAGGGATCTAGGAGAGCAGGTACATAGTTCCTTGAAGGTGGCCTCACAGGTAGGGTGGTCAAAAAGGCTTTTGGTACATTGGCCTTCATCAGTCAGAGTATTGAATATAGAAGCTGGGAGGTCACGTTGTAGTTATACAAGGAGTTGATGAGGCTGCATTTAGAATATTGTGTTCAGTTCTGGGCACCATGTTACAGGAAAGATATTATCAAGTTGGAGAGGGTGCAGAGAAGATTTACAAGGAAGTTGCCAGGCCTCGATGGTCTGAGCTATAGAGAGTGGTTGAACAGGCTGGAACTCAATTCCCTGGAGCACTGGAGGGTGAGGGGTATTTTTATAATGGTGGATAAAATCATGAGAGGAATAGATTGGGTAGACACACAGCGTCTCTTGCCCAAGAACCAGAGGGCACACGTTTAAGATGAAGGTGAAAGATTTTATAGGAATCTGAGGAGTAACGTTTTTTCACAAAGGGTGGTGGGTGTATGGAACGAGCTGCCGGAGGAGGTAGTTGAGACAGGGGCTATCACAATATTTAAGAAGCAATTAGACAGGCACATGGAAAGGACGGTTTTAGAGGGATATGGGCCAAAAGCAGGCAGGTGGGACTAATAGTTCTAATGCCTAAAAAATAGTTTTTTTTTTATAGATTAAGAGTAATAAAAAAAGAGAGAAAAATAATCCAAAACAAAATCATAAGGAATGGAATAATTTACCATTAATACATCATTGGAGATAAGATCAAGGAATACAGAGTATAACTTTTCATCTGATCCCGAGTCCAAGTTTCAGTTAGGTTCCCCTGCCGAACCAATCTACCCTTTTAAGTAATTGATGAAAGAAGACCTTATTCTAACAAAGAGTTCTTGTTTGTCCATTAAGGCAAATCTGATTCTTTCCAGGTGTAGGGTCTCCGACATTTCCATAATGCACATTTTAATTGTGGGGGTTATAGGGCCTTTCCAAAATTTTAATATTAATTTCTTCCCGATTATTATACTGTAATCTTGGAAATTTCTTTGGCTTGTTGCAAGTGTTAAACTTTGTTCTGATATTCCAAGTATTATTAGTTTTGAGTCTGGATCCAGTTTAGTATTAATAACTTCAGAAGTTATTCTAAAAATCTCAATCCAGAATTTTTTAGTTTTTATACAATTTGCAAAAGTATGTGTTAAGTTAGCTCTAGATGCTGACATTTATCGCAGATAGGAGAGACATGTGGAAAGATTCTATTCAGTTTAACTTTTGGGTAATGTAATCTGTGTAATACTTTAAATTGTATTAATGCATGTCTGGCATTTAACGAGCATTGATGTATATATTGTAAACTTTTGTCCCAAATATCTTTCGTTATGGGCTGGCTTAATTCATTTTCCCATGTATGTCTATGTGAATCCGTCGATGGTACCTCCCTATCTAAAAGGATATTATAAATATAAGTTGTTAGTTTTTCTGTATTAGGATGCTTATTCAAACATTCATCAAGGATTTCTGGTTCCCTATTCCTATAATCTTGTGTATTTGATTTAACATAATCTCTGAGTTGTAGATATCAAAACAAATTATTTGAGTGTAATCCATAAATCTGTTGTAATTCCTGAAGTAAAATAAAAGTGCCTTTCTTATAAAGATGTTCCATCTTTTTAATTCTATAACTTTTCCATTGTGTGAAACCTTTATCCAGCATGGAAGGTTTGAATAAGGGATTGTTTATAATAGGGAGACTCCCAGAATAGGGAGTGGTATATTATCCAATTTTAAAGCCTTTTTTAATTGTTTCCAGATTTGTGTACCACTATGTATTATAGAGTTTTCCCTATAGGTTTTCTTGTGCAATTTTGTCGGTACAAACATAATCAAACCGATTTCAAAAGGTAACCAGTCCTCCTTTTCAATCCTTAAACAATCTGGTTGTTGATCCATTTCTTCCAGTCAAAAATATTTATGTTTTCAATATGGACTGCCCAAAAATAAAACAGAAAATTTGGTAGAGCTAAACCTCCATTAACCTTTGATTTACATAAATGTTTTTTACTTATTCTATGATTCTTATAATCCCAGATGAAACTTGTAACAGTAGTCTACTTTTTTTAAAAAAAGATTTTGGAATATATATCAGGATTGACTGAAATAAGTACAATAATTGCGGCAAAAAGATCATTTTTATAGCATTAATTCTACCGAACATTGAAATGGGGAGTATTTTCCAATATTGAATATTCTTGTTTAGTTTACTCAGTAAAGGTGGGAAATTTGATTTAAATAAAGAAGTATACGTCTTAGTTACATAAATACGTAAATATTTAAATCTTTTCTCAACTATTTTAAAAGGTGATTGTTGTAGTGTATGTAAATTGAATTCCGTTATTGGCATGATTTCGCTTGTATTCCAATTAATTCTATATCCTGAAAACTGACCAAATTGAGTTATTAGATATAATAAATTTGGAATACTAGTTTCTGGCTTCGTAATATATATTAATACATCATCTGCATATAAAGAGATTTTATTCATTGTATCTTTGGTATTGTACCCATGGATTTCTGGATGAGGTCTGACACTTTCTGCGAGTGGTTCAATTGCTATAGCGAATAATAATGGAGATAGTGGGCATCCTTGTCTACAACCTCTAGAAAGACTTGGTTTGTTAGTATTCTAGCTGTTGGGTTAGAATATAAAAGTTTAACCCATGTACAGTACTTCTCTCCCAATTGGAAGTTTTCCATCACCGAAAATAAATATGACCATTCTACCTGATCAAAGGCTTTTTCAGCATCTTGCGAAATAATTGCAAGGTCTGCATTAGCAATTCCATTTGAGTATATAATATTAAATAATCGTCTCAGATTGTAAAATGAGTGACGTTTTAGGATAAAACCTGTTTGGTCGTGGTTAATCACTAAGCTCAATCTATGAGATAGGATTTTAGTTAATATTTTCTGATCAGCATTTAAGAGAGCTATTGCTCTATATGAAGCCGGGTCTTCCAGATCCTTATCAGTTTTCGGTATGAGTTATATTGTAGATTCGTTTAAAGTTTCCGGGAGTTTCTGTTGAGTATAAACGTGTTTATACAATGTTTGTAAGCGTGGAGAAATCAGATCATAATTTTTTTAATATAATTCGGAGCTTAGGACATCAGGGGCTGCAGCCTTTCCATTCTTTAAAGATCTAATTGACTCTTCGATATCTTTTATTGTTATTGCAGCACCTAATAGTTCTTGCTCTTGCAAAACTAAACCTTTAAGGTTACATTTCTGTAAAAATGCTTCCATTCCTGTTGATTGTTCTGTCACTTTAGTTGAATAAAGATATTGATAGTATTGTGAAAATCTGTCATTAATATCTTTAGGGTGTGTTAATATTTCTCCCTTATCTGATCTAATCTTATGAATCTTTTTTCCCCCGTCCAATTTATGAAGCTGACGTGCTAATAGTTTTTGTGGTTTATCACCAAATTCAAAATTTAAATGTTTTGTATGTTGATAAAGTTTTATTACTTGGTCAGAGTATAATTTATTTAACTTATTTTTCAGTGCTGCAATTGTATTATGTTTTGCCAATGAAGGTGCTCCTGCATTTTCTATGTCTAATTGCCTTATTTCCATTTTCAATGTCTGTTGTTTAGCCCTATTCTCTTTATTAAGAAATGCCTGGGAGGAGATTAATGCCCCTCGTATGAATGCTTTAAATGTTTCCCAGAGAAGAGAGGCTACACCTTTAATTTAAACCATGCTTTCCTCAGTGATTCATTTGTGATTAAATGATTCATTTAACTAGTGCGGTGATGGCTGTCTCGCCTCTGGAATTAAATAATTGATTTGACAGTCAATAATTCACTGCATCAGTTCCATGTCTCCTTCCCCCTTCCTACTTCTCAAGAATTGATTGTAATGTTTCAAAAAAATGTTGGCGTATATAGATCAGAACAGCATAGGAACAGGCCTTTTGGCCCACAATGTCCCTGCTGAACATGATGCCGAGACAAACACTTATCTGCTTGCACATCATCCATAGCTCTCCATTTCCGTTTTCCTTTTTACTCAAGCCTCTTAAATTCCACTATCAAATCTGCCTCCACCACCAGCCCTTGCATTGTTTTCCAGGCTCCCACCACTCTGTGTAAAAGAAAACCTGCCCCGCATGTCTCTATTAAACTTTTCCCCTCTCACTTATCTTCCCTCTTATATTTGATATTTACATCCCAGGGAAAGAGTTCTGACTGTCTATGCCACTCATAATGTGATATACTTCTATCGGGTCTTGCCATAACTTCAGGCGGTCTGGTCTGTCAGTTCTCACCTCAATACTCTTTAATCCAAGCATCATTCTGGCAAACCTTCCCTGCACCCTTTCCAAAGCCTCCACATCCTTCCTGTATTGCACTAAACAAGAACTAACTGCATGCAATATTCCAAATGCATTATAATCAAAGTCCCACATGGATGCATCACAACTTCATTACAAACATTGTTTCCTTTCACATTTAACTCACTAGATCTTTAAGTACCAAAGGGAAACATATGTCATAAAAACTAACTCAATTATTTAAAAAAATGATCAATGATCTTTCTCCCATTCACTTGAAACGGATTGTTATGCTCATGTCATGTTTAATCGACTGCGGGATCAGTGGACAAGTTTTCACACTTAGAATTCAGAAATCTAGGGAAGATTGTGCTGCCCCATTTGACTTCCTGATGTGTGCAGGAAGGAACTGCAGATGCTGGTTTAAACCGAAGATAGACACAACATGCTGGAATAACTCAGCGGGACAGGCAACATCTCTGGAGAGAAGGGATGGATGATGTTTCAGGTTGAGATCCTTCTTCAGGTCTCAACCCAAAACGTCACTATTCCTTCGAGTCTGAAGAAGGGCCTTGACCTGAAACGTCACCCATTCCTTCTCTGCGGTGATGCTACCTGTCCCACTGAGTTACTCCAGCATTTTGTGTCAGACTTATATACCTCTATAAGTTCAGCCCTCAGCTTCCTGTGCTCCAAAGAATAGCCATAGACCGTACCAAACAGTACAGCAAAAGAACAGTCCCTTTGGCCCTCAATGCCAGTGCCAAAGCATTATGCCAAGACCAGCTTTTACTTGCCTGCATATAATCCATATCACTACATTGCCTGCATACCCATTTTCCTATCCAGTTGTTTAAATGCCGCTATTATAACAGCCTCAACTCACCATCCTCATTGTAAAAAAAACCTGCCCCCACATCTCCTGTAAACTGCACTCAGCAATGCGATGAGTTGCCTATTTCTTATTTCTGATAGCCTCCTTCTCACCATTCTGCTTGTGTGAGGGAGATGATGGCCTTCCTCTTGATTCTTGCACAATGCCAGTAGAGGCTGAGCAATGTACGCACCCAGCAAATTGGGACCCATCCAATCCCATCAGGCCAAGTACATCTTAGACAGTTAGTTGTTGCTTCCAGAAGTTTAATTTGCCTTGAGGGAAGCGGTGGAACATTTCAGCTCTTCCAGGGTTGGCGGTGGTCCACTCTCTCCCGCTACTGAGGATGGGTCACTCTGTGTAATTGTAAATTATGATTTACATTCTCCTTCAGAATTTTGTGCAATCATTTGCAGTTGTCCTACCCCAACACCATTTTTAAACCAAAGTGCTGGATTAACAAAGGAAAACTAAATTGTTTTCCCTCTTTCCTAAGGGACTTTCACCTGAAACATTAACTCTGTTTTTTCCCCACAAATGCTTCTTGGCCAAATCAGTGATCACCTAATCCTACTTGTTCCCCCTGAAATCCAGCATTTGCAGTGTTTTAAGTTTCACTGACAGTGGAAGGATGGAGCAGAAATTCAGCAGCTGCCCCCACCGATGGGCAAGACAGGCACAGCTCACTTCATACACATTGCAAGTAATATCGAAGGAATCCAAATGTAGATTCAGTCCCGGTTTACAATAATTACCAGCTTTTCAAGTTATTTTGAGTGGCTGATTACAATCACCACCACTTCAAGGTAATCAATCACAGCTGATTAGCACAAAACTTTGTAAATTATATTTACAGTGCCCTTCAGGATTTTATCCATGACCAATTGCCCCTCTGCATGCCTCACACTGAATGTTTTGGGATGACTATTCTTTAACTGTTTGGTATGTCCCTTGTTCAATTTCACACCAATTGTACCACACTTGTAGAATTTGAATTATCTGGCAATATACCTGTGGCCAAAAGTGATTGAATATGAAGGTTAGAACCATTGCCATTTACTCCTTACTTCCCCTTTTACTGGACCTGGAATCCAGACGGGGAAGAGGTGAGGATCAGTGCAGTCATTGGCCATGGCCTGCGGGTGGTTGTAGTCTAAGAAAGGCTCGGTGTTCGCAGGTGACAGCAGCGTGGTCGTGGTGGCGGTGATGGTGGCATTCGTGGTGGCAGCGGTGGTGGTAACTACGATGGTGGCGTTTGTGGCAGCTGGAGTGGCAACGGTGGTGGGCACGGCCAGGGCAGCGACAAGGGCTGGGGATGCGGCGGCAGGTCAGTCCACAAACCCGAATTCCGTTATAAAGCGATCCGTAAAGAGATGCTGCCTGTCCCACTGAGTTGCTCCAGTATTTTGTCTATCTTCCATAAAAGCAAGTGTTTACTGTACATTTAAAATTACTAAATCAGTTAATATTTTTTTAAACCAAGCCCAGATCTACGCTTCATCCCACCCTGCTTCCTGTAAAGGCTATCTCCTACTCCCAATTCCTCCATCTAATCCGCCCAGGATGAGGTTTTCCCATACCAGGTCATCAGAGATGTCCTCATTCTTTAGGGAACCGATGTTCCCATCTTCCATTATAGGTGAGGCTCTCACTAGATATCCTCGATATCCCGCAGCTCTTGCTCTCCCTCCCCCCATTCTTAACAAGGACAGAGTCCCCCTTGTCCTCACTTTCCACCCCATCAACCGTCGCATCCAGCACATAATCCTCCAACATTTTCGCCACCTCCCACAGGATCCCACTACTGGCCACATCCTCCCATCTCCACCCCTTTCTGCTGTCCACAGAGACCGTTCCCTCCACAACTCCCTGGTCAACTCAACCCACCCAAACCACCCCCTCCCTGGGCACTTTCCCCGCAGGAGATGCAACACCTGTCCCGTTACCTCCCCCCTTGACCCCATCCAAGGATCAAAACATTTTTTACAGGTGAGGCAGAAGTTCACTTGCAGCACCTCCAACCTCATCTACTGTATCCCCTGTTCCGGTGTTAACTTCTGTACATCGGTGAGACCGAGCACAGGCTCGGCGATCGTTTAGCTGAACACCTCCTCTCGGCCCACCTTAACCTATCTGATCTCCCGGTTGCTCAGCACTTTAACTCCCCATCCCATTCCCAATCTGACCTCTCTGTCCTGGACCTCCTCCATTGTCAGAGTGAGGCCCAGTGCAAATTGGAGGAACAGCACCTCATTTTTTGTTTGGGCAGCTTACACCCCAGCGGTATGAACATTGACTTCTCTAACTTCAAGTAGCCTTTGCTTTCCCCCTCTCTCCATCCCCTCCGCCTTCCCAGTTCTCCCACCAGTCTTACTGTCTCCGACTACATTTTATCTCTGTCCCGCCCACTCCCCTGACATCAGTCTGAAGAAGGGTCTCGACCCGAAACTTCACCCATTCCTTCTCTCCAGAGATGCCGCTTGTCCTGCTGAGTTACTCCAGCATTTTGTGTCTACCCAGGTCTTCCCGCATGCCTTACCCACTTGTTCATTTATTATTCCTTTGGTCTATATGTATTTCTAGAATATGAGTTTTTCTTGGAATTTTACTTGGAATTTGTATGTACTTTTTGGTATCTCCCATTTCAGTTTGAATTCCCTTGCCAAATGTTCTGTATTGCTCTGGATTACTGTAGTATTGACCAGTTGGCATTTTACATAATATTCTCTTTGTTTTGCATCATCTCACCTGGTAGTACTTCAGCATTTGAATACAGTCTTGCTCTATAAATTCTTGGGCTGCCCCTTAAACGATGTTGTATGGTTCGGTACTTGAAAACATCTGTTGCTGCACAAGATAGCTAAAAGCTGGGGCTCATGTTGTCGACCTCACCGTGGTGAACTCCGTCAACTGACCTCAGTCAGGTGAACGACAACAAACAGACAGCAGCAGCACCACAGCTGGCGCCAACCCGGAGCATGCGTCTTTTTTAGGGTGGGCACCTACAGATGTTGCACCGGATGGCATCTTCCTGCTGCGGACTTCTGCTGCCTCAACCACAAGAAAATGAAGAAGCTAAAAGCTAAATAAGATAGCTTGTAAATAAGATATCCTTGTGCTGTTCATTATCAGGTAAGGCAAGGCCCATATGCCAAAAGATGACTCATACAAAAAAAACCCTGAATTATGTTTTATTTTATATTTAATGGTGGTTTCCATTTTTGTGCCCCACAGATTGCCACTTTTGATAGCTGCATGTGAAAAATCTTCAGTATACAGTGACAGGTATCCAGGGCAATGGTAATTGGGAATTATGTGATGCTTGGCTGATACATTAACCATTGCCCTCCAGAGACGCAAGACCTAGAGTCATGCAGCGTGGTAACAGGCCCATCAGCCCAACGTGCCCACACCAGCCAACATGTTCCAGCTACAGTAACCCCAGCTGCCCGTGCTTGGTCCATATCCCTCCAAACCTGTCCTATCCATGGACCTGTCTAACTGTTTCTTATACATTGGGATAGCCCCTGCCTCAACTGCCTCTTCTAGCAGTTTGTTCCATACTCTTTCCACCCTTTGTGTGAGAAAGTTACCCCTCAGATTCCTATTAAATCTTTTCCCCTTCACTTTAAATCTATGCCCTCTGATCCTCGATTCACCTACTGTGGACATGAGAGAGCAGTAACGGGGGATTGAGATGAATAGCAACATGGACAAGGGATCATAACAGAAGAATGCGTGGTATCAACCTGTACTTACATGGTTAATTGATTCTCAATATATTGTCAATATTTGAAATATAGACAGGTAGTATGCACCAATGGTACTTGTTAAAAACACATAATTAAGCTGCAAATCCCTTGGTTCACAGCCAAAAAGATTCCATGAAGAAATAAAATGCGCAGAAAATAGAAAAACAAAACAAACCACCTGGAGCTAGAATATCAATTTCTACAATAAACAGAATAAACAAAATAGATTTTTAGCCGAGGCAAACGCCCGGCAATGGAAGGATTTATTTTTACTGATATTGTTGCTATATTGAGTGGCCACATTTATTCATGGAATGTGTTTGTCACTGTAAAGGGGCCCATTTTATGTTTCTCTCATGGTGTCAGGGCAACAACGTCACCCTCATTGTTTGCAAGACGAAGGAGATAATTATTGACTCCTGGAAATGGGGTGGAGTACATACCCCAGTGGTGCCAAAGTGGAAAATGTTGACAGCTTGAAGTTCGAAGGCAACAATCTGTCCTGGAGCAACCACGTTGAAGCTACAGCCAAAAACACACACCATTACCTCAACTTCCTCAGAACACTAATGAAATTCAGCATGTCTCCGATGACTCTTACCAACTTCTACAGATGCACCATAGAAAGCATCCAGTCAGTTGCATCACAGCTTGGTTTGGAACTGTTCTGCTACAATTTTGAAAAAACACATTTTTCACCCTTGTATCTTTCTCTTTGTTTTACCTGCTGTACTTATATATGACTTGATTGTATTTACAAACAGTATTTTCTGATTTAATTGGATCGCACTCAAACAAAACCTGTTTACTATATCTCAGTACACTTGACGGTAATAAACCAATCCCATTACCCACCTCTGGCCCAATAATAGAGGGAACATTCTGCACTTTTGTCCTTGTTTCGATCAAGGTCTTTAGATTCTGGAGTAGTTCCTAAGGATTGGCGGGTAGCAAACATAACCCATTTTTTTAAGAAGGGAGGGAGAGAGAAAACGGGGAATTACAGACCAGTTAGTCTAACGTCGGTAGTGGGGAAACTGCTAGAGTCAGTTTTTAAAGATGGGATAGCAGCACATTTGGAAAGTGGCGAAATCATTGGACAAAGTTAGCATGGATTTACAAAAGGTGGAATCTTGTGGAATTTTTCGAGGATGTAACTAGTGGCGTGGATAAGGGAGAACCAGTGGATGTGGTGTATCTGGACTTCCAGAAGGCTTTCGACAAGGTCCCACATAAGAGGTTAGTATACAAACTTAAAGCAATTGGGGGTTCAGTATTGATGTGGATAGAGAACTGGCTGGCAAACAGGAAGCAAAAAGTAGGAGTAAACGGGTCCTTTTCACAATGGCAGGCAGTGACTAGTGGGGTACCGCAAGGCTCAGTGCTGGGACCCCAGCTATTTACAATATACATTAATGATCTGGATGAGGGAATTCAAGGCAATATCTCCAAGTTTGCGGCTGACACTAAGCTGGGGGGCAGGGTTAGCTGTGAGGAGGATGCTAGGAGACTGCAAGGTGACTTGGATAGGCTGGGTGAGTGGGCAAATGTATGGCATATGTAGTATAATGTGGATAAATGTGAGGTTATCCACTTTGGTGGCAAAAACAGGAAAGCAGACTATTATCTAAATGGTGGCCGATTAGGAAAAGGGGAGATGCATCGAGACCTGGGTGTCATGGTACACCAGTCATTGAAAGTAGGCATGCAGGTGCAGCAGGCAGTGAAGAAAGCGAATGGTATGTTAGCTTTCATAGCAAAAGGATTTGAGTATAGGAGCAGGGATGTTCTACTTCAGTTGTACAAGGTCTTGGTGAGACCACACCTGGAGTATTGCATACAGTTTTGGTCTCCAAATCTGAGGAAGGACATTATTGCCATAGAGGGAGTGCAGAGAAGGTTCACCAGACTGATTCCTGGGATGTCAGGACTGTCTTATGAAGAAAGACTGGATAGACTCGGTTTATACTCTCTATAATTTAGGAGATTGAGAGGGGATCTTATAGAGACTTACAAAATTCTTAAGGGGTTGGACAGGCTAGATGCAGGAAGATTGTTCCTGATGTTGGGAAAGTCCAGGACAAGGGGTCACAGCTTAAGGATAAGGGGGAAATCCTTTAAGACCGAGATGAGAAAGACTTTTTTTCACACAGAGAGTGGTGAGTCTCTGGAACTCTCTGCCACAGAGGGTAGTTGAGGCCAGTTCATTGGCTATATTTAAGAGGGAGTTAGATGTGGCCCTTGTGGCTAAGGGGATCAGAGGGTATGGAGAGAAGGCAGGTACGGGATACTGAGTTGGATGATCAGCCATGATCATATTGAATGGCGGTGCAGGCTCGAAGGGCCAAATGGCCTACTCCTGCACCTAATTTCTATGTTTCTAAGGTAGAAATGAAGTCTAAACAGAGCACTTCTGATGGATTGCAATTTAAGGATTTCTCATTTCTCACACAATTGACGAGCAAGTTATTAGAAGGGGTGTTTTGATATCAACAGTTTACCGATTAAAATGAGGCTCTAATTTGAGAGACCAAATAATTCAAGTACAAGAGATATATAGATATACAGGCAGCCCCTAGGTTTCCTAAGGGTTCTTTTTCTGAAAACTGTCCAGAAGCAATTTTTCCATAAATTATTAATGTCCATTTTCTATAGCTGCCCATATCATATCACTAGACATACACTTTCTATAATGCTTTCATTTCATTAAATAAACACCCTAATGCTACCGATAATTATACTAATGAACTCTGAACCCTGCCATTAATGATCACCATGAAACGTTTTATTATTATTATTAATTGCTTGAAAGATGCTTCAAAAAATATCAGAGAAACTGCGTAGTCAGATTTTCATAAGTCACGCCACCTAATACCTGGATAACTCCTGCGTACATGCATTGAAAATTCTACTTAGTCAACCCAATAAAACTACTGCCTCCTTATTTTTTATCCACATGTTTTGTTAAGTTATTTACTGAGTATGATAAGACATTGTAAGACAGCACAATGCTATAAGAGATCAATGAGATGAACAATAGGATATTGATCAACTCAATAAACAGTTTGCCAATATTTTTCCTTTATTTGAAGAAACCATTTTAAAGAAACAACACTGACTTTATTCCATAAAAGTCTTTTCCTGCAAATTCTAGAAAATTTACATCAATTGGCAAAATATGTTTTGAAAATGGGAACTGTTTACTGTGGAATATTTGTTCAAGTATGTGAAACAACTTACCTGGCCATCTTGACTAACATGGACCTGATGTATTTGAAGATTGCCCTACATGTAAAGAAATGAAAAAACAAACTTATGTTGATATACATACATTTACATATCACTTACATTGATATTAATTACCCTTTTAATCACCTTCTATGTAATCTTTTTGATAATCCATTAAAACATTTGCTAAACTTCAGAAGATAAGGGATTGATTTCAGAATGAGGGAAAGCACATGACCTATGTTCACTGCCGAATCAATGGGCTGAATCATGCTGGCAGGGCTTGGCGGTTCTGAAGATAATAGCTGGTGTTCTTCCACTCTCATTCTGCAGGCCTAAAATACATTGAATCATGTATATTAGAGCATCTCTCTCTGCCTCGTTACCAGTTTCCACTTTGAGAGCTGTGGTTTTGCAGGGATTCTTAGCATCATGCTGCAGAATCTGCATTTCTCAGCTTGGAAAATGAAAGAGGTTAATGCTTTTTTACAGTAATGATTTTATTGATTTATAAATGCTTTAATAGCATTTTAACTAGCTGTTTTATTTATTTTTTCAGTAATCATGTACATCAATTTTAATGTATTTTATATTCTTTTGGCAGGGCAAAAGGCCCGTCTCTGTGCTGTATGTCCCCATGACATGATATACCAGAGATCTTTATCACAGATTTTAAATAAGCCCTCCAGATTTTGACAGGGGACAAAGCTCTATCGCCAACCTCACACCCGTCAAAGGATTCAAGAGGCCAAGCCTGTGCAGGACACACCTGCTGTGACCTTGCTGAGCCTCATAAAAGACTGCTGGCTGTCAGGGCCACTGCAGGAGGTAGGGACCAAGCGAGGTGAAAAATTCCAACACAATTCAGTGCACAAAGTTAATGAATTACAATTGCACTTAGATTGAAATCTTGACCAGTGGTTCAATGTTTCCATGTTTCAGGAAGCTTCACCAAAAATCACCAGAAGAGGTAACTTGCTGCACATTTCAAATGGAGTGCAGACTTGAAAAGGAGAAGTATATGTAAGGCACTGATGATAATAAAAACAAAGAATTAAATAAAATCGCATAGATACCCAATAGGTGCAGGACTAGGCCATTCAGCCCTTCGAGCCAGCACCACCATTCAATGTGATCATGGTTGATCATCCACAATCAGTACCCCATTCCTGCCTTCTCCCCATATCTCTTGACTCCTCTAGCCCTAAGAGCTCTATCTATCTTTTGAATGCATCCAATGAATCGGCCTCCACTGCCTTCTGAGGCAGAGAATTCTATAACTTTACATTGTAAAGGTAATTAAAAATATTGCAGAGCAAACTACCCGCTATTTAATCTCAAAAATAGATTAAAATATCACCCAGTTGGCAATAACCAACCTGATCTCCCGGTGGCTCAGCACTTCAACTCCCCCTCCCATTCTGAATCCAACCTTTCTGGCCTGGACCTCCTCCATGGCCAGATGCAGTCCCACTACAAATTGGAGGAGTAGCACCTCATACTTCGCTTGGGTAGTTTACATCCCATCGGTATGAACATTGACATCTCCAATTTCAGGTAGTCCCTGCTTTCTCCCTCTTTCCCCTCGCCTTCCCAGCTCTCCCACAGCCCACTGTCTCCGTGTCTTCCTTTCTTCTTCCTGCCCCCCACCCCCACATTAGTCTGAAGAAGAGTCTTGGCCCGAAACGTCATATATTCCTTCGCTCCATAGATGCTGCCTCCAGTTTAAATTCCAATTTGGAATATTTTGGAGGACCAAGAAACAAAGAAAACACTCTTGACTTGATATTCAGCAGTTACCTTTAATTTGTTGCCAAACATCAAAGTCACATGAACTGAATATATAAATTCTGTATAAAGCCTATGAAACCTATGCCTCAAACAACACAAGAATATTATGAAGTGTAATCATGCCCACCCCACCCATTGAGGAATTGAAGAATTACAGCAATTTAAAACTGAACATGATAACTTTGGAGAAAGTATTCAAAAATTATCGTTTGACCTGTTTTTAAATCGCTATCTTTAAATCCCTGCCTTGAATTCACTGAGTTGGCATCACTCAGGAAAATGCAACTATCCTTCAATTTTTTTCCCCCCGTTTGCTCTTCGAGCTTTGTGGAATGGATCCACAAAGACTAGGTGTCAGGTTTGAATTGGAACCTGTGCAAAGGGAGCTTCACTCTGTGTCTAACACTCCATCAGTTGAGGAAAAAATGATGGACAATAGATAACAGACATAGGTGCAGGATTAGGCCATTCGACCCTTCGAACCAGCACCGCCATTCAATGTGATCATTGCTGATCATCCCCAATCAGGACCCCGTTCCTGCCTTCTCCCCATATCCCCTGTCTCCGGTATTATGATTGAATTGAAATCATTGTGAATCATAGTTACAATATCTGCACCCGCACAAATTAATAAAGCTGGTATTACGATCACATTCTCATGTAAGCCAACACCACTCTAACATCAACACTAAGAATACAATTCTTATGCGTACCAATCTGACAACAAAATCTGCAGGTAACCCTGATGGACGTTATTATAAGCAATATTCACTATGCAAATTTTGTGGTTTACCAATGGTATAAATTTAGCAATAAAAAGCTTGATTTGATTGTATTTATGTATAGTATTATCTGATCTGATTGGATAACATGCAAAACAAAGCTTTTCACTGTACCTCAGTACATGTGACAATATTGATCCTGAACCTAAAGTGATCTACGAAAGCAAAACAGAGAATCTTTGAAGTCTTACCTCACTATCCTGAGTGATTTGTACTTGTTCTCCCTGTGGTACCTGTGCGATATGCAGGTGCCCCTGTACAGCCAGTAGACAGAAAAGGCATGGAAAGGGAAGAGGAAAAAGTATTACTGACTGAAAATAGATCACAAGGATACAAACTTTACCAGAGGAGAAAGGCTAAAAGAACAAATTAATCAGAAATGTAATTAATGACGATTTAACAATACAGATGCAAAATATTATAAATGGCATCCACAAAACAAGACCACTTTAAAACAATGAGATATTGCAAATATTTCATTAATTTTCTAACCATTCACACATAGACTAAAATCTTTCATGTATGATGGATGGCGTAAAATCAAGTATACATGTTACATCTGCATAAAATTACGTCCCATATTGGAAGCTTCAATTTATAGAAAACACATTTCTTGAAAACCCATAGCATCTCTTTACATACTGCCTTTTTGATCAAAAGCCACTCACTACGCAAGCAATAAACACAGGAAAACATGCTATAATAGAAAAACATTCACTTTCTTTTAAAGAGCAATAATTGGCCGTCCATTTCTGCTGCCGAGACCATGTTGGGCATAGAAACACGAGAATGTAATGAAAGTAAGCATGCAGGTACAGCAGACAGTGAAGAAAGCGAATGGCATGTAGGCCTTCCATAACAAGAGGAGTTGAGTATAGGAGCAAAGAGGTCCTTCTGCAGTTGTATAGGGCCCTAGTGAAACCACACCTGGAGTATTGTATGCAGTTTTGGTCCACTAATTTGAGGAAGGATATTCTTGCTATTGAGGGAGTGCAGCGTAGGTTCACCAAGGTTAATTTCCGGGATGGCAGGACTGCCATATGCTGAGAGAACGGCGTGGCTGGGCTTGTATACTATGGAATTTAGAAGGATGTCATGGGATCTTATTCAAACGTATAAGATTATTAAGGGTTTGGACACGCTAGAGGCAGGAAACATGTTCCCGATGTTTGGGGAGTCCAGAACCAGGGGCCACAGTTTAAGAATAAGGTGTAAGCCATTTAGAACCGGAGACGAGGAAACACTTTTTCACACAGAGAGTTGTGAGTCTGTGGAATTCTCTGCCTCGAGGGCGGTGGAGGCCAGTTCTCTGGATACTTTAAAGAGAGAGCTTGATAGGGCTCTTAAAGATAGCAGAGTCAGGGGATATCGGGAGAAGGCAGGAACGGGGTACTGATAATTTTGGATGATCAGCCATCAAGAATAGAAAGTGTAATTTGCATTGCTTCTGGATGGCAAAGAAAGATCCTGTTGGTTAAAGGTTTGTTTTATTTTTAAAAGGAGTGGTTGTGCGAGTACAAGATTGGTGGATAGTTACTATTCCAATAAAAAAAAAGCTCGAAGGGCCGAGTGACCTACTCCTGCACCTATTGTCTATTGTCTATAAAATGTCTTCCCTGTTGAGTTATTTTCAACACTGAATGACACCACATATAACCTGTAACAGATACACTGCCTCATAATCTTTAATGTGGACAAAATGGAGCAACCTCGGAATTAAAAGTAATAGTTATTCTAGCAATCCTGATGAGAGTTTCTACAGATAACTTTAACTCCTGAAAGACCTGACTTTAATTTTCGGATTCTGCGCCTACCTCTACTCTATCCAAACTGCAGAATTATCTTCTTTCTACACTGTACCTCACTCATCAAGCAGGCTGTGTTCCCACGAATGATCGTACTGGAGGACTGAGTGTTAAAAGGAGTCAGTGCCGCAGGGAAGCTGGCAGAGTGCCTGTTCCTCCATTTACTGCATGCTGTGGCAACGAGAAGGTAGATGATGGGGCCGGTGCAATCCGCCACCATCCTGGTTGTCTGCTCCTGTGCCAGGAATATGGCTCTCCGCCAGCAGAAAATCACCCATGGCTCACTGTGGAGATGTTAGACAGTCTAGCGCAAGCAACATTGCTGCAATGTTGGGCTCAAGGTTAAATCTCAGCTAGCATGTTGTGCGTGGACCATTATTGGGGAAGGGGAGCAGCCGCACCAAGTGTTGAAAGGCTGCCTAGATCCTTGGATCTCGACCAACACTTGTGAAAGAGGTGCCACAAGAGCACCTGCAGAATACAAGGTTCACAGCTGTAGACCAGCACAGCATCAAGCAGCAGCAGTAAGGACACAGCAGGTATCTGGCACAAAGAACAAGGTCATGTACCTCTGAGTCATTAATCTGAAGATCAAAGGCACCATAACAAAGAAGCACTCTGTGCAATAATGCTCAGCAATGTACCAGAGTATTCACCCATCAATTCCCCTTAACAAATAAAAAATCAACACAATTATCCCTATTGGTTTTATATTTCAGAAAGTATATCCCATGTTTGTGTAACTTCTCATAACTTAACCTTCGCAGACGAGGTATTACTAATAAATCTACATTCCTCTCCAAAGCCGATGCATTTCGCCACGGGCGTGGTCTCCAGAACTCTTCATTTATTCCATTTGCTATCTAAGAAGGGCTTTGGATACCTGCAGCATAGCTTTCATCTATATGGTTGCCAGTTTTCCAAATATTCAGGTTACTTTTCCATCCTTATCATTGGAATGATCTACCCCATATTAGGGCAGGGTTCCATTTCTGAGAAATGATCGTAATCCAGACCGTTTCAAGTTTGAGATACAGCTGTGAACTTTTTATTTGAAATAATTTTGTTCCATCCTTATAAGGTCCGTGGTATTGGATGACCCCACATACGGCGTCACTACCATCCCGCCGTAGTGTTATGTTCTTATCAATTTTTCTAAAACTGAGAAATGGAAACTAATTTACCCTGGGGATTTTTAATCTTCTTTGACAATTTCTCAGTGGACTACAAAGGCGTAGGGATCGTAGAACAAACTTAAAGCTCCAGCACTGACCGACTAAGCCCTGACAAGGACTGGTCGACTCGATTAATTTTACTGTGGTATATCTTGACAATACTCACTACTTGTTGAACTTGTCCATCCTCTCCGATGCGATGGATGTGAACTTGCTGAGCATTTGCCAATGCATAGTGTAGTGCTTGGGCCTGGTTTTGCTGTGAATCGCCTGATGACGGCACTGATCCTTGCAATCCCCCTTCAACAAAGGAAAACTATTTTCAAATTCACGTTGGATAAAATTAGAACTAGTCAAGAGTCATACAGCATGGAAACATCTCACGCCAAGCAAGATGCCCTATCTACACCTGCCTGCATCTGGCCTATATCCTTCTAATATTGATAAGAATAATAATAAGGTATTTCATAACTTGCAGCCTATAGTTAAACACATGACATGTGAAATCCTGTTCACGGCCACAGCATTTGGAAAGCTAGACACTGTAATCTAATTATAAAAGAAAATCTTTGACCAGCCAAATAATGTTGAGTATTATCGACGTTGTGAATTTTATACTTATTTCAACTATATTTAGCTTACAGTTGGCAGGAATTAAGTATTTTACATCAGTTCTTTACTCCAGATGTTGCTGGGACTCAATATAAAGGCAGAAAACTGTTTTTTTTTAAAAAGCAGGTTCAAGATGGCAAGCTACTTAAACCTGGTGGAGAAAACCTCATGCTCGAGAGTGATCTCAATACAATGAACTTTATTTTTTCCGTTAGGAACTTTGGTTTCCGCGTACTCGTGGCATCAAGTGGGTCGCGGCATTTTTTTCTAACCTGATAAAAAATGGCCACGGGTAAAAAAAAAGTCAGCATGGAAAAAATTTATAGTTTCTACTCGTAGGTAGGTCGTAGTAGGTCGTGATGCTAGTTGTAGGTAGTTGTAGGTGGTCGGAGGCAGTCGAAGGTAATAGCTCCGGGGTGAAAAAAAGGTCAGTAGGGAAAAAAAGGTTATTTAAACAGCGGAACGTCACCCCTGTCGCTCAAAGGCATGTTCATTCATAGCTGGAGAGTTTTTTTGGAGAGGAGACTTGTGTTTTAGAGATGGCTCCAAAAAGGCAGCAGCGCAGGGGGAGGGCACAACCCCCCAAAAAAACAGCCATGCAAGTGTTGCCCACCCAGGAGGAGGAGTGGCAGGAGGTGATGCCACTGGAAGTGATAGTGCAGGAGGAGGTAGCCCTGCATGAGAGACCCGTGGAGGAGGAGACCAGGGTGGTAGTATATGTCCCCACCACAACCCCATCCTTCACTGCCTCATTTGAAAGCAGCAAAGCAGCCCTTTCTCCTGTGTCTGACACAGCATCAGAGGCAGATGCCCCATTGGTGGTGAGGGAAGGCTGGAGGAAGGTTATGCCCTACACCTTCACCAGGCAGCAGGAGGGGGACCTTGTGGAATGGTTCCAGCAGAATGCCATCCTGTACGAAAATGAGGGGTACAGGGACAGGGACAAGAATGGCATGCTTGCCATCCACTGCCCACATGTGTGCTTAAAGTTCCATCTTTTGTCAAAGCCCAGCGCCACTCTCTTCCAGTTATCTGGTGTACTGGGACAGTCCATCACATCATCTCCATTCACCCATTGAGACCTCTTCTTGGGCTTCCTCTTCACCCTTGCTCTTCTCCTTCTGCCTTTCTTAAAAGGCTGCTGAAGCAAAAGGGCTACTGCAAACAGCAGTAAAACGTACATGGTCAAAACCAGTCTTCAACATAGTCGAAGGAGGTCTTCTTCATAGTTGTGGGAGGTCTTCAACATAGTCATAGGAGGTCGTACATATTGACACGGAAGGTCATAGGTTACCGCGACCTTGATTTTATTTTAGGTCGTTTAAGGTCGTCAGAGGTCGTGAAAGTGGGACAGGGGCTTTAGTAACATGGACAGGGATAGATTGATATCGACAATGATAGGGCATACAGGCTATTGGAGGCATAGATATGGTTGATAGTCAGAACCTTGCTCCCAGGGTGGAAATGTCCAACACTAGAGGGCATAGCTAAAAGGCGAGAAGGGAAACATTGAATGGAGATGTGTGTGGCAAGTCTTTTTTATACACAGAGTAATGGAGGCCTGGAACGCATACCAGGGGTGGTGGTGGAGGCCGATACGATAGTGGAGTTTAAAAGGCATTTAGATAGGCACATGGAAGAGAAGGATAGAGGGATGTACAAGGAAGCTAAATCAGTTTAACTTGGCATCGTGTTCGGCACAAAGATTGTGGGCCAAAGGGCCTGTTCCTGTGCATTCATCCTGTGTATTCCATGATGGGCTGAACATTCTCCTTCCATACTATAACCATTTAGTGGTTGAATGGAAATAAAAACCTGGTGGTCATACAATCAAAAGTTTTACTGGTCATAATTACTTGCGTTGACATCACTATTTTTTAACAGTTTGTTTGCATTCCTTATATTTAGCAGATGGTGCCTTTTTTGGAGATGTAACTAGGAAAATGGACAAGGGAGAGCCAGTGGATGTAGTGTACCTGGACTTTCAGAAAGCATTTGATAAGGTCCCACATAGGAGATTAGTGGGCAAAATTAGAGCACATGGTCTTGGGGGTAGAGTGCAGACATGGATAAAGAAGTGGTTGGCAGACAGGAAACAAAGTGTAGGGATTAACGGGTCCCTTTCAGAATGGCAGGCAGTGACTAGTGGGGTACCGCAAGGCTCGGTGCTGGGACCGCAGCTAGTTACAATATACATCAATGATTTGGATGAAGGGATTCAAATCATTAGCAAATTTGCAGATGACACCAAGCTGGGTCGCAATGTGAACTGTGAAGAGGATGCTATGAGAATGCAGGGTGACATGGACAGGTTGGGGGAGTGGGCAGATGCATGGCAGATGAAGTTTAATGCGAATAAATGTGAGGTTATCCACTTGGTAGCAAAAACAGGAAGGCAGATTACTATCTAAATGGTGTCAAGTTGGGAAAAGGGGAAGTACAACTGGATCTGGGGGTCCTTGTACATCAGTCTATGAAAGTAAGCATGCAGGTACAGCAGGCAGTGAAGAAAGCGAATGGCATGTTGGCCTTTATAACAAGAGGAATCAAATATAGGAGCAGAGAGGTCCTTCTGCAGTTATACTGAGCCCTAGTGAGACCACACCTGGAGTATTGTATGCAGTTTTGGTCCCCTAATTTGAGGAAGGACATTATTGCTATTGAGGGAGTGCAGCGTAGGTTTACCAGGTTAATTCCCGGGATGGCGGGACTGTCATATGCTGAGAGAATGGAGCAGCTGGACTTGTACACTCTGGAGTTTAGAAGGATGAGAGGGCATCTCATTGAAACATATAAGATCGTTATGGGTTTGGACACGCTAGAGGCAGGAAACATGTTTCCGATGTTGGGGGAGTCCAGATCCAGGAGCCACAGTTTAAGAATAAGGAGTAAGCCATTTACAACGGAGACGAGGAAACACTTTTTCTCACAGAGAGTGATGAGTCTGTGGAATTCTCTGCTCAGAGGGCGATGGAGGCAGGTTCTCTGGACGCTTTCAAAAGAGAGCTAGACAGGGGTCTTAAAAATAGCGGAGTTAGGGGAGATGGGGAGAAGGCAGAAACGGGGTACTGAGTGGGGATGATCAGCCACGATCACATTGAATGGCAGTGCTGGCTTGAAGGGCCGAATGGCCTACTCCTACACCTATTGTCTATTGTGCTTGATTTTAGAATTTTTATTTAATGTTATAATGAAAGTGAAATAACATTAATACATGTACCTTAAGTGACAAAGGCTACTAAATTCCTTTCTCGGTACTGTACACAGAATCCCATATAGTGTGATTTAAACATTAGAAATGTTGCTACAAATCAATGAATTTTGCTACAAATCAAATCAAATCAATATGCTTGTGAATCTTTAGAAGGGAACCATTAATTCGCTCCTGATCACCATCCAACTTTTTACAACACAGTTGCGGTTGTTAGCCAACTGCACACAAGGTCTTTGATCCCAGAAGCAGGACTGACAATGTCAGACTTCTGGTTTGGGAGTGGGGCTGATGGCTAGGCATCCCAGTCATAACCCGATGAAGTTCGGCGTTGAGCCAGGGTTGCATGATGGATGTTCAGTATTTGCCCTGACACGAACATCATTCCTGTGACTTCCCTGAAGATGTAGCAATGGATAGAGCAGAGCTGGCAGAATTCTGGGACTGTCAATGAGTGGCCCAGAGTACTACAGGATTCAATGGAGGATTTATGATGTAGCATTATCTTCCTGCATTCTGATGTGTGCACACACTTGCATTGGGAGTTCATCTATAAGGTTTGAGGACAAGTTCACTTTTTATCGTTCCGATGCAGGGTCTTAACTCAAAACATTAGCTGTATGGCATAACTGGGAGGTAGCTGGCGACATCGGATGTGAGGAGTGTGGGCCGGTAGAGGGGTGAACTGGGGTAATGACTCCAGCGCCTTCATAGAAACATAGAAACATAGAAAATAGGTGCAGGAGTAGGCCATTCGGCCCTTCGAGCCTGCACCGCCATTCAATGTGATCATGGCTGATCATCCAACTCAGTATCCCGTACCTGCCTTCTCTCCATACCCCCTGATCCCTTTAGCCACAAGTGCCACATCTAACGCCCTCTTAAATATAGCCAATGAACTGGCCTCAACTACCTTCTGTGGCAGAGAATTCCAGAGACTCACGACTCTCTGTGTAAAGAATGTTTTCCTCATTTCAGTCCTAAAGGAATTCCCCCTTATCCTTAGACTGTGACCCCTTGTTCTGGACTCCCCCAACATCGGGAACAATCTTCCAGCATCTAGCTTGTCCAACCCCTTAAGAATTTTGTAAGTTTCTATAAGATCCCCCCTCAATCTTCTAAATTCCAGCGAGTACAAGCCGAGTCTACCCAATCTTTCCTCATATGAAAGTCCTGACATCCCAGGAATCAGTCTGGCGAATCTTCTCTGTACCCCCTCTATGGCAAGGATGTCTTTCCTCAGATTTGGATACCAAAACTGTACGCAATACTCATGGTCGGCTGCAGGAGATGCCCCCGTGACACAATGATGGCCAAACAGGCCGACCGGACTTTGAATAATAGCGCCAAAACTGGATGTGCCTGCAAGAGTAATATATGCAAAAATCAGTTGCATATGTGACAAATAAAACGCTATTGACTACTGAACTTCGCCCCCTGCTTGCTTTGTTGAGTTATGCCAGCAGTTTGTTTTTATGCTCACTTACACAGTTAATGGTTTAAATATTTCATGGACTGACATTTCCCTTTGTGGGTGACGGCAACTTGGGGTTTTTCATGATGTAAAACCCCAATTTTGTCATCAGAGGGCACAGGAGGATTAACAATGATGACACAAGTTTGCCTGTGTGAAATGGGTAGATGGAAGCCAAAGAGCAGTAATTAAAGAAAGAAAAGTTGAAAAAGTATTTAAACTCTGCATGAAAAATCCTGCTTAAAGTTATATATCATGGAATGAAGTCATTAAGTAACGAGAATTTCACTCATCTACCTGATCCGCTCATGACCGAAGATGAGGGCGTCCTTCGGGCAAAACCTTTCACTGCCAAGCTTTGTCCGCGCTGTTTTCTGCGCCATGCAGTTCGACATTTAGAGTCTATGCTCTGTTTTATTCGGTACCAATCCGATTCAGTGATTCCAAATTTATGAAAAAGATGACCTACAAGTGTTAAAAAGTTGCATATTTAACTTTGTACGAGATCACGATTACAAGCAAATTAGTGTAAACCTGGTCAGTTGAAAAAGCATCGCCACCAGTTGATCACGATGATTATATTTTATTGTCACTTATACCTGGCTAAGTGCAGTGAAGTTCTTTGTTTTTGCGTACAAAGTACACAAAAGTACACAAAGGCTTTGCAAAATTAAAATAAGTACTCATCCCTTCTTAGTCCCCCTCAACCTCCCCACCAGGTCCCCCTAGTTGTCAGCAGTCCCCCTCCCCCCCACGTCCCCCTTTGTTCTCCGCGACGTGGAGGTCAGTTTTGGCACACCCTGCACCCTCTCCTTGCCATTCACCACTTCACACCTACTTAAGGCAAGACTCCAGCATGAAAAGACTGGACCATTTTCCACCTCAACGAACACTTCACACCCACTCACGGCCTGACCTCGGTCTGCAAAGACTGGGCCCTTCCACACCCACCCCCCTCCAATCACCACTTCACACCCAATCACCCCCCCCCCCCCCCCCCCCCTATGCTGCACAACATCACTTATCCAATATGAACAATAAAAGTGTCTTAATGACTGCAGGTGGAGAGGCTTTTCAGAGGACAAGAAAGCCGGAAATCTCCAGGACCTGACAATGTTTCCCCCTCTACTCTTAAGCTCTGTGACAAACAGCTGGCACCGGTATATACAGACATTTGTAACCATTCCCTGCAAACATGTACTGTCCCTGCCTGCTTCAAAGTCTCCACTATTGTCCCTGCACCCAAAAAGGCAAGGATTACTTGTCTTAATGACTACAGGCCCGTCGCACTGACCTCTGTAGTCATGAAGACACTCGAAAGGCTTGTGCTGGCCAAGCTGAAAAATATCACAAACTCCCTTCTGGACCCTCTGCAGTTTGCATATCGGGCCAATAGATCTGTGGATGATGCAGTCAACTTGGGCCTGCACTTCATCCTACAGCACCTGGACCGCCAGGGGACCTATGCGAGGGTCCTGTTTGTTGATTTTAGCTCTGCATTCAACACCATTGTGCCAGAGCCACTACACTCCAAACCTTCCGAGTTGCCTGTGCCTGAACCCCTCTGTCGGTGGATCACCAGCTTCCTGACAGACATGAAGCAGCATGTGAGCCTGAGAAAGCACACCTCGGACACGCAAACACTCCGCATAGGAGCACCGCAAGGCTGCGTACTCTCTCCTCTCCTTTACTCTCTCTACACCAACGACTGCACCTCCGCAGACACCTCTGTCAAGCTTCTCAAGTTTGCGGATGACGCAACCCTGATTGGACTGATCCAGGATGGGGATGAGTCTGCCTACAGACAGGAAGTGACACAGCTGGCATCCTGGTGCCATTGCAACAACATAGAGCTCAATGCTCTTAAGACAGTGGAATTGATTGTAGACTTTAGGAGAGCTTCCCCTCCCCTCACCCCACTCACCATCAACAACACCACAGTCACATCTGTAAAGTATTTTAAGTTCCTGGGAACCATCATCTCCAAGGACCTTAAGTGGAGGGCTACCATCGACTCCACAGTCAAAAACATAGAAACATATAAAATAGGTGCAGGAGTAGGCCATTCGGCCCTTCGAGCCTGCACCCCCATTCAATATGATCATGGCTGATCATCCAACTCAGTATTCTGTACCTGCCTTCTCTCCATACCCCCTGGTCCCTTTAGCCACAAGGGCCACATTTAACTCCTTCTTAAATATAGCCAATGAACTGGCCTCAACTACCTTCTGTGGCAGAGAATTCCACATTCACCACTCTCTGTGTGAAAAATAATTTTCTCAACTTGGTCCTAAAAGACTTCCCCCTTATCCTTAAACTGTGACCCCTTGTTCTGGACTTCCCCAACATCGGGAACAATCTTCCTGCATCTAGCCTGTCCAACCGCTTAAGAATTTTGTAAGTCTCTATAAGATCCTCCCTCAATCCTCTCAATTCCAGCGAGTACAAGCTGAGTCTATCCACTCTTTCTTCATATGGAAGTCCTGCCATCCCACAACAGAGGATGTGCTTCCTATGGCAGCTGAGGAAGCACAATCTGCCACAGGCAAAGATGGTCCAATTCTACACGGCCATCGTAGAGTCTGTCCTCACCTTCTCCATCATGGTCTGGTTTGGCTCAGCCACCAAGCACGACATCTGGAGGCTGCAGCGAATCGTCCGATCAGCAGAGAAGGTTATTGGCTGCAACCTTCCCTCCATTGACGAACTGTACACTGCTAGGGCCAGGAAGCAAGTGGGTAAGATCATCTCTGACCCCTCTCGTCCTGGCCATAAACTCTTTGAATCACTTCCATCTCTTTTATTGCTATGGATTCCATAATGTGTAGTCGCATGCCACAGTGTAAAGTCATGCAATATAATTCAGTGAATGCTGAAAACATATCGCCTGCTCTGAAAAAATATAGCATGAGACGTGCTAGGCAAATGACATCTCCCACCCTATCAAGGAACCGTTTTACTTCTGCTAATGTCAACCCTTGATAGCCCAGAAATGAAGCAAATCACAGGCACTCAAGGCTAAGCTAAGAAATGTGGTAAGATTGGGTAGAAGGGTGGGAATATAAACCAGTATCTTTATTCTCAACTTTTAATTCAATAATACGTGTATTCTATTCTGATAATTCAATTTGATCATTGACAGCATCAGCTTTGACCTGTCAATAAAAAGTTATAAAAGATTTGTCATGCTTAAACTAGTGGAAATCCAAAAGACAATGGGAAGTTTCATGTTCAAGAAGGAACTGCAGAAGCTGGAAAATCGGAGGTAGACAAAAATGCTGGAGAAACTCAGCGGGTGCAGCAGCATCTGTGGAGCGAAGGAAATAGGCAACGTTTCGGGTCGAAACCCTTCTTCAGACGTTTTATGAATGGTTTCATGAACGGTTGTTGCTGTACATTCATTTCTCAGAAAAATCCAAATGCCGAGAAATTTGGATGTATAAATTATCACATTGAGGGTTCCACACTTGAGTACTTCCACAAAAAGGACACTATATGTAGAGTCTAAGTTAGTGCGCAACTCGGAAAAGGCAGTTAAGTTTGAGACTTCCTTGATCATGCACAAGCAAGCTTGGTGTTATTTACTCATACCTCACACCGTGAATGGCAGGGCTCTGGGAAGTGTTGGAGCACAGAGGGATCTAGAATGCAGGTACATAGTTCCTTGAAAGTTGCGACACAGGTAAATAGGGTGGTCAAAAAGACTTTTGCCGCATTGACGTTCATCAGTCAGTGTATTGAGTATAGAAGTTAGGAGGTCATGTTGCAGTTATATAAGACGTCGGTGAAGCCACATTTAGAATACTGTGTTCAGTTTTGGACCTCATGTTATAGGAAGGATGTTGTCAAGCTGGAAAGGGGGCAGAGCAGATTTACAAGGATGTTGCCAGAACTCTAGGGCTGAGCTTTTGGAAGAGGTTGAGCAGGCTAGAACTTTATTCCAGGAGGATGAGGGGTGATGTTATAGAGGTGAACATAATCGTGAGAGGAATAGATCGGGTAAACGCACAGAATCTCGAAAACGAGAGGACAGAGGTTTGTGAGGGTGGGTGGGGGGGGGGTGTGTTTTAATAAGAACCTGAAGAGCAACTTCTTTTTTACACAAAGAGTGTTGGGCATATGGAATGAGCTGCCACATGAGGTAGTTGAGGCAGGCACTATCACACAGTTTAAGAAACATTAAGGTACATGGATACGATATGTGTGGAGGGACATGGGCCAAACGCAGGCAGGTGGGACATGTTGGGCGGTATGGGCAAGTTGAGCTAAAGAGCCTGCTGCCACGCTGTGTGACTGACAAATTCTGAATCTAATCCATTGTCTCAATACTAATTCACTAAAGAAAGTCAGGCATGTTTCATTGCTGTTGTTAAGGTCTCAAATTTCACTTTCCATGGGATAACTAACCTACACTTGGTCCTTTTTATAAAATTGCAATAAAAGCTCAAAGACTTGCATCTGAATATTCCCTTTCACAAGTTCCAGGCATCCCAGAGCACTCTGATGTTAATAAAGTGCAACAATTTGTTTCAAAATATGAAACATAGCAGTCAATCTGCATGCAGCAATGTGAAAAGTGAACAGGGTCATCCTTAGCTCAGATCAGGGGTCGGCAACCTTGTTCTGCATAGGGGCCAGGACGCATGTCTGTGAGCGGAGGGCGGGCCACTTCTATCGCGCATACACACGGATCCCGCCCCGGATGGCAGGCATCAAATCACGTGTTCACAGAAGGTGCGCGGGCGTGCCGGCGGCTTTGCGCAGGATGCAGTACAGCCAGAGCTCGGCGCTCCGGCCGCGCTTCGGCGCGCCGGATGATTACAGGTTACAGGCTGCATTCGACCCGGGGGGCCGAAGGTCGCCGACCCTTGGTTTAGATGTTTGAATAGCAAACGGTAAGAAATTACTATTTGTATAAGAATGCCATGGAATCTTTAGCATCCACATGAAATATGTTGAATGCAATTACTAAATTAAATTAGAAGATAACTAAACAAATCTGGAATTACTGATTGGTAGGATAATATTTAAGATATAAACCAGCCTGAATTTAAAAAATATTTGCTAATACTTATTATAATACTTTATTTTTTACTAATTAATAAATAGGTTAACGTATAAAGAACACTATAATAGATGCAGAAAATAGCATTTTAACAGGTATGTAGAAAAAAAAATTGATGCCTACATCTAATTCCGTAAATCATTAAAGGATCCAGCTGCTTTTTGCCATGTTTTCCTTGCCCTGAGAGATTGGACACAGCCTGTATCTCACGATGGAACAGATAATCCAAAAGTGTCAATGCCACTTTTTCAGCCGTTCTGCAATTTGTGGCTACATGTTGCATATCAGCAGGGGTGATAGGACATCTGACTCGCATCTCGGGGTTGTTCTCATCGCCTAACCACGTTCCATTTGGGAAATCCTCTGTGGAAAAAAAATTATAAAAATCTGAATTCAGAAGCAATACATAACAGCACCAATTAAACTATTTTAATAACTATTCCTAAATCTTATTTCATAAAATGTGATTGGGTTTTAATTTGTTTTTCAGTACTATCCTTTTAATAAAGGCTTATTCATATTCATCAAATCAATATTGATTTTTTATGGAAATCATAACTATATAAGTAACATAAGTTGCTGAAGGAACATTGGGTAAAAAAAGCCATAATTCTCTTTAACTGAGTGCTCAACAATATATTTTCTTGGAAATACATACATAGCATGATGAGATATGACAAAATTATGATAAATGAATATGAAATAACTGCAAAACTGAACAAAGCAGTCCAATTGTGTTGCCCATACACCTCACAAGGTATCATTTGGCCAGTGCATTCTTCAAAAGTCCAGAATATTCCTTTCAGAGAATCAAGATCATCAGTAAAACTAAGACTCAGATAAATGTCTTCCTTGCAGGCAAAACATATGTCTACACTTTGATATACATTTGATATTCATGATTTACAAAGATAATCAACCACTACCTCAGGGTATATCATTTCTTAGACAAACTCAGAAATGAACTTCAAGAGTATTTTGTTGTCATATGTACCAAAACGGAACAATGAAATTCTTGCTTGCAGCAGCATAACAGGTTTGTAAACATAGTACTCAATAGATAATATAATACCAATTAAATAGTTCAACAAAACACCCAATATAGTGCAAAACAATAAGCCCAAAGTCCCCAGTGTAAGTAAGCAAGGCAGCTTGGAGTTTAGTTGAAGTTTGTAGGGTTGTTGGGAAGAAGCTGTTCCTGAAACTGGACATTGCAGTTTTCAGCCTTTTATGCCATCTTCCCAATGGCAGGAGTAAAATGACAGCATGGCCAGGATGGTGTGGGCCCTTGATGATGCAGGCTGCCTTTTTGAGACAGCATCTCCTAAAGATGGGTAGGTCAATAGCCATGATGGACAAGGCTGAGGTAATGGATATGGACGTCTCTATGCTTGTTAATTAACTTAAATTCCAAAATTTGATGCAGTCCATTCTCAGAGACTTGGGTAAGTTTGAAACTCATTTTATTTAGATAAATTATTGACCTGGTTAAAAAATAAGCAAATAGTCAGGAAACAGGATTTGAGCATCTTCCAAGATGTGATGATTGCCGTCGCAAAAGTATCTGTTTTGGTTTCAACCACTCACTCTTGGGATAGATATTAATGAGCTAGGGAGGACCTATATTCAGTTATTACAACAAATATGCCTGCAACTATTTAATCTATTCCTTTAACAGTCCAACCTTAAAACAATAAGGTCACGAGGATCTGTCAATCTTAAATCTAACAATTTTCCACCAGGGGGCACTGCATGATGGCTGCCTCTCCAACAGTCTGTCATCGTCTTTTCATTCTTTGTGTTCTTAGTTTGTCGTAAAAGGTCTGTTTTAGCTTATCTTTAGTTTTTGTATTTGTGGGGGTGGTGGGGGAAACTTTTTTAAATCTCTTTCCTCGCCGGAGATGTGACTTTATCCGTGTCGCATCTTCGTCTGCACTGTGGCCTGACATTGTGGAATTGGTGGCCTCGTGCTTGGGACTTCCAGAGCTCCAAAACCGTGGAGCCTGCGGACTTTAACATCTTGGAGCGAGCGATCCCTTTGGTGATTGCGGACTTTCACATTGTGGAGCTCACGTTCCCTGGCTAGCGGCTGATTTTGGGGACTCCAAGCCACAGACGTTTCGACCGTCCCAACGCGGGAGCTCAGACTGCCCCGACGTGGGAGCTCGATCGCCGGCTGCGAATGGTTCAACTCCCCCGACCGCGGGAGGAAAGGAAGAAAGAAGATAAGACTTTATTGCCTTCCATCACAGTGGGGGAATGTGGAGGAGCCACTGTGGTGGATGTTTATGTCAAACTTGTATGTAGTTGTGTGTCTTGTTGCTCTTTTGGTATGACTGTATGGCAAACCAAATTCCTCGTCTGATTATAATTATTACAATGTTTTACTGATAATAAATTAATTAAACGTGGTGGTTTTCTACCAAAACTCCCATGTATCCACCTATCACTTGCTAGGCTTTCTCCCCCCCTCCACAATCTGAAGATGGTTCCCGACCCTAAATATTCACCAGGAACTATGCCTGATTTTTTTGTCTTTTGTCTTTTCCACCACAACATATACGTTAAATGTTTACAATTTGCTGGTTTGTCCATTAACGATTCAGCCTAGGAATTGTTCCAATCAATTACCTCCTCATTCTTTCAAAGGCTGCTTTAATTAGATTTAAAATCTTGTCATCTTTCCCCACTCCTCATTCTTGTAAACTGGAAATACCGAATTTAATAATATTACGGTCAAACACTGCAAGCTGCAGTAAAACTCACATTAGCAATATTCCTGGCATGTTTCTGAAACTGATCCAATTTTGGTCATAGACTATAATGCTGAGGGAAAATAGAACACTGCAATAGAAACAATACAAGTATGACATGTGCAAGGTGCTGGTTAGGCCACAATTAGTGTCATATGCTCAGTTTTGGTCACCCTGCTATTGGAAAGATATTGTTAAGTTGGAAAGAGTGCATAGAAGATTTACTAGGATGTTGCCAGGAAGTGGGCCTGAGTTATAGGGAGAGGTTGAGCTGGCTAGGACTGCATTCCTTGGAGCTTAGGAGGATGAGGTGATCTTATAGAAGTGTATAAGATCATGAAGGGAATAGACAGGGTAAATCCACCCAGTCTTTTATAGCACAATCAAGAACCAGAGGATATATATGGTGAGAGGGGAAAGATTTAAAAGGAATTTGAGGGGCAATTTTTTCAGAGGGTAGTGGGTGTATGGGATGAACTGCCAGAGGAGATAGTTGAGACAGAAACATTAACATAATTTAAAAGACATTTGGACACGTACGTGGATGGGAAAGGTTAGAGGGATATGGGCCAAATACGGGCAGGTGGAACTAGTGCCGATGGGGTACTATGGCCGGCATGGGCAAGCTGGGTCGAAGAACGTGTTTCCTTGCTGTATGAATCAATGACTATTTAATATTTCATTCCACATTAACATGGCCAAACCGGTAATTAATTATAGAGGAACAAAAGATTGCAGCTGGTGGGATTTGTAGCAAAAAAAGGAGAGTTGCAGGAGGAAATCAGACGGTCGAGCAACATCCGTAGAGGGAAATGGATAGTCAATGTTGCATCGAGGGAAGTAGCCAGGAGAAAGAGGCAAGACAAAAGGTAACAATAGCTGGATACAGGCGAGGGAAGGTTATTTGGCAAATAACACTCAGGTGGGAGAAGGAAGCTCATCAACTTTGCTACTAACCTCCACCCTGCCTTCAAATTAACTTGGACCATTTATGACGCCTCTTTCTTGATCTCTCTGTCTCCATCTCAGGAGAGATTCACTATTCACTGATACCTCCCACAGCCACCCAAACAACGTCCCTCCCCATCTTCAGACACATCTCCCACGCTTGGTGACAACTTATACAACGCTAGCTGACAATTTGGTGCAAATCAAATTCTGTCAGACTCTTCAAAAATAATTGGCTAAATATTTAAAGGAAAAAACATTTACAGGGATGTTGGAAAATAGCGATGCCAGTGGGAAAAGTGGGATACACTTTTTTCAAACAGTAGATGTAGATTCAATAAACCAATAGCCACCTTCTGTGTAGCTTTTTCTAAAACTATGGCAGAAGGAAGGAACCTGCTTCTAGACTTCTGCCAAAACCTTTTTGGCAAATTTACACATTTTATTCTCCCCATTAGAAACAATTTTGCTTCAGCACCCAATAAAAGTTTTATGATTTTTGGTCATGATAAAATAATACACTACTTTAAGGTGAATAAATTAAATCAATGTAATCAAAAGCTTTCAGTTAATGTGCGTTAATAATTATTAAATAAGACAATTTTTGAAAGATACATTAAGCTATGGTTTCTATTTTCATTAGGTAAGTAGATGCACACATGCGAATAACATTAGTTAATAACAATAGGTTCTATAGTATACCAGCGAGAAAGATCTCAACACTAAGGAAACATTGATAATAAAATAATTTGACAGCAATCTATCGTATCAAACAATGTTTTTTCATTCCAACATAAACCTATCATAACCATGTTCTTAATTATAGTAAATGATTCTTGTGGTATAGGTATAGTGTTGACATCTTTTGCCATGCTGGAGTGGTCATCTGTGCACTGGAGAATGAAGCAACATCGACAAGCTACTGAAGAACTGAAATAATCATTTTTGAAGATATTACTGCATTAAAAAACACACTACAATCACAATATGGAATTTATGAAACTGCACTATTTCACATTGAATCTAGCACTGTGTCAAAGATACAAGACCCACGAGAAATTATTGTTATGACTAGTATTGGTGCAGACAATAAATATTTCACAAATTACATTGCTGCCTGAAAAATTACTGTTGGCGCCATAGATTAAAAAGGTGCAAAATTACACACATCATGACTAATCCCTGTATTCAGCAGCTCCGGATATTAATTTTGGTATCCAAAGAATATCGCCGGGCTCAAAGATCCTGTAAAGCTGGCATGTATCTATTGGCCACAAACACACTGAAATGAGATAACTGGTAAAAATCCATTACTAGCAAGAAGGTGATGCATTGTTCTGTTTCATGTGACAATTACATGGATGGTTTAAGGAATGTACCTTATCTAATGGAAAACCGAACAGTCTAAATATGGGACATGAACACTGCTCTTAATTTTAGTGATGGTAATGAGTCAAATAATTCCATTATCTGGTGCATCTTCAGAACCATTCTGAGAAAGTGTCTTAGCCCTGAAATGTTAATTCTGTTTCTCGTTCCACACATGTTGCCTAATCTGCTTGGATTTTCCATCATGTTTTGTTCCAATTTGATGTTTCTAGCAGTCGCAGGATTTTTTCACGTTCACACCTTCAGACCTGTTTTTCCCTTGCCTTCCACACTTATCTCCTTTAATCACTCCACCTTTTCTGCCCATTGCCTTCCAGCTTTTCGACAGACCACCATGAACTCCCACTTTAACTTTCATGTTTTCCCTGGCTCTGCTCTAGGTTGTAATTTGTAAATCTGTAAATGATTCTGTCAAGATGAAAGGCCATCATCAATCTGAAGCATCTACTTCACATTTACAGGCTTTGAGGAATTTCAATTTTGGCTTGCAGCGCTAAAACAACTCATGTTGAACACAAACAGAATGAATGGACAATATCTACAGGAGTGCCTGAGGTAAAAGGCAAGTGGGACCCTTTTACCAAAGCTAAATGCAAAATGATAAAACTGGATTATCAAAACAAATGATAAAATATGATGAGAATTTTCATCTTGTCAATTGGTCATAAAACTTTGTGAACTGCAATAGAAAATGAAAGATCTTCTTCTATGTGGGCAGCATCCAAAATATCTCCCGAACTTATCCAAAAATGCCCAATCATATCTTCCATTTTAACAAAACTGCCCAATCTTTGCAATGAATACAATAACTCCGCTCCCAACATTATTTTGGTTAACTGAGCAAACTAAACAGTGAAAATAATTAAAATTAAGTTTAAAAAGAGTGACAGGTTAGTTTAATTAGTTTGCTTGGAAATATTTAATATAATCTTCTTGAAATATATGTCATTAAATGGAACTATTATCTAGCTGCCTCCCATTCCACATCAATTGTAATCAAGGGTGGGACGGTGGCACAGCGGTAGAGTTGATGCCTTACAGCTCTTGCAGTGCCAGAGACCCGGGTTTGATCCCGACTACGGGTACTGTCTGTACAGAATTTGTACATTCTCGCTGTGACCACGTGGGTTTTCTCAGAGATTTTTGGTTTCCTCCCACACGTCAAAGCCGTACAGGTATGTAGGCAAATTGGCTTAATAAATGTAAAAATTGTCCCTAGTGTGTGTAGGAGTGTTAATATGCGGGCATTGCTGGTCGGCGCGGACACGGTGGGCCGAAGGGCCTGTTTCCGTGCTGTATCTCTAAACTAAACTGAACAAATGTTACAGGACAATTTCTCCCTTTGGGAAATTCATTGTCAAGATTCTCAACTGTGTCCTCCCAACAGCCATTGAGTTGCTCTTCAAATAGCAACTTGATTTCCATCCATATAAAGACGCAATAAACACAAAACTCACAACGCAATAATTCCAACAGAAATTCAAGAACCAAATCAACCACTGTACGTGGCCATTTATGACTTCCTGACCCTGTCAATCAGAAGGGACTGTGGGGCATCCTCCTCAAATTTGACTGCCTGCAGAAATGATCTTCATTTTAATGGGCCTGTCCCACAGGTGATTTTTCAGCAGAGTGCCGGCGACTGTCTAGTTGGAACTGAAACGGCGACTGTCAGAGTGGAACACACACACACACACAAGCACATCGCAAAGGCAGGGGCCAGGGAAAGCTGGGGGAGCGCTCTCAGAAATTCACACGGTGCAAAGCCAAGGTGATACAGACACACACCGCGATGCACAGGAAGATTGGCGCTGTAATGGGTGGGAGATTGCAACCTTCACGTGGTCCACCCTGTTTCGACTAATGCAATCAACCCGACGTGGACAAACAAGATCAAATAGAACAAGTTAACCTACAACTTTACACGCCATACGCAAGAAGAAGAAGGCGCTGTAATTAAGACGGCTAGCAGAGTGTACGGTAAGTCCTTTAAAAGAGGGGAGAAGGGGGGAAAAGAGGGGAGAGGGGGATAGAAGGGGAGGGAAGAAGGAGTGGAGACAACTTTTAATAAGCCATAGATACACAGCTGTGAAGTTCGGCGGGCTTTTAACATTACCGGTCGGTTATCCATGGTTCTGAAAACTCTTGCTAGCGTTTTTTTCCCACAATGTGCCAATGAAAATGACCGGTCAGCAAAGGTGATTAACTAAAACTACCTACGACTACCTCGACCTACATGGTGACCCCACTACCACTGCACCGATGACTCCAGGATTATCGATTTTCTTCATGGCGTTCAATTTTCGGTCGCAGAAAAAATTTTAACGTTGAGAAATTTGCAGCGACCATACTGAGACTGCGACTAGTTCCCATAATGCAAGAACTGCTCGCAACCATGAAGGAGACTCACCAGAGACAATCAGCGAGCATGTGGCGAGCGCTGGGTCTCCTGCACGCGCCTAAAAAGTCGCCTAAGTGGGACAGGCCCACTAGTTTGCTTCATTGTGACATGCGAGATGTGATCTTAATTGATAGATGCAGAACAGATCGAATCTCAATGCAGATTAGTACCAAGCGAGGCATCTCTTGTCCCTATACTTCCTCCCTTATATCCATCCAGGGAGTCCTGCAGTTCTTCCAGGTGAGACAAAGGTTCACATGCACCTCCGCCAACCTTATCTACTGGATTCAGTGTTCCCAATGTGGCCTCCTTTACATTGGTGAGACCAAGAATAGATTAAGTGACCATTTTGCTGAATACTTGTGCTCAGTCCATCAAGGCCTGCTGGATCTCCTGGTTGCTAACCATTTTAACTCCCCTTGCCACTCCCATACTGACCTTTCTGTCGTGGGCCACTTCCATTGCTAGAGTGAGGCCACATGCAAACTAGAAGAACTGCACCACATATTCCACTTAAGTAGCTTACAGTCTAACGGGAAATTTCAATTCTTCAATTTGAGGGAAATTTTGTAAATTGCCCCTAGTGTGTGTCGGATAGTTTAAGTGTGCAGGGATTGCTGGCCAGCGCAGACTCAGTGGGCCAAAGAGAATGTTTCCGTGCTGAATCTAAACTAAACTATACTCACTGATTCGCTCATCCCTTCCCACCCAAATCCACCCCCTCCCCAGAAATTAGCCCCTGCAAATGTAGGAGATACACCACCTGTCCTTATACTTCCTCCCTCGAGTCCATCCATTTACTGTATTCAATGTTCTCAATGTGGGTTCCAATATATCAGCGAGACCAAGCGCAGACTGGGTGATCATTTCACTGAACACACACTCATTCCGTCTTGGCCTACGCCATCTCCCAGTTGTCAAACATTTTAACTCCCCTTCGTATTCCCATACTGACCTTTTTGTCCTGGGCCTCTGTTAGCGTGAGGCCACGCACAAATTAGACGAACAGCACCTCATATTTTGCTTGGGCAGCTTACAAATCAAGTAACCCCTGCATTCCCTCTCCTCCCCTCCATCTCATATGAATTTGCACTTTAAGATTCCTCAGTGCATTCATACTCCTGTGTTTTGCCATGTACTGTATACTTCCCACTTACATTTGACCTCCCAAAATTCAACACTTCTCACTTGTCAGGAATAAATTCCATCTATCTATCCAAAGTTCCAACTTCCCTATATCCTGGTGTATCCTTTGGTAACCTTCCTCACTATCCACAATTCCACCCATTTTTGTATTACCTGCAAACTTACTAATCAGATCGCCTACACTTTCAAGTCAAATCATTTGCACACAGTACATTGCAAACAGAGAGGCCCCAGCACTGATCGTTTGCTCCACCGGTCCAGGCTCTCGCTTAACTTTTTTCCCCTGTTGCCAGCCGGCAACCTTGACAGCTTTTTAGGTTGCCAAATGACAGTTTAGGTGGTCATTTAAGACGGTTTACATGACCTGTGTGATAATGTGCTCGGATGAAGTGCGTAGTTACCAGTCAGAATTATGCTCAATGAAGCATTCACATATTATGTTCAAGAAGGAACTGCAGATGCTGGAAAATCAAAGGTAGACAAAAGTGCTGGAGAAACTCAGCGGGTGCAGCAGCATCTATGCAGCGAAGGAAATAGGCAACGTTTCAGGCCGAAACCCATCAGTCTGATGAAGGGTTTCGGCCCGAAACGTTGCCTATTTCCTTCGCTCCATAGATGCTGCCGCATCCGCTGAGTTTCTCCAGCACTTTTGTCTACATTCACATATTATTTCTGCTTCAAATAACTCACAAACTAAACATATTCACCAATCAAGACATGATATATACCACAATGACATGCAGCAAAATTATAATACAATATCTCAACTCTTTTTACACATTGCAATGAATGCAATTTCTATTAGTTCTTTCCATTTCCAAACAAAAATGTAGTTGGATTATTCAGCGTATGATCAACCTGTGTCAATAAATCCTGGACCATACACACTACAGATTGATGCAAGCATGTTTTCTGTGAAGGACCACGTTATTGCTATTGGCACAGAAGCACTCTGGCTTCCCACATAATTTATCCATAACCAAATATCCAGGTTGCAAGGAAATTTCTAAAGGCATTTTATAGATGTTAAAACTGACCATATCCATCTGACAGGTTAAACATTACACTATCTGACAAGACATGGCCAAAGGACATAACTGCAGCAAATGTTATTTTGGTAATATGTTTAAAGGTGTGAAAACAAATAATAACATTGGGAATTAGTACAGAATGGATGGGGGGATCAGTGCAGGATGGAAGGGGGGGGGGGGGGGGGTCAGTACAGGATAAATTGGGGGACCAGTGTAGGATGGATGGAGGTGTGGCAGGAGAATGAATGTGAGGTGGGTAGGGTGATGAATAGATTGGGGGGGGGGGGAGGGAAGATGGGGAGGGGAGCACAGGGGATGTCAGTGAGGACTGAATAGAGGAGGGAATGGAGATCAGTGCGGGATGGAGAGGAGGGGTCCCAGGATAAGGGGGGTGGAGGGGGGTGTACAAGAGAGAGAGAGAGAGAGAGAGAGAGAGAGAGAGAGAGAGAGAGAGAGAGAGGGGGGGGGGGATGGAGGGGCAGAGGAGGTGGGGAGGAAGGAAGGTCTGCGCTCCTCGGACAACATCGCCTGCTGCCTTGGCCGTCCCTGTTCCAACGCCAAAGTGGGAGGCTGTTGGGAACTCGTCGCCACCGCCTCCCGTCCTCCGCCAGCCGACAGCAAGGTGCGGGGCCGAACGGTGCAGCTCAAAGACCCTATAGCTATAGGATCTTTAGTGCAGCTGCTTCAGTCGGCGGAAGGAGGCCTCCCCCACCCTCCCTCCCGCTCTTTCTCTCTCTCTCTCTCTCTCCCCCTCCCTCCCTCCCTCTCTCTCTCTCCCCCTCCCTCCCTCCTCGGCGTGCGAGAGGGGTTGTTTTGAAAGTGCCGTTAGCGGGTTTGGAGGCTGCAGCCGTTATCAGGGCGACAGCGGCCACTGCCTGCAAATCAAAAGCTACTGCTGCAAATCCACCAACTGCAATTTCAAAACAACCCCTCTCGCACGCCGAGGCCGGGAGGAGTGAGGGAGGGAGAGGGAGGTCTCCTTCTGCCGGGCAGGGTGCGGGATGAGGAGGCGGTGGAGCCGCTGTCACGGCCGCTGCTGCCGTTGTTCGGGGCCCGTCATTTGCTCCGACCCTTCGTCACCCCGCACCTAGTATCTTTGCCCCGCAATCAAAGACACGGGGCAGCCGCCGAGGAATACAGCCGCCGCCGTCGACACGAAACGTCACGTTCCTATTCTCAAGAGATGCTGCCTGACCCGCGGAGTTACTCCAGTTTTTTGTGTCTATCGGTATAAACCAGTATTTGCTTGCCAAGCCGGGCAAAATGAGTTGGTGTTTAGGTTGCCCGGCGGCACTTTGGGTAGTCATTGGCACCCGGGCAACCGCTAATTTCGAGCCACAGTCACCCTCTACCACCATGACCAAGCAAAATTTGGATCTAATTTACCAACTCACCTTGTATTCCATGTGACTTAATTTTCTGAACCCACGAGGGATCTTGTCAATTGCTTTACTGAAGTCCTTGCAGACGACAACCACTGGCCGACCAAATTTGCGAGATACGACCTCCCCTGCATAAAGACAGGCCGACTGTCTCTAATAAATCTATATTCTTTCCTAAGAATAAATTCAGTCCTTATGGATCCTCTCCAATAAAGTCCCTGCCACTGACATAGGGTTCACCAGCTTATAAGTTCCTGGATTGCCCTTCTTAAACAACGGAATAACACTGGATATTCTCAAGTGTTCCAGCTAAAGAGGATTCAAAGATCTTTATAAAAGTCTCAGCAATTTCCTCTGTTGCTTCCCTCAGTATAATGGGATAGATTCCATCAGGCATTGAGGAAATCCCACCTTACTGTTTTTTTCAAAATACCAAACACCATCTCCTTCCTGGTATCAACCTATTTTGGATTTCAAAATATGTATCCTTCATTCGACATGATAGTTGGCCATTTCTTTATGTTTTTCCCTTTTCCATTCTGTGCGTTCTTTATGGACTACGGTGCCAGTATTACGTCTGGGTAGACAGCTGAAATTCTACTCCAGAGATTCTTCAGTGGATACTTTTGTGAAGGGAAAGGGACTTGTGTTAAACCTCATTCTACAAGCAGGGGTGAGAAAATTAGAGAAAGTATTGGGTTAATACTTTCCTTTCTAAAATCCAAAAGTGGCAGAAATCAGGAAATGAAACCCAGGCCAAGATCCAAGTCCTACATCTGGCAAACAATTCCAGTACCCAAGGGTGTAAATAATGTGGGGGTCTGAGACACCCAGACTACACATCACAAAATTGTATGAAAAAACACCTGGCAAATCGAATGAGCTAAATTTCTGCTCAGTTGGACATATATTCCAGCTGAAATGTGCATTATAACTTGCCATTGTTGCAACAAGGTAGTTTGCCTTTAGTATTTTGAACAAACATTCACAGCAGAAATGACTGCATATTTGCAATGTCTTCAATAGAAAATTTTCAGACATAAATCCTGAACTGATTTTATGATCTCAATTCCTTTTCCTTGGCAGAGGCATCTAACTTACACCATCACGTCATCATGAGTGGAGTGAAGCCGACTTCCTGGCAGTTTGATCTTTTTAGAAGCAGAGAATTGTACAGCTTAGAAACAGGCCATCCATCCACCTCAGTATCTAACATCTGGTCCACAGGTTCACTTGGACCATCTCCGACATCTCCCAACCATTTCTTGATCTCACCATCTTCATCACAGGAGATAGACTATCGACTGACATCTATTATAAACCCACTGACTCCCACAGCTATCTAGACTAGACATCTTCCCGCCCTGCCTCCTGCTAAGACACTATCCACTACTACCAATTCCTATGTCTATGTCGCATCTCAGCCTAAGGTGAGGTATTCCATATATAGATAGATACATAAAAAATAGGTGCATGAGCAGGCCATTCGGCCCTTCGAGCCAGCACCGCCATTCAATGTGATCATGGCTGATCATCCACAATCAGTACCCCGTTCCTGCCTTCTCCCCATAACCCTTGACTCCGCTAACCCCTAAGAGCTCTATCTAACTCTCTTTTGAATGCATCCAGTGAATCGGCCTCCACTGCCTTCTAAGGCAGAGAATTCCACAAATTCATACCTCTCTGGGTTAAAGAGTCTTTCCTCATCTCAGTTCTAAATGGCCTACCCCTTATTCTTAAACTGTGGTCCCTGGTTCTGGACTCCCCCAACATCTGGAATATGTTTCCTGCATCTAGTGTGTCCAATCCCTTAATAATTGTATATGTTTCAATAAGATCCCCGCTTGTACTTCTAAATTCCAGAGTATATAAGCCCAGCCGCTCCATTCTATCAACATATGACAGTTCCACTACCCCGGGAATTAACCTCATGAAGCTACGCTGCACTCCCTCATTAGCAAGAATGTTCTTCCTCAAATTTTGAGACAAAAACTGCACACAATACTCCAGGTGTGGTCTCAATAGGGCCCTGTACAACTGCAGAAGGACCTCTGCTCCTATACTCAAATTATCTCGTTATGAAGGCCATATTTCTGCACTGCCTGCTGTACCTGCATGCTTATTTTCAGTGACTGATGTACAAGGACACCCAGGTCTCGTTGCACTTTCCATTTTCCTAATCTAACGGCATTCAGATAATAAACTGCCTTCTTGTTCTTGCCACCAAGGTGGAAAACCTCACTTTTATCCAGATGTCCTCATTCTTTAGGGAATGGGGGTTCCCCACTTCCATCATAGATGAGACTCTCACAAGGGTCTCCCCGATATCTCGCAGCTCCACACTTGTTCCCCCTCCCCCTCAGTCGCAACAGAGAAGTCTCCCTAGTCCTCACCTTTCATCCCATCAGCTGTCGGATACAGCACAATCTCCCAACATTTTTGCCGCCTCCATCCGGATTCCACCACTAGCCACATCTTCCCATCTCCGCCCCTTTCCGCTTCCGCAGAGACCATCCCATCTGCAACTCCTTGGTCAACTCGTCACTTCCCACCCAAACCCCAGGCACCTTCCCCTGCAACCACAGGAGGTGCAACACCTGCCCCAATACCTCCTCCCTCGACTCCTTCCAAGGACCCCAACAGCCTTTTCAAAGGAGACAGAGGTTCATTTGCACCTCCTCCAACCTCATCCACTGTATCCTCTGTTCCAGGTGCAGACTCCTATATATCGGTGAGACCAGGCGCAGGCTCGGCAAACGTTTCGCTGAACACCTCCACTCAGTCTGACTGAACCTACCTGATCTCCAGTATGCTAAACACTTTAACTCCCCCTCCCATTCCCACAATATCCTTTCTGTCCTGGGCCTCCTCCACTGTGAGAGTGAGACCCAGTGCAAATTGGAGGAACAGATACCTCATATTTCGCTTGGGCAGCGGTATGAATATTGACTTCTATAACTATAATGGGGATTGCTTTCCCTCTATCCCCATTCCTCCCCCTTCCTAATTCTCTGACTAGTCTGACTGTCCCCGATTAAATGTAATCTCTGTAAGCTTCGATGTCACCTCCTAGCTAACAATGATCTATTCTTGTTACAATTTCCTTGAACCTCATCCCTTTTGATATCTCGTTTTCACACCTCACCTCTCCTTATCTCTGTGTCTCCCTCGCCCGTGATTCTCAGTCTGAAGAAGGGTCTCGACCCGAAACATCACCCATTCCTATCCGGTGATGCTGCCTGCCCGCTGAGTTACTCCAGAATTTTGTGTCTACCTGATCCACAGCATGCTGTGCTCAAGTAAGTCAAGTGCTCAGTTGGGAACCTCTCAAATGTTGTCAGTGATTCAGTTTGAACCACTCAGTCAGGCATTAGAGGTACTTACTATTTTGGGTGAAGAAGGTCTCCTTCTAAATCTTTTACCTCGTACCCTGATACAAGATAGTGCACAGGACTTGGACTACATGGAATTTGTTCACAAGGACAAAGTGCTGGAGTACATCAGCAGGTCAGGCAGCATTGTTGGAGAACATGGTCAGGTGTTATATTGGGCCAGGACCCTTCTTCAGGCTAATGGTTGGAAGAAACTAGAAACGAGGTGGGCATAGTCAAAGTCGAGCAAGCGATAGGTGAATACAGGCGAGGGCTTTTTTTTATTGACGGATGCTTGAACAAAGGCCAGAGATGAAAAGACAAAATAAATGCACAAATTGTGAAGCTATAGGAAGGAATATGCTGTAGGTGGAATGAATTAGGGAACAGGAAAAGGGGAAATGGGGCACATCCAGGTCCCATAGGGAAGAGAGGAGACAAAAAAAGGTAGGAGAGGTATTTGTAGGGTAGTTACCTAAAATTGGAAAATTCATTCATTTGTAAGCTACCCAAGTGGAATGAGAGGCACTGTTCCTCCAGTATGTGTGTGGGCTCACTCTGGCCCTGGATAGCAACTGGGAGATCCAGAGCGCCTTGACAGACCGAGTACAAGTGTTCGGCGCAACAGTTGCCTAGTCTACACTTGGTCGTACCAAAGTAAAAGAAGCTACATTGGGAAAACCGAGCACCAATATTGGCTGTGTAATGGACACTGAAGAAGGTTGAGAATGAGCCAGGTAAGTGGGCCAAGGAATGGAAAATTGTGTCAATTCTGTGTAAGTCCAAAGTGTTGCATTTTGCGAAATCAAACCAGAATACAATTTTCACAGTGTACAGTAGGGCCTTGTTGAACACTTAGGAGTAAAGGACAATCTACCCTTGTTATTACAGATTTTGGTCGTAGTGGATGGACGTGTCTGTTTGTGGTGGCAGTTGGCGGGTGGTGCACAGTGCAGTGTTTGGCAACAGAAAGGCAGCAGAGGGGGGAGAGAGCGAGCAGTAAACCACGGGGAAATTACAGGCTGGGAAGCAGCAGAGCCTCTGGCCCTACATATTGTGCACACCGCCCTCATGATGCTTCCTCTCTCCGCTCCCGCGACTGGAAGCATGCCACGGGACACCAGCTCGACGGTTGTCTAGCGGCAGTGTGGAGGCGGTGCAACGGGAGCCTGGCACGGTTACCAGGCGACTGAGGCACGTGTTGTCACGGTGATACAGATCCAGTGGTGTGCTGCATCTGAATCCCTCACCTGGGACTTTGTTTTGTTACAGCCGCTGCAAACCCATGTCCAATGCAATGCTCTTGATGGTGCTTGGTGTCTTTTTGAGGCTGCGCCTCCTTTGGAATTTTATGTTACATTTGTACATGACACTGATGAGTTGCATTTGAAGTATTAGATTTTAGATTAGGTTTATCTTCTCCAGAAAATATGTAATTAAGCTGGAAAGAGTGCAATAAAGATTTACAAAAATGCTGCCAGGACTCAGGGGCCTGACTTATAGCATCTGCCATTTAGGATAGTACATTTAAGCCATTCGGCCCATCAAGACTATTCCGCCATTTAATAGTAAGATTAAATGAGAACTTACCAGTTTGAAGTTTGATCTTTATTTTATGAGGAGTTACGATGAGGGATTACGTGAAGACCCCGCCAGCACGCATGCGCGACATTTCTTCAAAGCAGTGGTGTGAAATCACAGAAATACAGTCACAATGACTAATATAGTAAGATAAACAAGAGAACTTCCATACCAGGTGATCTTTATAATAGAGGGTTGGGAGCGGAGGGCACGTAATCCCTCATCGTAACTCCTCATAAAATAAAGATCAAACTTCAAACTGATAAGTTCTCGTTTAATCTTACTATTTTACTTCGGAGTCACGTGAGTGACTACGTGAAGATTTCAAAGCTCTGTGATTTCAGTCCCTGGAAGCTCCATGCTCACCCACCGCTAAAGTTGGGATAAGAGGATGAACGTAATTCAGACAAGACACTGGCTGAAAAACAAAGAAGGTATTTAGTCATACCTAAAATGATATGCCCCACATTGGGTAAATCATGTAACAGAAACCCAACATATTCCCCTGCAACGTCTCAGGAGCGGCCACGGGTTATAAAAGAAGTGCTGACAATCCGTTCACTCTCCAACCCGCTGTAGCAAAGGATGTGGTCCATAGGAACTCCCATCATCCTAGCCGCTGACGTGGATGCAGCCTTAGCTATAAGACTGGACCCGTTGTGCTGTTACAAGTGCCATAAACATAACCATATAATATGTAGTTATCCAGAGAGTGCCCCAATATTGGTGTCCATCCTCGAAGCATAGTAAATTTTATGCCTAGGTCCCATGTATGAGTGGATCTGGTCTAGGGGAAAATATTAACACCCCTCATCAGATTGATACCAGAGGGTGTGATCCTATACGCAGGTGATCACCCCCTCGGTCCAGGTTGGTAGGTAGGGCACTCCTGCAAATTTAATGGCACTATAGCTCAAACCTTCATGGAAAGAAGGGTGGCCAGAACTCCTGCAATCCAGTGATGGTGGCCGAGTCATATGAAGAAGAAACACTCCCATCTGCTGACATATGTCAGTGCTGTCCCATTGATCGTCCTGTCGGAGTATCCGAAGTCCAGAAATGGCCTGTTCAGAAACAGCATCAATAGGTTAATGCGATCATGGCACGGATAACTTACCCGTCACAGGGTGTGCCAACAGGCCCGGCCGTTTAAGGATCCGAAAGCAGTGTTCTGCGGCCATCTTTGTACTGCTGGGGACCATGGTTGGGTAGGCCAATCGGGAACCCGAAATACCAGTTGCGGAGTCTATTAAATTTTTGTAAGACCCGACTGATGAGGCAGAAGGGGGGAAATGCTTAGCAAACAATCCCCCCAATGCAGCGAGAAACATCCATCGCTGCTGGCCCCGGTCCCGATCCAACATCCATTCATTGTTGTCGTTGAATTGCGTGACATGGTGTTCGCCACCGTATTTAGTTTACCTGAAAGGTAAGTGGCTGAGATCCAAATCTCTCTATCCAGACACCAGTGCTAGTTGTAAAAAAAAGGCAATTCATCACATGATATCGATTTTATTCCACACAAAAGATTAATATAGGCCACCACTGTGGTATTATAATTTGTAACCATACATGCAACTGGTGCATATCTAAGCAGTAGGCCCCCGGGTTCCACGAATGCTTCCAGTATTTCTAGATAATTAATCCCTAGTGCTCCCAACAGGGTTAAATCTTGTGCATTCCATCTGCCACCACAACAGTGGTGGTATTAGCTGCTCCCCACCTTTAACACTGGCATCAGTCTGTAATGTAACCGAGGGATTTATGATAGTGATGGATTTGGAACAGAATTGAGCATTTCCCATCCACCAATTTAATTCAACTCTTGCCTTTTCTAATAACTTCATAGGCCTGTTGAAATGGTATGACTTTTGAGAGCTATAATTTTAGCTCTTTGTAGGTTTTGATAATGTAGTGGTCCGAATTGCACTGCGGGAAAGCAGCCACTATCTTCCCAATACCATGGCCACCTACCGTATGGATGGATCCCTGATGCCAGTAAGGCTTCTGCAAGCTTCTACCAAGTCCACCACCTTGTTCGGTGGTAAGGTGGTAGACATTTGCACCGAGTCAATGGTGAACCCCAAGTAATCCATGGTAGTAGAGGGTTCCAACTTTGATTTATCTGGATGTATGATGAACCCCAGCTTTTGAAAGAGATGTTTTATGGCTAGAAACTGCCAATGTAGCCGTTTCCAATTATCCCCGACAATGAGGATATCATCTAGATAGGCCATAACAGTATGATTTTGTTTCCTTAAATAGGCCAAAGCTGGTTCCAATAATTTGTTGAACAGCCTGGGTGCTGATGATAACCCATTGGGTAAGGCTATATATTGCCATAATTGTCCCATCCAGATAAATTTAAGGTATTCCCTATGATCCTTGTGTATTAGTACTGAATAGTATGCATCTTGAGGTTAATGCATGCCATGTAGTACCCATAGCTATAAGCTGGCTACTGTGTCCATTTTGAAATGAACATACTGAACAGAAGTATTCAGTTCGGTCAGGTCTATGATTATGCGGCATCCGCCATCTTTTATTTTTGGTAAATATATTAGATACGAACTCCTGTGATTCTCTCAATAACCCCTCTTAATAGTTCAGCATGGCCCGCCGTTCTTTCTTTGTGAAAGTATAACTTTCGGCTAGGCGAATGCTGGACCGGGGCAGGGAGTTCGTAAATGAATTAATTTTATAGCCCTGAATACTTCCGAATATGTAAGGATCAGAGGTAAAAGTGCAACCGGTCTCCCCCATAAGATGAATTTTAGACATATGATGTTCCTGGGGGAGGCAGACCCACCTACCTCCAAGGTATTGCCGGCGTAGTGGTCCAATACCACCGTTATTTCTTCTGTTTGAGTTGATGCGTTGTAGGGGTGGCGCATTTTCCAAGAAGGCCGGGCTGGGCCATGGCCTAAAAAGGCTGTTGTGCAGGTGGGCCGGCCTTCGAGCTTTGGGTTTGTAGGGGTGCTGTAGCTGTTGGCAGTGCGCTTGGAGGTACTGGGTACCTTATCAGCCCTATGGCCTCTTTGTCCAGGTCTTTCACCTGTTTGGGGAGCTCCGCACAGCAGATATGGCGGTTGAGCGTACCTGGTTTGCATAACCCCGCAATTTGGGGTGAATTGCTCTTCCTGTAGTTATTTTCAAACTGTGTTCACAGTAAGGACAGAGCATCCTTTCCCTACCGGTAGCTCTATACCCACCGCAGTACTGGCACTGCCGAAATACCGGCGATCAAAAGCTTCAGGATCCTCTGAAGTTTGACTCCTTGCCCTCTAATCGTAGGGCTCATGATCCCCCAAATAGGGTATTTACCGCGGGAACAATAGCGAGTACAATTATCAGGAGCAAAGTACTTATCAGCTATAGCATAGATGGCTGCTCCTGAAGCTGGTTTGTAGTCATATAATTAAACTAGCTGCCAGCTTAGGGTGGATAGGTAACCTTTTTAGAAGGAACTGCATGTTACTTACCATATCCAGAACTCTTCACTGCACCCCTGACACTGTTGGTTTGTTCAGCCAACTCCCCCTCTTCGGGTCAGCCCAGTTCTGACCCCCAATGCTCCCCTCCGAAGAGGGTGAGACATTTAGGCAGTCCATAATAGGATCCTGCCGTGGGCCTGCGAAGAGGCCCACTGTGACCCTGCCCCTGCTAAAGCAGGTCACGCTGGAGCAATTGCTCCACCATCCGCTCCATGCGGGTAAGACGACCTCCGTTGCTGCAGCGAACGGGGTGTCCTCGGGACTGGACCCAGCTGAGTCGACAGTCCCGATCGGCTTCCGGGTGGATTTACCGCCTGTCCGTGGCGAACCAGTCCCGGTGGATTTACCGCCTGTCCGTGGCGAACCAACCGCCCTCCCGGGCGGAAGTCGGGAGCTGCAGGTAGCACCTGCAGCTCGGGGAAAAATTCGGGTGGATTTACCGCCTGAGCATGGCGAACCAGCAGCCCTCCCGGGCGGAATTCGGGAGCTGCAGGTAGCACCTGCAGCTCGAGAAACGAACGGGTGGTTTTACCGCCTGTCCGTGGCGAACCAGCAGTCCTCCCGGGCTGAATTCGGGAGCTGCAGGTAGCACCTGCAGCTCGAGAAACGAACGGGTGGTTTTACCGCCTGTCCGTGGCGAACCAGCAGTCCTCCCGGGCTGAATTCGGGAGCTGCAGGTAGCACCTGCAGCTCGAGAAACGAACGGGTGGTTTTACCGCCTGGCCGTGGGGAACCAGCAGTCCTCCCGGGCTGAATTCGGGAGCTGCAGGTAGCACCTGCAGCTCGGAGAAAAAACGGCACGCTGCTGGCTGCGCTCTATAGCAGCAGCTCTTGCCGTTACTCTCGCCGCGCTCACCACTCTGGTGAGTCTTACCGTTCCATCGCTGGAGGAGCCCCGCTCCTCCCGACTGTTGCTTCCGCATGCGAACGACGATATGTCGCGCATGCGTGCTGGCGGGGTCTTCACGTAGTCACTCACGTGACTCCGAAGTAAAATCATGGCTGATCTATCTAACCTTCCTAACCCCATTCTCCTACCTTCTCCCCATAACCTCTGACACCTGTACTAATCAGGGATCTATCTATCTCTGCCTTAAATATATCCACTGACTGCCTCCAAAGCCTTCTGTTGAGCAGGTGGATTGAGGAATAGTTGATGCAACACAGTGAAATGTGAGGTGGTGCATTTTGGGTGTATAACATGGGCAGGACCTAAACAATGAACGGTAGGGCTCTGGGGAATGTTGTAGAGCAGAGGGATCTAGGAGTACTCGTTTATAGTTTGTTGTAAGTGGCATTACAGGTGGATAGGGTGGTCAAAAAATATTTCACTTCGGAGTCACGTCAGTGACTTCGTGAAGACCCCTGCCAGCACAATAAGTTTTACTAACCTTGAGTTGGTTTGGTGTTCTGTGGGTTTTTCCAAATCTTTTACAGAATACCCAGACTTCGTGGAGCATGGAAAAGGCTTGGAGTAAGAAGAGGGCTGCTTCCAAGCATGCCACGGAGAGCTGCGGGACATAGAAAAAAGTTCAGCGGCCTAATTCCCCGGAGCTGGCAGTTGAAATGTCGGCAGCTCCCGTTCCACAGTCGGGGAAACCACTGCGTACTGGCGGGAAGGCAGCGCAGGCCCCGACTCACCACCGCTACAGTTCGGAAGACTGCGGACTGGCGGTAGGACCGCGCAGGAATCGGGAAGCCCCGTCCATACGGTAGGGCCCAACTCTCCACCGCTCAAGTCCAGATGACCATGGACTGGCGGGAAAATGGTGCGGAAATCGGGTAGCCCCGTTCATACGGCATGCCCCGACTCCCCACCGCTACAGTCCAGAAGACTGCGGGCTGGCGGTAGGACCGCACAAAAGTCGAGTAGCCCCGTTTATACAGCAGGCACCGACTTTACACCACTTCAGTCCGGAAGACCGCGGACCGGCGGTAAAACCGCGCGGATGTCGTGTAGCGCCGCTGGAGCGGCAGGCACCAACTCTCCACCGCTTCAGTCCGGAAGACCGCGGACTGGCGGCAGATCTACATGGAAGTCGCGTAGCCCCGCTGGAGCGGCAGGCATCAGGGGTTGGCTGACTTTGAGGAGGGGTTGACGGAAGATCCAAAGTTGCCTGGGATGCAGGAAGAGGAACTTCTGGAGATGGTGTCCAAATTTGCACAGCCATCCCAGAAAGGACAACCACTTCAGCCATGGTTAGCTACAAGCATCAATTACCTGACTACACACCAACTGCAGGAGCAGGTAATAACGGAGACCACAGCCAAGTATTTGGCCCCAGAAAACTGCGTATCGCTGAATGTGCCTACCGTCAATACTCCCATATGGGGAAACATAAGCCCTAGCATCAGGGCACAAGAATTAAAATTTCTAAAAATGCTAACTGCAGGGATTACTGCGTTTGCAAGATCCATTGATGGTACAGACATGGCAGAAGAGCAGCAGGATGCGTTAGCCCTGTTCTGCAATGCTCAGTATGAAATTAATTGTTTCAGGAAGAGCTCAATCCATCCCACGCTCAACCCCAAAATTGCGGGGTTGTGCAAAGCCAGCGCTACGCTGTCGCTGAACTTGCTGTTTTGGGATCACCTGCCTAAACAGGTCAAGGACCTCGATGAGGAAGCCAAAGCAGTGGGATTGATAAAGCCACCTTCCACTAGCAGGCCACCAGCATACTGACGGCAGCATCCCGATGCAACACCCAACCGGCCCCGGTTCCACTCCGAAAGGGTGATGGGTGCAAACCCAAAGGTCACTCCATATCCACAAAGGTCTTTTTTAGGCCATGGCCCAGAGCGACCTGCATGGAAAATGCGTCAACCCCACACCACAGCGCCTCCACTTCCCAAGAACCAAGGACGGAAGACCAAACACCACCGGTAACCATGGAGGTAAATGGGTCTGGTTCCCTTGGGAATACTGCATGCATAACGTCACAAATGGGAGGTAGATTGCGCCTGTTTGGGGATACATGGAGTTCTATAACTTCTGACCCCTTTATATCGCACAATATTCAGGGTTATAACATAGAATTTATTAACAAACTCCAATTCAGCATGTACCTAGCCGGAAATTTGTGCTTTCTCAAAAAGAGAAAGTGGAAGGACATGCAGAGCTATTTAGATTATATACAAAGGAAGTAACAGAGAAAACCAAACATGAACCTATTGAGTTTGTATCGAACATCTTTACCAAAACCAAAAAAGAAGGATGTCGTATAATTATTGATTTAACTCAACTGAATACTTTTGTGCAATATACCCACTTCAAGATGGAAACATTTGAAACTGCCAAACAACTGATTTCCGGAGGGTACTACATGGCCTGCATCGACTTAAAAGATGCATACTATTCAGTACCTATACATAAAGAGCACCGTAGATATTTGAAATTTGTCTGGATGGGGCAGCTGTGGCAGTATAGAGCACTGCCTAATGGACTAACAACAGCTCCCAGGTTATTTACCAAAATATTGAAACCGGCATTGGCATCTCTACGAAAACAAACCACATGGTCATGGTCTATCTTGATGACATTTTGATTGTGGGAAAAACCTTGGAATTGGCTAAATTAGCTGTGACAGCCACCAAGTTACTATTTCAAAAGCTGGAGTTCGTCATCCATCCAGACAAATCAAAATGAACACCCTCTGTCGTAATGGATTATCTGGGTTTCCCGATTAACATAAATCATATGACCGTCATGTTACCAAATAACAAAATGGCAGATTTAATAGAGGCATGTAATAGCGTTGCTTACACCAAAAAAACGACTATTCGACATGCTGCTGAGGTAATTGGCAAACTTGCAGCTCCATTTACAGCTGCACATTATGGACCATTGCATTATCAAAACTTACAAAGAGCAAAAATCTCAGCACTAAAGTCTCATGCTGAGCATTTTGACAGACCTATGCGGCTACCGACCAAAGCAAAAAAATGAACTGCGATGGTGGATTAGCAACATTCGACATTGCTTCAATCCCATCATAGTTACAAACCCTACAGTCGTGTTACAAACTGACGCCAGCGCCCATGGTTGGGGAGCTACCGACACCACTTCGAGTCGTGGCGGTAGATGGGACTTGCATGAATCTACGTTGCTTCAATCACGAGGTATAAACTATTTAGAAATGCTGGGAGCATTTCACGGGCTACGTGCCTACTGTACAAACATGCATCATCTGCATGTTCGTATGCAAATAGACAACACCACAGTGGTGGCATATTTAAATCATATGGGTGGTATCAAGTCGATATCTTGTGATGAATTGGCAAACACAATCTGGCACTGGTGCATTGAAAGAAACATTTGGATTTCAGCTACATACCTTCCGGGTAAGCTAAATATAGTGGCGGCCACCAGGTCACGGATATTCAATGACAACACCGAATGGATGTTGAACCACCAGGTATTTACTGACATTATAACTCAGTATGGAACACCAGATATCGACCTTTTTGCATCCAGACTGAACCATTAGATACCAACATATGTTGCATGGGAACCAGACCCTGGGGCAGTAGCGATGGATGCTTTCTCGCTGCATTAGGGGAATTTGTTTTTCTATGCATTTCCCCCTTTCTGCCTCATCAGTCGGGTATTGCGCAAAATACAATTCGCTTCCGCATCAGGGATACTGATAATACCCGACTGGCCTGCTCAGCCATGGTTCCCGGTGGTTTTCGACATGGTAAAGGAACCGTGTCTCCCGGTTCCGAAAGGCCCGAACCTCCTGATACATCCCATAACAGGGGAGAATCATCCGTGCCATGGTCATTTGAACCTGTTGGCTTACAGGTTCTGAAGAGACCATTACTGGAGTTCGGGCTGTCGAACAGGACTATGGATATCATCACGGCGTCGTGCAGAGAGTCCACAAGGAAGCAATACCTTACCCATGTAAGGAAATGGGAGGTGTTCTGTTCCAGGACTGGTACCACCTACAACTCTGCCACCATCACGGATGTGCTGGAATTCCTCGCGTGCCTACATTACGACGAGGGCCTCAGCTACAGTGTCATCAACAGCGCAAGGAGTGCATTATGATCCTACCTTAACCTTGGATTGGGATCCCATCCATTGGTATCCAAACTAATGAGGGGAATTTTTAATTCCATCCCTCCCAGGCCGCGATACTCTCTGACCTGGGATATCGGACTGGTGTTGTCTCTACTCAGGAGTTGGGCGCCAGTCTCGAATCTCCCTCTGGGTAAGCTCACCTACAAAGTGGTGATGCTGATGGCACTCATAACTGCACAATGGGTCCAGACCCTCCACAAATTAAAACTGGACAAAATGGTCTTGACACCCACCAAAATAACCTTCTTTATCGACGAGTTGCTAAAACATCACAAACCTGGATCAACCGGTCTAAAATTGGAATTCCTGGCATATCTTGTCGACGTACGCCTGTGTATAGCCACTTACCTCCGATATTATATAGATGTCACCAAAAATATCAGGGGAAGTAGGTCTTTTTAGCAGTTGTAAATGCCCTCACTACAGGCTAACTATACAGACTATTTCCAGGTGGCTCAGGATGGTGTTGCGTGCAGCATGAGTAGACACTGACATTTTTAAATCTCATTCTACTTGGGCTGCGTCCACATCAGCGGCAAGGACCATGGAAGTTCCCATGGACCACATCCTCGCAACAGCGGGTTGTGCCAATGAGGGTACATTCCAGCGGTTTTATAATAAACTTGTGGCCACGCCGGCAACGTTTGCAGACACTGTTTTAAGTTCTGTTTCCTAACATTCCCTGTAGTTAGGGGTTTATTGTTTGTTATTAATATTATATATATTATAATAAAAACATTATTATTTTTCAGTCTTTCGAGTCTGAAATACGTCAACATACTTCCTCCATCAGTTATTACGGCAGTGTGTGAGCATGGACTTGGTTCCAGGGCATGAAATCACAGAGCTTTGAAATCTTCATGACTCTGAAGTAAAATAGTAAGATTAAACGGGAAATTACCAGTTTGAAGTTTGATCCTTATTTTATGAGGAGTAACGATGAGGGATTACATGCCCCCCCTCTCCCAACCCTCTATCATAAGGTCAACTAGTATATTAGTTCTCTTAAACTTACTATCTTCAGTCAATTCTACTATCTGTGATTTCACACCACTGCTTTGAAGAATGTCACGCATGCGTGCTGCCGGGGTCTTCACGAAATCCCTCATCGTTACTCCTCATAAAATAAGGATCAAACTTCAAACTGGTAAGTTCTCCTTTAATCTTACTATTTTGGCACATTGGCCTTCATCAGTCAGCGCATTGCTTAGAAGTTGGGAGGTCATGCTGCATTTGTAGAAGCAGTTGGCGAGGCCGCATTTAGAGTATTGTGTTCAGTTTTGGGCACAATGTCATAGGAAAGATTTTGTCAAGCTGCAAAGGGTGCAGAGAAGATTTATGAGGATGTTGCCAGGACTCGACAGCCTGAGCTATAGGGAGAGGTTTAGCAGGCTAGGATTCTACTCCTTGGAACGCAGGAGGATTAGGGGTGATCTCATAGAGGTGTACAAAACCATGAGGGGAATAGATTATGTAGACGCACAGAGTCTCTTGCTCAGAGTAGGAGAATCAAGAGCGAGAGGACATAGGTTTATGGTGAAGGGGGAAAGATTTAATAGGAACCCGAGGATAACTATTTCACACAACGGGTGGTGGGTGTATGGAACCACCGGAGGAGATAATTGAGGCAGATATTATCGCAACATTTAAGAAACACTTGACAGGTACATGGATAGGACAGGTTTAGAGGGATATAGGCCAAATGCAGGCAGGTGAGACTAGCGTAGCTGGGAGATGTCAACCTATGTGGGCAAGTTGGGTTGAAGGGCCTGTTTCCATGCTATTTTCCATAGCCACATTAAAATATACAGTGAAAATGACTATCTCAAAAGTGTTTCGCTACTGACACTTCTTTAACTTGACCAACTGCATTACCCAAGTTTGAGTAATGCTTCGTCCCATGAATTATATACTGCGTCAATCCCCTCAAAAAATGTTGCTACCCTCCAAGCATTTAACGGTATGGCAATCTCAGATAATATTTGGATATTGAAATTTGCCCAGTCCAAAAATTGCAACTTTCTAATTTGGATTAAAGTAATCCTAAGAAGCAAGTTTATATGTGAAATAGACGACTTACCTGATGTTTTGTCCCCTACGTGAGATCCGTCCCATTGTCGGCATTGACAGCGTTAGAAGTAGCTTTTTTATTTTACTCCAGGGATTAAATTGTCCAGCGATTTTTTTTTTTAAACTTCCGAGAAGCAAGTAGGATCGATTATTCTTCAGCAGCTCAACAGCCTGAGAAAGATCGACTCCGACAGGCAGGAGAAAACGGCATTTTAATCCCGCCCCCCCCCCCCCAAAGGCGCCAAAGTCGCGCAATCGGCCAGTGGCAGAACTGCAGCCCTGCCAAAGGTAAGTATTGTAACGTACCTAATTTAAGTGGAATGATAATGACATTATTTGGACAGCCAAATAAGAGGCATATGAATGAGGATAGAATGGTTAACTAATAGAACTTGGATCAATGTTAGCTTGACAAACTGAAACTGGAAGGATTCTAAGGGGATCTCTGCTGTAGCTGCAACTATTTTCAATCTATAGTTGGATAAATGAACCAAATGTATTATAACCAGTTTTCCATGCAATACAATGCTATGTGTAAAAGATAGATGAATAAAGGAATCTGTAAAGATATATAGTGATAGAATTATACAGCGACACAGCGTGGAATCAGGCCCTTCAAACCAGCTTGCCCACACCTGCCAACATATCCCAGCTACACTAGTCGCACATGCTCTCGTTTGGCCCTTATACCTCTAAACCTGTCCTATCCATGTACCTGTCTGTTTCTTAAACGTTGGGATAGTCCCTGCCTCAACTCCCTTTTCTAGCAGCTTGTTCCATACACCCACCACCCTGAAAAAGTCACCCCTCAGATTCCTATCAAATCTTTTCCCCTTCACCTTAAATCTATGTTGACAAGAGAAGTTAGGGATAGAATAAAACTAAAAGAAAAGATGTATAACACAGCAAAGAGTAGCCGGATGCCAGAGGATTGGGAAACTTTCATAGGACAACAGAAGGAAACAAAACGGGCAATACGGGCTGAAAAGATGAAGTACGAAGGGAAGCTGGCCAGGAATAAAAAGGACAGTAAAAGCTTATTTAGATATGTTAAGGGAAAAAGAGTAGCAAAGTCAAATATGGGTTCCTTGAAGGCAGACACGGGTGAAATTATTATGGGGAACAAGTAAATAGCAGAAGAGTTGAACATGTACTTCGGATCTGTCTTCACTTAGGAAGACACAAACAATCTCCCAGATGGACTGGAGGACAGAGGATATAAACAGGGCTCAAAATTAGCGGTTTCCCGGGTGCCAATGACCACCCAAAGTGCCGCCGGGCAACCTAAACGCCGACTCATTTTGCCCGGCTTGGCACGCAAACACTGGTTTATACCGATAGACACAAAAAACTGGAGTAACTCCGAGGGTCAGGCAGCATCTCTGGAGAATAGGAGCATGACGTTTCGTGTCGACGGCGGCGACTGTACTCCTCTAGTATCTTTGATTGCGGGGCAAAGATACTAGGAGCGGGGTGACGAAGGGTCGGAGCGAATGACAGGCCCCGAACAATGGCAGCAGCGGCCGCGCCAGCGGCTCCACCGCCTCCTCATCCCGCACCCCGCCCGGCAGAAGGAGACCTCCCTCTCCCTCCTTCCCTCCTCCCGGCCTCGGCGTGTGAGAGGGGTTGTTTTGAAAGCGCAGTTGGTGGATTTGCAGCAGTATCTTTTGATTTGCAGGCAGCGGCTGCTGTCGCTCTGATAACGGCCACTGCCTGCAAACCCCTTAACAGAGCTTTCAATACAACCCCTCTCGCACGCCAGGAGGAGGGAGAGAGAGAGAGAGAGAGAGAGGGGGAGGGAGAGAGGGAGGGAGGGAGGGGGAGGTCTCCTTGCGCCGACTGAAGCAGCTGCACCAAGATCATACAGCTATAGTATTTTTGAGCTGCACCGCTCGGCCCCTTGCTGTCGGCTCGCGGAGGAGGGGAGGCGGTGGCGACGAGTTCTTTGAGCTGCATCGTGGCGAGGAGATCCCAACCGCCTCCCCCTTTGGCGGCGGCACATTAGCGTTGGACAGGGACGGCCAAGGCAGTGGGCGATGTCCGAGGAACGCTAACTTTCCTTCCTTCCCATCTCCTCTGCCCCTCCCCCCCCCGTCCTCTCTCTCCCTCTCGTACGCCCCCCTCCACCCCTCTTATCCTGGGACCCCTCCTCTCCATCCCGCACTGATCCCCATTCCCTCCTCTATTCAGTCCTCACTGACATCCCCTGTGCTCCCCCATCCATCCCGTACTGATCCCCATTCAACACCACAGTCCTCACTGACATCCCCCGTGCTCTCCACTCACAATTTTACATACTCCAACCAACACGTACTAATTCACCTGACTCAATCCATCCATTCCGCACCGATTGCCTTCTCAACCCACTCCCCCCCCCCTCCCCCCCCGCGCCATCTATCCACCCCGCACTTTCACACACTCCCTGACCCTATTGTGATTCATGGTCTTCAGAGCGAACATTGACTATGTTTGATAACAAAACGCAAACAAATGTGTTTTAATTCCCAATTTTATTATTTGTTTTGACACCTTTAAACATATTACCAAAAGAACATTTGCCGCAGTTATGTCCTTTGGCCATCTCTTGTCAGTTAGTGTAATGTTTAACCTGTCAGATGGGTATGGTCGGTTTTAACAGCTATTATCATAAAATGCCTTTAGAAATTTCCTTGCAACCTGTATATTTTGTTATGGATAAATTATGTGGGAAGCCAGAGTGTTTCTGTGCCAACAGCAATAATGACCCATGCTATGGCCAAGTCATGGTAATTTTCGGTCCTTCACAGAAAACATGCTTGCATAAATCTGTAGTGTGCATGGTGCAGGATTTATTGACACAGGTTGATCATTTGCTGAATAATCCAACCACATTTTTGTTTGGAAGTGGAAAGAACTAATAGAAATTGCATTCATTGCATATGTTGTAAAAAGAGTTGAGATATTGTATTATAGTTTTGCTGCATGTCATTGTGGTATATATCATGTCTTGATTGGTGAATATGTTTAGTTTGGGAGTTATTTGAATTAGAAATAACATGTGAATGTAGACAAAAGTGCTGGAGAAACTCAGCGGATGCGGCAGCATCTATGGAGCAAAGGAAATAGGCAACGTTTCAGGCCGTAACCCTTCTTCAGACTGATGGGTTTCGGCCCAAAATGTTGCCTATTTCCTTCGTTCCACCCGCTGAGTTTCTCCAGCACTTTTGTCTACCTTTGATTTTCCAGCATCTGCAGTTCCTTCTTGAACATAATATGTGAATGCTTCATTGAGCATAATTCTGACTGGTAACTACGCACTTCGTCCGAGCACATTATCGCACGAGTCGTGCAAACCGTCTTAAATGACCACCTAAACCATCATTTGGCAACCAAAAAAGCTGTCAAGGTTGCCTGGCTGGCAACAGGGAAAAAAGGTTAAGTGAGAGCCCTGTATGAGGGGGTAGAGGAACTGAAATAAATTTTCATTTGGCAAGAAATAATATTGGGTAGGCTAATGGGACTGAAGGATGATAAATCCCCTGGGTCTGATGGTCTGCATCCCAGGGCCCTCAGGGAGGTGGCTAGAAATAGTGAACGCATTGGTGATCATTTTCCAATGTTCAATAGATTCAGGATCAGTTCCTGTGGATTGGAGGATAACTAATGTTATCCCACTTTTCAAGAAAGAAGTGAGCGAGAAAACGGGGAATGACAGACCAGTTAGCCTGACTTTAGTGGTGGGAAAGATGCTGGAGTCAATTATTAAACAGGTAATAATGGGACATTTGGATAGTAGTAAAAGGATTAGCCCAAGTCAACATGGATTTATGAAAGGGAAATTATGCTCGACTAATCTTCTGGAATTTTTTTTGTGGATGTGACAAGTAAAATGGATGAAGGGGAGCCAGTGGATGTAGTGTATCTAGACTTTCAGAAAGCCTTTGAAAAGGTCCCGCACGGGAGACTGGTGACTAATTTGAGAGCACATGGTATTGTAGGTAGGGTGTTGACATGGATAGAAAATTGGTTGGCAGACCGGAAGCAAAGTGTAGGAGTGAACGGGTCCTTTTCAGAATGGCAGGCAGTGGCGAGTGGAGTGCCGCAAGGCTCGGTGTTGGGGCCACAACTGTTTACCATATATATTAATGATTTGGAAGAGGGCATTAGGAGCAACACTAGCAAGTTTGCGGATGGCACAAAGCTGGGTGGCAGTGTGAACTGTCAAGAGGATGTTAGGAGTAGCAGGGGGACCTAGACAGGTTGAGTGAGTGGGCAGATGCGTGGCAGATGCAGTATAATATAGATAAAGGACAAGCTAGATGCAGGAAAAATGGTCCCAATGTTGGGAGAGTCCAGAACCAGGGGCCACAGTCTTAGAATAAAGAGGAGGTAATTTAAGACTGAGGTGAGAAAAAACATTTTCACCCAGAGAGTTGCGAATTTATAGAATTCCCTGCCTCAGAGGGCAGTGGAGGCCAAATCACTGGATGGATTTAAGAGAGAGTTAGACAGAGCTCTAGGGGCTAGTGAAATCAAGGGATATGGGGAGAAGGCAGGCACGCGTTATTGATTGGGAACGATCAGCCATGATCGCAATGAAGGGCCAAATGGCCTCCTCCTGCACCTATTTTCTATGTTTCTATGTTTCCTCTTGTCCTTGATTCACCTACTCTGGGCAAAAGACTGTGCATTTACCCAATCTATTTATCTAATGATTTTATACACCACCTGAAAATCACCCCTCATCTTCCTGCTCTCCAAGGAATAGAGTCCCGGCCTACTTAACTTATCCCTTTAGCTCAGTCCCTCTAGTCCTGGCAATATCCTCATAAATCTTCTCTGTACTCTTTCCAGCTTGACAACATCTTTCCTGTAATAGTCAGAAGATGGGTCTCAACGCGAAACGTCACCCATTCCTTCTCTCCAGAGATGCTGCCTGTCCCACTGAGTTACTCCACCATTTTGTGTCTATCTTGGATTTAAACTAACATCTGCAGTTTTTTCCTACACACTCTTTCTTATAACATATATGGTAATTAAGCATGGAAACATATGGGGAAATGCACAAATATATATTTTATTGGCAAATTTTTTAAGAAACACAACTAATGCTGCCAGTGGCTTCTTTGGAGAAAACATAAGAGAAAGAAACTGCAAGGAGCAACAAAATCAACATCCAGATGACATAATTGATAGATTAGAAGATGATCATATTCTATGACTTGCTCACAGACATTGATTAGATTTTTCCAAATGAACTATACAGTTTATATAATTCTTACCAAATTATTAAATTGTAAATTTATAAGTAAATTCTACAATTATTTATATTGACTATGCTATGCTTTTTGAAAGTTTATTTTGCCTACCTTCCGAGTTCAATGTGATGAGTGTGACATTTGGTGCCAGATTCTGACCTCCTGATTGACCACTATTGGAGACAGTATCACTTGTTTCAGATCCACTTTCTACATCTTCCGCATGGCTCTCTTCCAGTCCTGGAATCTTCACAATTATTGTGTTCTGTCTCCTCCCTGGCAGAGAACTTTGTACCCAAAGAAAAAATGCAAAATTAATACGGAAACCTTGCTAGGTTTCAAATTACTGACTTGCAGAAGAATTAGTATGAATCAAATCTATTTTTGGAGCTGTATAGTTCATCGATTATAACCAAATTACAACTCATTAACGTTGGATTGTTCAGTCAATGTATTTCAGTGAGCGTGCAGCAGCGGGAGATTCCAAAAGGCAGCAATTGGATTGATTGAGTCTATTTCAGTGTCCGAGTCACAGCGACAGATTTAAAAAGACATCTGTCGAATGGTAGCGTCATAAATATTGGTTAATTGAACAGCCAATAAAAGGAAAACAATATGCAGCCTATTGGAAGTGAGGCTGTGTTGAGGGGGAATGTGAGGTTTTGGCTCAAGAGATCAAGGCAAGGAGGCTGAGCCCAGGAGGTCAAGATAGTCTACTATTTCTTGTGCATGATTATGCTTTTTCTTCTCCTGGTTTTAGTGAAGTAGCAGTCGCACGTGGAATGGTGCAATGTTCCTCCTGCAGGATGTGAGGTCAGGGAAACTGCCGGTCTCCCCAATGGCAAGACCGGTTGTAACTGTGGCCAGGTGCAGCTCCTTACAGGCCGCATTAGGGAACTGTAGCTGGATGGCCTCAGGATGATCTCGGAGCATGAGAGCTTCACAGGTGGGTGTTATAGTGAGGTGATCATGCCTATGGTACATGAAGAGGGTGGCTGGGTGACCACAAGGAAAGGGAGCAGACGGAGTGCAAGTGACTGCTGTGGCCATTCTCCTTCAAAACAGGCATACCCTTTGGATACTGAAGTGTCGGAGTGACAGCAGTAGTAGTCAGGCCTGGCTCTGAGGCACAGTGCAGAAGGATAATGCCAGACAGTGCCACAGTGATGAGGCTTGTTAGTTGGGAGGGCAGACGGGAGATTCTGTGGCAGCATTTTAGGCACCAGGATGATGTGTTGCCTCACTGGTGCCAGGGTCCATGGTGACAGAGTGGCTGCATGACATGACATGAGTGAGCAGCCAGAAATCATCATGCTTAATGGCACAAATCACAAAACATCAAATGATTCTGCAGAATAATTTGCAAAATGATTACAGAGAGTTCATCAAAAGGTGAAAAACAGGATCTCCAAAGTAATGATCTCTGGATTACTCCTGATGCCATGTACTAGTAAGGAAAGGAAGAGGAAGATGGTACAGGTGAATGCAAGTGGGATGGGTTGCACCTGAACTGGAGGGGGAGATCCAACACAGGACTGAGGCAGTTAAGAGATTGGATGCCAGAATGGAAAATTATGAAATAAATCTCAGTGGACAAAATAAGCAGGAGTACACCGGGGGGGGCAACAAAGAACTATTTGGATTAAATTACCATTACTTTAATGCGAGAGGCCTGATGTGTAAGGTGGATGAACTTAAGCATGTGGAGGGCTACGTGCGACCGGGACATTGTAGCCATTATGGAAAGTTGGCTAAGAAAGGGACACAAGTGGCAGCTTAATTTTCCTTGGGACGTGTTACAGGAATAGAGGTGGGGATCAGAGGAGAGGGTGTAGCTTTATTGATTAAGGAGAAAGTCACGGTGGCAGTCCGAGATGTTTCGTCCAGTGAGGCAATATGGGTGGAGCTCAGAATAAAAATGGGATGATCACCTTGTTGGGAGACCCCCAAATAGTCAACGGGAATTAGAACCCCGCGTGGGATTTCAGGTGCTCAGGTTTCCTCCCACACTCCAAAGACACACAGGTTTGTAGGTTAATTGGCTTCTGTAAATTATCCCTAGGTAATTAGTGTCCGGGTGATTGCTGATCAGCGCAGACTCGGTGGGCCGACGGGCTTGTTTCCACGCTTTATTTCTGAACTAAACTAAATTTAGAGCAAGTAGGCCAGGAGATTGCAGGCAGCTGCAGGATTAATATTGTTGTCATAGGGGATTTTATCTTTCCCAATATAGACTGGGGCTGTCATAGTGCCATGGGCTTAGATGGGGTGGATTTTGTCAAATGTGCTCGGGTAAGGTTCCTCAAGCAATATGTCGAGGGCCCTACATGGCGGAGGGCAAAGCTGGATTACTCTTGAGAAATTGGGCTGGGGAAGTGACTGAAGTGTCCATGGGTGAGCCTTTTGGGACCAATGAACACTCTTCTAATAGCTTTAATATAGTTATGGACAAAGACATGGAGGGACCACGAGTTAAAATTCTGAACTGGGACAACACCAATGGCATTAGAAAGGAACTTGCTCAAGTTGATTTGAGTACGTTGTTTGTCAGCAAAGTCCGGTATATCCGGTATATCCGGTATATTCGGTATAATCCGAATGTTTTTACAAGTGTGAATGCGCGTGTTCAGAGTATGTATGTTCCTGTTAGAGTGAAGGGCAAGGCAAGTAGGAGTGAGGAAGCTTGGATGGCAAGTGAAATTGAGGCTCGGGTCAGGAACAAATGCCATGAGACAGGTATAGGCAGCAGAAATCAACTGTATCCCTAGAGGTTCGGGAATTAAAGACCATAAGGAGGGTAAAAACGGGATGGATGGGAGATAGCTCTGGCAGATAATATTAAGGAAAATCCAAAGGGATATTGTCAATAAATTAAGGAGAAAAGGGTATCCAGAGCGAGAATGAGGCACCTCAGGAATCAAAGCAGTCAACTCTGTGTGAAACCACAGGAGATGGGCAAGGCCCTTAATGACTATTTCTCCTCGGAAAGACGAGAACCGGGGAACCTGGTGCAGTCAATGGAAGTGTCTTGTGGGCAGTCAGTATTACATCGAGAAAGTGCTGCAGGCCCTAACATGTATGAAGGTAGTCAAATCTCTTGAGCATGACCAGTCTCCGGCGGGCGGGTCAGGCCTACTGCGTGGGTGGGTCTTCCATCCATGGCGGGCCAGTCTCCGGGCTCCAGCAGGCAAGGAAGGCCAACTGGGCAGGCGAGTCTCTGGATCTAGGAGTGCAGGTACACAGTTCCTTGAAAGTGGCATCACAGAATGATAGGGTGGCAAAGGCAGCTTATGGCACATTGGCCATCTTCAGTCAGAGAATTAAATATATAAATTCATGATACAGTTGGACAAGACATTGCTCAGGCCACATTTAGAGCATTGCGTTCAGTTTCGCTCTTTCGTAGGAAAGATATTGTTAAGCTGGAAAGGGTGCACAAAAGAGTGACGAGGATGTTGCCAAGACTCGAGGGCCTGAGCTGTAGGGAGTGGATGAGCAAGCTAGGACTTTATTCTTTGGAGCACAGGAGGATGAGGAGTGATCTTAGAGGTGCACACGTTCATAAGAGGAATCATAATGTAAATACAGTGTTGAACAGAATAGGGAAAACAGGAACCAGGGGACATAAGTTTAAGGTAAGAGGGGAAAGATTTAATAGAAACCTGAGGGGCATCTTTTTCACAAAGAAGGTGGTGGTTATATGGAATGATCTGCCAGAGGAGGTAGTTGAGACACGTACTGTAACAGAATTTAAAAGGCATTTGGACAGGCAAATGGATTGGATTTATAGGGATATGGGCCAATGTCAGGGCTGCCAACATTGGGTGAGAGTTGAGAGTGAGAAATTGTGAGGGAGTGTAGCGACCCGGGGGGGGGGATGGTGTGGGACGGGGTGTCCTCTCTCCCATGGTAGGGAGCTTTTGCATTTTTCAGCTTGAAATTGTGCAATCTGGTGCACACTGTAGTGAATATTTTAACTTACACTTGAATGCAACATTTATGCTTTAAATTGGATTAGGTATGAATAAAATTAGGCTAAATTACATTCCTAATTACATTCTACAATAGAGCCAGGCTCTGATCAACAGGTGCAGCACATGAATGACTATATTCATGTATGGAAATCAGATTATATTCATGCTGTTATGCATATATATATATATATATATATAGGAAAAACAGAGAAACAAAGCAAAAGTCGGACTTCCATCACTGTTCTGCACAAATAAATCAATCAACCTTACCCTTTGAATACAAAAACAAGATGAAAATAATGCCACATATTCAATCATATATGGTACAATGAAATTAAGATATATATGTAAAAATATATATGGAAATAGGCCATTCAGCCCACCAAGTCCACACCGACCTGCAATCTATCATACACCAATTCCATCCATCCCGCCAGGGAAAATTTACAGAAGCCAATTAACCTACAAACCTGCACTTCTTTCGGATATGGGAGAAACCGGAATATCCAGAGAAAACCCATGTGGTAAGGCAGCAACTCTACCACTGCACCACCGTGCCACCCCATTAAATTATTTTTTCTGTAATATATTTATTATGGTATCACTTCAATAAAGATGAACACATGATTCTGATTTCTGCCCTTAGTTGGATAACACACATGTCCAGTCATTGTGTTTTATGGTTGATGTTCACCCTCTTCAGGCTGAAGGTCTCGACCCAAAACCTCACCCATTCTTTCACTCCAGGGATGCTGCCTGTCCTGCTGAGTTTTTCTAGTTTTTAGTGTCTATCTTCAGATTAAACCAGCATCTGCAATTCCTTCCTACATTATTTGTTAAGCAAAACAGATCCTATTCTCATAATATTATTCACCTCAACTAAGTTTTTTCTTCACCTCCGTTGCTGCAGAGAATACAATCCCAGTTATCAAATCTTTCTTTAAAATGAAAAAAAAAATTCCAGCCCTGCCAACATCTTCATAAATCGCGAGTACACAAAATTCTGGAGAAACTCAGCGGGTGCAGCAGCATCTATGGAGTGAAGGAGATAGACAACGTTTCGGGCCGAAACCCTTCTTCAGACCCCTAGATCCACTCCAGAGCAATTGCACCCTTTCTACAATGTGTCATAGTCTTACAGAATGGAAATAGGCCCTTCATCCTAACTTGGTCATGTAGATCAAGATGCCCCATCTAAACTAGTGCCATTTATCTGCATTTGGCTCATATCCCTTTAAACCTTGTGTGTGCCAGTATGTGTATGAGAGAGTGTCAGTGTCAGTGAAGCGACGACAACATCCGGAGTGAGTGGAGACTTGGCGATGCCCGAGGAGCATTGCCCTGCCCCCCCCCCCCGGGAATGCGGGCCGGCCCAGGTGCTCCTTGTCCAGCTGGGGTCCGGGGGAGGTGAGGGCCAGTGACCCGGGGGTCAGGCATCGGAGTGGAGCTTTAGCCCGAGATTCACCCCTGCGGCTCCGGAGGTGGCACCGACGCCCCCACTCACCCGATCCGCTCCTGGCTCTGAGCCGGGGTTAAAACTCCATCGGGTGTGAGCAGAGCGGCCGACGGACATAGAGCCGCCGGAGGTGAGGGTGGGAGGTGTGTGCCATGCCTGGGGGGGGGAAGGGGGAGGGGGGTTGGTGCTGGGACCACCGTCGTGTTTCACCTATCACGCCATCTGCATTGGAGAAACTAAACTACTTTTTCTTTCCCCCAAAATCATCCGGCAGGCCAGTAGTTTGACAGCCCTGCTTTAAACCAATGCCCTCTAGTGCTTGAATCACATATCCTGGGAAAAAGACTATGCATTCACCTTATATTTCCCTCGTGGTTTTTACTCACCTCTAAAACAATTTTTGCTTTATTTTGAACTTCCAGCACCTGCAAATTTTTGAGCGTGAGAAATTTTGTGATCAGCGTGAGAGCGTGAGAAGTTTGTGAAATGCATGAGTCCCACGCTCAATGCGTGAGAGTAGGCAACCCTGCTAATAATGCAAACATTTTATGCAACTTCCAATTGTTTGGACAAAAATCACTTATTACTGCTATATAACAGTTAAGTTACTTTAAGACCATTTCAGAAATTATGGTAGTCAACTAACAAATTAAAGCAAGCTAACAAAAAATAACATGTTTCCTTTCCTGACTCTACCTCATAAGTGCTTTAACGCTGCTAACAGAACAAAGGGATATTTTACTTCGGAGTCACGTGAGTGACTACGTGAAGAAGGCCCGCTAGGCCGCATGCGTAGCATAACGTCAGCCTCATTGGCGCAAGCAGCAGTCTGGCATGACAGAGCCCACATGCGCGTCATTACGTCTAACGCATTGCGCAACGACTGACTGGCAGGCGCGTCGCTCCTTCCAACGGTAAGTTTAAAATCCTCAGGTAAGTGTTTAAACTTTCTCTGAGGTAGTTTCTCTTGGTTCAGTAATTCTTGCCAACAGACAAGTTCGAAGCTTTTGAGAAGAATGTCGAATGCGAAGAGACGGTCTGTGGGGAAACCAGCTACTGAAGACCGCGGGAGTGCGCGTAGCGGGCGGCGGGCGGCTGTCGATTTCGCCTTCTTGGTCGCTGGCGGTGGAGCCAGCGTCATCAGACTTGGTGCCAGGGGATAGCACCGTGGCACCGCTTGTCTGTCTGTCAGGCCCGTTGTCTCGGATGAGTCGGGCGAGGAGGGTTCCCCTCCTTCATTGGGTAGCGTCTGCGGACGTCTAACCCACATGGAGCACCTGATGGAGAGGTTGCTCCAAAATGATATGCTCCAAAGGAGGGAGCTATATCAACCCGGGTCTCCTCATGGGCCCGCGGCAGCGGCACCTGTTTCAGGGTTGCACAATGTCTCCCTCTCTGAGGAGGGGAGCATATGGGGTCAGTTCCTGTCTGATTCGGAGTTCGGTGTATAGCTGGTGAGCATACCCTGAAGAACAAAGGGCACGAATCAGAAGTGCCAGTAATGGCATCAAAATTTGCCATCCCGTCACAATCAGGGGAACCTCTGGATGAGGACTTAGCCATGAGCATCATCTACCTGGCCTCTCACCAGCTCCAAGCTCTGGCCATGGAGGAGACTACAAATAAGTATCACACTCATGCCAACTGTGCCTCATTGAATGTGCCGGCTGTTAATCACTCCATCTGGAGTACAATTGCTTGCCTCAGGAATCACAGCCTTTGCCAGGAGAGTGGATGGATGCCCCTATCTGACATACAACAGGATGCCATGGCATTAATGCGCAACGCACATTTCGAAATTAATTGCCTACGGAAAAATGCCATTCATCCTGCACTAAACCCCAAATTCGCTGCACTGTGTTAGGCCAGCAATGTTCAACCACCAAATTACCTGTTCGGGGAAGATCTGCCTAAGCAGGTCAGGGAGCTGGACGATGAGGCAAAGACAGTACGGCTAATGAAAGTCCCGACAACACCCAAGGTCTCATCGTAACAGCGGCAGCACCCCTATGCCCCCTTCAACACCAGATGGTGCACCGGAACTGGTGGGAGAGCCGAACAATTGGCGCAGGTCTTTTTTAGACCAAGGCCCAAGCCAGCCCACTTCCAAGATATGCGGTAGGCACCCGCCATCAATCCTACCCCCAAACATCGGGGGCGGAAACAAACACCATACCACCAGTAAGGTACTACTGAGGTAGGCGAATCTAATTCCTTGAGGAACACATTATGCATGGATCAGTTACAAGTTGGGGGAAGATTGCAATATTTCTTGAATGAATGGCGTTGGATAACACCAGATCCGTTTATACTGCACAGTATACAAGGCTTCCAAATTGAATTCCTTCTCAATTTGCTTCCACCCACACAACATTTGCTAAAGCCCAAATATGTTCTTTCACAACAGGAAAGTTTGAATGCACAAGCTGAAATTGAAACATTACACAAAAAAGAAGTAATTGAGCGGTCATGTCATGAATCTCACCAATTTGTGTCTAACATATTTACTAAGCGAAAGAAGGATGGAGGATGACAAATCATCCTTGACTTGACTGAACTTAACTCCTTTGTGCAGTATAAACACTTCAAAATGGATAATTTTGTCACTGCCAAGCAATTGGTTTCCAAGGGGGGTTATATGGCATGCATCAACCTTAAAGATGCATACTACTCGGTACCCATTCACGGGGAGCACAGGAGATATTTGAGTTTAGCTGGATGGAACAATTGTGGCAGTTTAAAGCATTGCCTAATGGGTTAACTTCAGCCCCCAGGTTATTTACAAAACTATTAAAACCAGTCCTGTGGCTACTCCGGGCTCAGAATCATATTGTGATGGCATATTTGGATGACATCCTAATCATAGGGGAAACTATGAAATTAGCTGAATTTTCTGTTTCAGCCACCAAACTCATGCTTGAGAGATTGGGGTTTCTCATCCATCCAGTTAAGTCCAAATTGATACCTACCAGAGTAATTGACTATCTGGGATTTACCATTAACTCAATTCACATGTCTGTGACTCTGCCTTGGGGCAAGCGATCAGAATGAATAGAAGCCTGTAACAATCTTATTGTTAAGGAGCAGCATTCTATTAGACATGTAGCTAGTATAATTGGCAAACTAGTGGCTGCCTTTCCAGCTGTACAGTTCGGGCCTTTGAACTATCAAAATTTACAACGTGCAAAGGAGCAGGCACTCAAATTCCATGCAGATCCCTTCGGTAGACCTATGCGGTTGCCAGCAGAGGCTATTGCTGAATTACAATGGTGGGTAACGAATATTCGGCATTGCTCTAGTAACATTTTGGTCGATACGCCATAATTTACTTTACAAACTGATGTAAGTGCCCTAGGATTGGGAGGTACAAATACCATCTCTAGCTGCGGTGGTAGATGGAATGTGCAGGAGTCATTAATTCTTCAGCAACATGGTATTAACTACTTAGAGTTGTTGGGAGCACTCTATGGGCTGAAGGCTTATTGCAGCAATATGCAACATGTGCATGTTCAACTTCAGATTGACAACACTACAGCGGTGGCATATGTTAATCACATGGGTGGAATCAAGTCTGTATCTTGTGATAAATTGGCTAACCTTATCTGGCACTGGTGTATTACGAGAAACATTTGGGTTTCAGCCATCTACCTACCAGGTAGATACAACATGGTGGCAGGCACCAGATCATGAAAATTCAATGACAACACAGAATGGATGTTGAATCATGAAGTGTTTAACGACATTGTCGCCCGGTATGGCGTGCCGGATATTGATTTGTTCGCATCCAGACTAAATCACCAGTTACCCAAATGTGTATCATGGGAACCAGACCCAGGGGCAGTGGCAGTAGATGCATTCTCGCTACACTGGGGAGGAATGTTCTTGTATGCTTTCCCCCCATTTTGCCTCATCAGTCGGTGTTTGGCTAAAATCAAGCAAGACTATGTCGCAGGCATTTTAGTAGTGCCTGAATGTAGAAGTGTGAGGGTAGACTATTATCTGAATGGTGGCAGATTAGGTAAGGGGGAGATGCAACGAGACCTGGGTGTCATGGTACACCAGTCATTGAAAGTAGGCATGCAGGTGCAGCAGGCAGTGAAGAAAGCAAATGGTATGTTAGCATTCATAGCGAAAGGATTTGAGTATAGGAGCAGGGAGGTTCTACTGCAGTTGTACAGGGTTTTGGTGAGGCCACACCTGGAGTACTGCGTACAGTTTTGGTCTCCAAATCTGAGGAAAGACATCCTTGCCATAGAGGGGGTACAGAGAAGATTCACCAGACTGATTCCTGGGATGTCAGGACTTTCATATGAGGAAAGATTGGATAGACTCGGTTTGTACTCGATGGAATTTAGAAGATTGAGGGGGGATCTTATAGAAACCTACAAAATTCTTAAGGGGTTGGACAAGCTAGATGCTGGAAGATTGTTCCCGATGTTGGGGGAGTCCAGAACAAGGGGTCACAGTCTAAGGATAAGGGGGAATTCCTTTAGGACCGAAATGAGGAAAACATTCTTTACACAGAGAGTGGTGAGTCTCTGGAATTCTCTGCCACAGAAGGTAGTTGAGGCCAGTTCATTGGCTATATTTAAGAGGGCGTTAGATGTGGCACTTGTGGCTAAAGGGATCAGGGGGTATGGAGAGAAGGCAGGTACGGGATACTGAGTTGGATGATCAGCCATGATCACATTGAATGGCGGTGCAGGCTCGAAGGGCCGAATGGCCTACTCCTGCACCTATTTTCTATGTTTCTATGAATGGCCTACACAGCCTTGGTTCCACTAGTCCTGGGAATGATAGCACAGCCTTTTATGGTTGTCTCCAAAAGCAGAAATCTGCTGGTTCACCCAGTGACTGGGGGAAACCATCCACTACATGACCGAATCAATTTATTAGTTTGCAGATTCTGAGGAGACCATATCTGGGGCTCGGACTATCAGAGCCAGGCACGTGCCGTCAGGGTAGGCAAGGTAGGCACTGCCTACCCTGACTAAAATTATAACATAGTAATAATTGAATATAAATAATAAAGGCATGGGAGAATTATGCCCATGTAAGAGATCGATCTCTTAAGTAGGCATAATTCTGCGTGCCTATCATCTGCAGCGCTTGTAACACGGGAAGCTCTGTGCAGCCCACGTGCCGTCAGCGCTGCCTGAAGCCGTCACATTCAAGCGGGGCTGAAGGCAGCAGAAATTCTGCCTTTGCAGCACTGCGCATGCGCAGCGCAAGTTTCTTGGTGGGGTTTTCAAATATGGTTTGTCAATATTTTAAGTGTATGTTAGGTAACAAAGAGAGAAGAATGGAGTTTGTGTACCAATAATATGGTAAGTACATTTTGTGTTTATGTTTTTAAATACGGTATTTCCCGGGGTGTGGGGGTGGGGGGAGAGCTCCTTTCTCAGCATTTGGGGAGTCTGGCCCGGGGTAAAGTTGCGGGGAGGGCACGAATGTTATGAATGTGGGGATTGGGATAATGCCACTTGCGACGTTCCTTGCACGAAGGCGTGCAATACCACCGCATTGAGGCCGGGGTGGGGGGGTGGGGGGGTAGAGAGAAGTAGCTCGGGTGGCTGAGCAGCCGGCGGGCCAGACAGCGGAACCAGCCACCACCTTAGCTCCTTCTGCCGGTCCCCGCTCACCTCTGGCAGCTCTCGGTCTGAAACCTCTCTCCTGCCGCTTGCTGGCCTCACTCATGTCCTTAAATTTCGGCAGCGCGATTGAGGTTACTCCGCTGTTGGAATTTAAGGATTTGCAGGAAGCCGCTGACATGAGCGAAGTCGGCGAACGGCAGGTGACAGGTGTTCCGACGGAGAGCACTGCCAAAGGTGAGCGGGACGGCAGAAGGCGCTGAAGTGGCGGCCAGTTCTGCTGTTGGGTTCCGGTGGCCGCTCGCAGCTCCCCGAGCTGCTTCTATCCCCAGCTACAGTGCGTGGCTTCGCGCCCGGAGAGCTGCGGCAGCGGTGAGTGAGTTACTGGCAGTATCCCCGACAGCCTCCTTCTCAACACTCGTGCCCTCCCTACAACTTTACCCCTGGCACAGACTTTCCACACGCTGTGAAAGGAACTGTTCCCCAATTGGTCTAGGACTAGGAAGCCTTGAGCAAATTGAAACATCACTGTTTTAATTAATTTATTTATTTATTTAACGGGGCGAACAATCTGCGCATGCAGGGTTTAATTTTTTTTTAAAGCGGAGTGAGTGCCTACCCTGAGTAATTACTCACGGCACGTGCCTGATCAGAGCGTACGGTGGATCTGATCACTGCGGCCTGGAGGGATAGTACCAAGAAACAGTACATCTCTCATATCAAGAAATGGGAGATGTTCTGTTCACTCACGGACATAACGTATGACACAGCACGAATAACGGATGTGTTGGAATTTCTATACTTTGATCAGAAGCTGAGTTATAGTGCCATCAATAGTGCCAGGAGAACATTATTGTCAAACTTAGTGCTGCGATCGGGACACCACTCTGTAGGAACTCACCCTTTAATAACAAGGTTTATGAAGGGTATTTTTAACTCTATACCACCCAGTCCCCGGTACATGGAGATATGGGATGTGAGTGTGGTGCTCACGCTGCTTCGCCAGTGGGTTCCAGCTTTGCCCCTGCCTTTATCCCAACTCACTCTCAAGGTGGTCATGGTCATGGCACTGGTCTCAGCGCAACGGGTCCGGACGTTACACAAACTGCGACTGGACAGCATGTTTTCATCTGTTAATAATATAACCTTTTTCGTTTATGATCTAATCAAGCAGAGCAGACCGGGGGTGTCAGGGCTCAAACAAGTGTTCTTGGCATACCCCATGCACCCACGGTTGTGTGTAGTTACACACATACTACAGTACACCAAGGTCACCAAGAGCCTCAGAGGCTCCGAGTCATCTGTACTCATAAGTTACAAAAAACTTTATAATAAGGTATCACTGCAAATCATTTCAAGATGGTTAAAAGAGGTCCTGGCATGTGCAGGTGTGGACATTGGCATTTTCAAATCTCACTCCACCAGGGCTGCATCTACGTCAGCAGCAAGGGCAATGGACGTCCCTCCCAAGCACATCCTAGCGGCTGCAGGATGGTCCAATGAACAAACATTCCAAAGGTTTTACAATAAACCAATGGCCGGACCGGGGATTTTTGCCAGTTCCATTTTAGATTCTATTTTATAGTTTCCCCCCAGGATGTGATGGGTCACTATTATTTTTATTTGATGATTAAAGCATCAGCTTTTTAAAAAATCTAGTCATGTCTGAATGCATTAATCTCTTTCACTCATCCATGGTGATTTGATGCAGTGTGTGACGCTTGGACTCGTATCCACGGCATGAAATCACAGGGCTTTGAAATCTTCAAGTAGTCACTCACGTGACTCCGAAGTAAAATAGTAAGATTAAACGAGAACTTACCAGTTTGAAGTTTGATCTTTATTTTATGAGGAGTTACGATGAGCGATTACGTGCCCACTGCTCCCAACCCTCATATTATAAAGGTCATCTGGTAGTTTCTAGTTCTCTCCAATCTTACTATGTTCAGGGCAACTACTGTTATCTGTGATTTCACATTGCTGCTTTGAAGATTGACGCGCATGCGGGCTGACGGCCTTCTTCACGTAATCGCTCATCGTAACTCCTCATAAGATAAAGATTTATTACTATATCATAATCATTAATAGCTATCTGCACATTCAACTCATCCACCTTATTACGAATGCTCCTTGCATTGAGACACAAAGCCTTCAGGCTTGTTTTTACAACGCTCTTGCCCCGTTTGCAATTATGTTGAAAAGTGGCCCTTTTTGATTTTTGCCCTGGATTTTTCTGCCTGCCACTTTTACTTTTCATCTTGCTACCTATTGCTTCTACCCTTATTTTACACCCCTCTGTCTCTCTGCTCACACATTTAAGAAACCCACCACCTCTTATTCTCTGTTTATTATTTCTTTCTTCTTTCCCTACTACATGTTGGGTCTGAGTGCTTCCCTTCTCTGCCTCCAGCCTCACACACTCTCTACTAGCTTTCTCTACTTGAGTCCCCTCCCCCCAACAAACAAAAGCATTGTCAATTATTACGAACAGGGTATGAAGAGAAGCTGATGTACATGAAATTAACTGTATCTTGGTCTGAAGAAGTCTCGAGCCAAAACTTCACCCATTCCCTCCCTCCAGAGATGCTACATGGCTCGCTGAGTTACTCCAGCTTTTAGTGTCTATCTTCGATTTAAACTAGCTTCTGCAGTTCCTTCCTACACTGTATCTTAGACTTATTGTTTGTAAAATATGCAGTTGCATATGTGACAAATAAAGTGCAATTGACTCTAAGGAAATCAGTGGAGCAATAAGGGGGCAGGAGATAGCTCTGGCAGATAATATTGAGAAAATCCAAAGAAGAGTAAGAGGGTGACTAGAGAGATAATAGTGCCCCTTAGAAACCAAAGTGGTCATCTCTGTGTGGCGCTGAAGGAGATGGGCAAGGCTGTTAAAGAGCATTTCTCCTCTGTGTTTACTGTGGAGAAAGATGTGAAGACTGGGGAACTTGAGACAGTTAATAGAAGTGACTTGAGGGCAGTCAATATTACATTCGATGAGGTGCTGAACATCTTAAGGCGTATGAAAGTTGATCAATCTCCCAAGCTTGCTCAGCCAAATCCGGGGACTGTGAGAAGCTAGGGAATTATGGACGCCCGCTTAAGATACATAAATTCCAGGGTGTGCTGGAAGACTGGAGGGTGGCTAATGCTGTGCCTCGTTTCAAGAAGGGCTGCAAGGAATTAAATGATTTTTTTGAAGAAGCAACTAAAAAGATTGGCGAGGGTAAAGCCATAGACATTACTTATATGGACTTCAGCAAGGAATTGCATACTGTTCCACATAGAAACATAGAAAATAGGTGCAGGAGGAGGCCATTTGGCCCATCGAGCCAGCACCATCATTCATTATGATCATGGCTGATAGTCCGCTATCAATAACCCGTGCCTGCCTTCTCCCCATATCCCTTGACTCCATTAGCCCCAGAGCTCTATCCAACTCTCTCTTAAATCCATCCAGTGATTTGGCCTCCCTTGCCCTCTGTGGCAGGGAATTCCATAAATTCACAACTCTCTGGGTAAAAAAGGTTTTTTCTCACCTCAGTCTTAAATGGCCTCCCCTTTATTCTAAGACTGTGCCCCCGGTTCTGGACTCACCCAACATTGGATACATTTTTCCTGCATCTAGCTTGTCCAGTCCTTTTATAATTTTATATGTTTCTATGAGATCACCGCTCTTCCTTCTAAACTCCAGTGAATACAAGCCTAGTCTTTTCAATCTTTCCTCATATTACAGTCCCACCATCCCAGGGATCAATCTCGTGAACCTACGCTGCAGTGCCTCAATCACAAGAATGTCCTTCTTCAAATTAGGAGACCAAAACTGTACACAATACTCCAGATGTTGTCTCACCAGAGCCCTATACAACTGCAGAAGAACTTTTTTACTCCTATACTGAAATCCTCTTGTTATGAAGGCTAACATTCCATTAGCTTTCTTCACTGCCTGCTGTACCTGCACGTCAACTTCCAGTGACCGGTGTACAAGGACACCCAGGTCTCGCTGTAATTCCCCCTTACCTAACCTAACCCCATTGAGATAATAATCTGCCCCCTTGTTCTTGCCGCCAAAGTGGATAACGTCACATTTATCTATATCATACTGCATCTACCACACATCTGCCCACTCACTCAACCTTGTCCAGGTCACTCTGCAACCTCCTAACATCTTCTTCACAGTTCACACTGCCACCCAGCTTTGTGTCATCCGCAAACCTGCTAGTGTTGCTCCTAATTCCCTCTTCCAAATCATTAACATATATGGTAAACAGTTGCAGCCCCAACACCAAGCCTTGCGGCACTCCACTCGCAACTGTCTGCCATTCTGGAAAGAACCCGTTCACTCCTACACTTTGCTTCCGGTCTGCCAACCAATTTTTTATCCATGTCAACACCCTACACCCAATACCATGTGCTCTAATTTTAGTCACCAGTCTCCCGTGCGGGACCTTATCAAAGGCTTTCTGAAAGTCTAGATACACTACATCCACTGGCACCCCTTCATCCATTTTACTTGTCCCATCCTCAAAAAATTCCAGAAGATTAGTCAAGCATGATTTCCCTTTCATAAATCCATGCTGACGAACTAATCCTTTTACTACTATTCAAATGCCTCATTATTACCTGTTTAATAATTGACTCCAGCATCTTTCCCACCACCGAAGTCAGGTTAACTGGTCTGTAATTCCCCGTTTTCTCTCTCGCTCCTTTCTTGAAAAATGGGATAACATTAGCTATCCTCCAATCCACAGGAACTAATCCTGAATCTAATGAACATTGGAAAATGATCACCAATGCGTCCACTATTTCTAGAGCCACCTCCCTGAGGACCCTGGGATGCAGACCATCAGGCCCAGGGGATTTATCATCCTTCAGTCCCATTAGCCAACCCAATACATGATAGGCTGCTTTGGAAGGTTAGATCGCATGGGATCCAGAGAAAGCCAGCTGATTGGATAGAAAATTGACTTTGTGGAAGGAAGCAGAAGGTGATGGTGGAAGGTTGTTTTTCCGACTGGAGGCCTGTGACTAGTGGTATGCCTCAAGGTTTGGTCCTGTTTGTTGTTTATGTCAGCAATCTGCACTGGAAAAGGTATATTTAGTAAGTTTGCAGATGACACAAAAGTGTGTGGAATCATATATAGTGACGGTTGTTATGAAAAATTGCAGCAGGATCTAGATCAGTTGAGTAGGTGGGCTGAAGAATAGTTAATTTTACTTCGGAGTCACGTGAGTGATTCCGTGAAGAAGGCCCGCTAGGCCGCATGCGTAGCATTACGTCAGCCGCATTGGCGCAAGCAGCAGTCTGGCATGACAGAGCTCCTGCCGTGGTAAGTTAAACTTAAAAGGTAAGTTTGGTTTTTTACTTACCAGGGTTTTTTAGGCAGGACCCTCTTTATACAGAAGTTTTTCCTGCCAGTTTTGCAGCCCGACAAGTTGCCGGTTATGGACTGTGGGGAAATTCCAGTCCGACTGCAAATGCGGATAAACGATATATAGTCGGGCTATAAAGGGATCTCCTTATAATAAAAAGTATGTATTTTATAGTGATTATCTTTAAATAAAAGCTAACGGCAAAATAAAAAAGTTATTGTTATATGTTCTGACAATGTTATAATTGTTTAAGCACAGGTTGCTATGATTTATTTTTTACCCTTCACAGGTAAAGCTGTACACTAAATGTTGATTTAGTGAGCTTACACAGCAATAGTGCGGGCCTATGGGACAGGCCGTGCCAGCAGCGCCTGACAGGGCTGCTTCATGTGTAAAATGTACGGGCCTATGGAACAGGCCGTGCCAGCAGCGCCTGACAGGGCTGCTTCATAAATGCAAGTGCCGGCCTACGGGAGAGCCGTGCCAGCAGCACCTGATACAGGGCTGTTTCATTTGTGACTTTACCGGCCTATGGGAGAGCCATGCCAGCAGCGCCTGACAGGGGTGTTTCATGTGTGAAGTGCCGACCTACGGGAGAGCCGTGCCAACAGCGCCTGATGCAAGGCTGTTCATGTCAAAAAGCGCTGGCCTTTATGAAAGGCGGCGCCAGCAATGCCTGGGACAGGGTTGCTCAACTTCACACATATCTGCTCGCCCACGTAATCGGGAGATGATTCTTCACCGGGGCTAGAGAGCAAGGCCCACGGAGTCGGGGGATGAATTCCTCACCAGGGCTGGATAGTGCGTTGAAACGACTATCCTAAATACAGCAACTGTTGTATACAGTGCTGCAAAGGTCTCCCTCTCGGAGGCAGAGACCAAGATGGGTCAGTATCCTGCTGAAACTGAGTCTCAGGGTATGGCCGTGGGGCATACCCAAAGGGATGAAGGGCACGTGTCAGAGATACCTTTCCTGACAATAAAGTTGCCATCCCAGTAAAATATTCTATTGGGTTAAGGCCAATGGGTTCATATCAGTATTTGTATCGTACGGCCTGCGGCAGCGCCTGTTAGAGTTGCCTACGAATCACCCTCTCTGAAGATGGAAGAGCAAAAGGTCAAGATGACTCCGGGCTCTAAAGATGTCAATAGAACAGACTCAAGCACATATGTGCCAGCAGTGAACAACGCCAACAGCGAACGCACCCCAGGTGCACATCGGCAGTAGCAGTTCACTGGAGCTGGGGGCAGCATGATAGCTCAGAAATTCCATTCACCTTCCAATCATGCTCAACTAAATGGGTCTAGCACTTCCAAAATTCAGGTAGTGCACCGTTCAGAAGTTGTAATATTTACATTTGTTTGGACAACACACACAGGGTAAAAATATTTGGTTGAGGCACAGCCGGAGCATTCCAAGTAAGTTGGATTATGGCCAGGGTTTGGAAATTGGGCAGTAGTTCTCATGCAAACCACCCATGCAATAAGGCAGGATTGGTATGTTATTATGAAGAATGGAGAGTATCGGGCATATGAACTTTCCGAATGTAAAAACTTATTCCTTACTTCAACAGATCCATAAGGTAAGAGATACATGTTATACAAATCCCATTACAAAGGTTATTAAAGACAATATAACTGTACTATAACAGTAAAGCTTTGCAGTATGGGATAAACTGTTTGTTGGTCATTGGGATTTACCCTTAATTATTATTAGCCTTGTGTCCACCTTGTGGCAAGAGATTGAGGTTAAAACAAACTGTTACAAAACTGAGTTTAAGAGTAATTGGCAATATAGCAGCTGTGTTACGGCTGAGCAAATCAAGGAACTGATATTGTGTAAGTAGCAATTAGATAGTTGCTAACAACCTTGTGCTATTGTCAGCGGAGGCTACTTCAGCCACAATGATGAAGTAACAGTATTCAGCATTGCTGAACATGCCAATAACTCATTGAACTTGAAACTCGCTACAGTAGTGTGGTCGGTTGAATTCAGTTATTATAAACTGATGTTTAGAACTCTATGATGAGAAGTTCCAAATGCCATCACCTACTCAAAGGTAGTGGAGATTGCATGAGTTACCAATTCTTCAGTTGTTAGTATCAACCAAATATATATACTAAATGCACCGTTGAGTAAGGTTTTGAGTGAATATACATATTCTTCATGCACAAATTTAAGTTGCTACTCTACAACGGTGACATATGTTAGTCTCATGGTAATTAGGAAGAATATCCTGTAATTAATCTCCTTGCCACTGGTGTATCATCCAGTTTAGATTGATGATAACACAGAATAAGTGTTGGATCTCAAAGTATGATGAAAGCATGATTCAATACTTCATCAAATGTTTGTCATGTTTATGCATGTTTCACTGTTTGCAAAAATATGTGACACAACAGTGTAGAGAAATACATTCTCGCTTCAATAGGAGGAATGGACTTATGTCTTCCTTATTAGCTGGGTCTTAAAACAGTCAGGCATTATGGCACAGTTATGCCAAAAAGCAAGAACTTGCTGTTTTAAACTGTGGTTCAGGAGACGGGTCTTTGCACAGTAAAACGATTATTGACTTACACATTTTCAATGGATTGATTTATGCCTCAGGTTGTCATATTTAGCCATGAGGGTGTTCACTGCAGTATGCATGGATAGCATCCAAAAAAGCAGTACATCTCTATTGAGGGGATCAGAAATGCTTCTTAAATATTAATGATACATTTGATACGATACAAATTACTGAAATTTCCAGTTCATTTTAAGTAATATTGACAATAGTTCAGTTATAGAGAAATTACAGCTGTAACATAAGGGAACTACATTGTCGGGTCCAACCCGGATATCAAGTTGTTAAAAAGATCTTGATACAAGTACTCACATCACAAGATTATACAGTTGGTTATTGCAAACGCTGTGGCTGGACAGGATGGAATTGGCTGTTCGTGCCATTACATTTTACATTCTGGTCTACACTAACAGAGCAGACCAGGGCTGGCATGATTTTTAAGATCATTTTGAATACCCCACTGTCTCATTCTTATGTTATCAAGGTCACCTGAATCCTCAGAAGTATGGATTCAGCACTGTGTATTAGTTTATAAATAATTACCCAATAGAAGGTCAGTTCAGACTATTCCAAGGTGGCTGCAACAGGTATTAACATTGACGATTGTATGTCTCATTCCACCAGGTCAGCATCAACGTCAGTATATCATTTATTTATTTATTTATTTATTTTTTAATATGTTTTTATTAGAAGCCATACGTATTACAAATAATATAACAGTTTTTTCAGATATACATATTACATATTTCCAAAATTATGAGTATTACAAAGCAATATATATAAGCCTCATTTTTTTTTTAATAGTGAAAAGAAAAAAAGAGCAAAGAAAAAATAGATGTGTGATTATAATTTTGATTATATGTGAGAAGAGAATTTTTTTTAAATAAATAAATAAATAAAACCATATTACTGACAAACAATTATTATACTTAAAAAGGTATACATCTTAACAATGAATGGAACCATTTCTAATAATATATATATAGAGACGAGTATACAAATCTCGGATTAAACCTTTTCATCTGATCTTACCACCGGGTACTTGTTGAGTTACAATGCTGAGCCCAGCTACCCCTTCATATAATCAGTGAATGGAGACCATATTTGTTCAAAAGGTTCGTGTTTATCCATTAGGATAAACCTAATTCTCTCCAATTGCAACGTCTCCAACATTTCCACTGTCCACATTTTGATTGTAGGGGATAATGGTCCCTTCCAGAATTTTAATATTAATTTTTTTCCAACCATTAAACAGTAATCAAGAAAATTTATTTGATTTACTGTTAATGTTTGATTTGAATCTAAAACACCAAATATTATTAGCTTTGGGTCAGGATTTAATGTAATCTTAAGAACTATAGAAATAATTGTAAAAATAATTTATTAAGCACTTCATCCAGTAAACCTGGTTCTCTATTTCTATAATCTTGCGTATTTGATTTAACATAATCTCTGATTTGTAAATATCTAGGTAAGTTATTTGAGTGCAATCCATAAATATGTTTCAACTCTTGAAATGAGAGAAATTTCCCATTCCTGTAAAGATGTTCTATCCTTATAATTCCTAAATTTGTCCAATGTCTAAACCCCACATCCAATAAAGAGGGCTTAAACAGAGGATTATTCATAATTGGTAAGCAAAGCGACATATTTTCTAAATGTAAAGTCTTAACTATTCTTTCCAAATACATATATTGCTTAAAATTATAGGATTTTCCCTATAATTTTTTTTTGTACCACCCTTATATCACCACTACTTATATCAAAGGCTAAACAATCTTCCTTTTCCATTTTTAACCAAGCTGGGTCCTGATCCATGTTTACCAACCAAAAATTCATATTCTTAATCTGAACTGCCCAGAAATAATATAAAAAATTAGGTAGTGCTAGTCCATTTATCTTAGATTTACATAAATGTCTTTTACTTATTCTGTGATTTTTATAATCCCAAATATAGCTATTGACAATGAAATCATTTTTTTTTTTTTAAGTTTTAGGAAGATATAGCGGGATAGCTTGAAATAAATATAGTAGTTGTGGTAAAAAAATCATTTTAATTGCATTTATTCTGCCGATCATTGATATTGGTAATGTTTTCCAATATAAGATATTATTTTTTAGTTTATTTAGTAATTGGGGGAATTTTGATTTAAATAGAGAATTATAAGATTTGGATACATTAACTCCAAGATATTTAATTTGGTCATTAACTATTTTGAATGGAAATTTTTGTAATTTATTCAATTTTATTCCTGTTATAGACATAATTTCACTTTTATTCCAATTAATTCTATATCCTGAGAATATGCTAAATTCAGTTATAACATTAAGTAACTTAGGGATACTAATCTCTGGTTTTGTTATGTATATTAAGACGCCATCTGCTTATAAAGATATTTTATTAATTTTATCATTTAGATAGTGTGTTTACATCTCATTATACTAGGGCAGCAGCTATATTGGCGGCCAAAAGGAAAGGATGTGTCCTTCAACCAAATTTTAGCGGCCGTCGGATGGGCAAATGAGCTGATGTTTCAGAATTTATCGTTGGCTAATTGTCAATCCAGGGCTGTTTGCCAATGACATTTTAAGTACCTAAATTTTAGGGGTACTGTTGTTTGTTTACATTGTTAAATAAACCCTATCATTACATTGAATACAATGTTATTACTAATGCATTTATTTCTCTTTCGAGTCAATCAAATGCAGTGGGATGCCAAGATTGTAATCTGCGGCATGAAATCACAAAACTTTGAACTCTTCACGGAATCACTCACGTTACTCCGAAGTAAAATAGTAAGAATAAACGAGAACTTACCAGTTTGAAGTTTGATCTTGATTTTATGAGGAGTTACGTTGGTGATTACGTGTCCACCATGACCAACCCTCTCTCATAAAAGATAATCTGGTAGTTCTCGAGTCACTGATCTTACTGTTTACTTCGGTGTTGTTTATTTGTGATTTCATACCGCTGCTTTGAAGTTTGCTGCGCATGCGGCCTGGCGGGCCTTCTTCACATAATCACCAACGTAACTCCTCATAAAATCAAGATCAAACTTCAAACTGGTAAGTTCTTGTTTAATCTTACTATTGTTTTTAATACAAATAAGTGCGATTGATGCATTTTGGCAAGTCAAACCAGGGCAGGACCTTCACAGTGAATGGCAGTACTCTGGGGAGTGTGACAGAGCAGACAGATCTATGAGAGCAGGTGCATATTTCTTACTTACAAGTTTGCAGAAGACTACCACAGATCTCAATTAATGACAACATAAGAGTATCGGATAGAGACAGAGATCTATATAGCACGGTGTCAAGACAACAGCCTCTCTATTTCAATGTCAGCAGAATGACGGCATTCCTACACATATTTATTTTTACAAATGCACCATAGAGAGCATGCTGTCAAGATGCATCACAGCTTGGTATGACAACTGCTCTGCTCAAGATGTTGCAGCTTGTTGAGAATGTAGCCCAGCCCACCATGCAAACCAGCTATCGCCCCATCAATTCACAGAATCATGGAGTCATACCGCACAGAAACAGGCCCTTCGACCCAACTTCCCACGCCAATCAAGATGCCCCATTTGCCCGTGTATATCTCTCTACAGCGTTCCCATCCATGTATCTGTCCAAGTGTCTTTTAAATGCAGTCATAGTATCTTCCTCAACTACCTGTTCTAGCAGCTCATTCCATAAACCCTGTGAGTGAAACAGTCGTCCACGAGATTCATGTTCAATCTTTCACCTCTTCCTAAACCTACGTTAACCTTGTGTTTTGAACTCCCCTACCCTGCATTCACTCTATCTATTCCCTTCATGGTCTTATACATCTCAATAAGATCATCCCTCAGCCTCCTGTGTTCCTGGAATAAAATCTTATCCTGTCCAAACTCTCCTTGTAGTTCAGGCCGAGTCCTTGCAAAATGTTTGTAAATCTCCTCTGTACTGCTTCCAGCTTAAGGACATGCTTCCTACAGCAGGGTACTCACAACTGAACAAAGTACTCCAAATGTGGCCTGCATGTCCCTGGAGAGGGAGCAGGCAGTGCCCACAGGCACCTCGGCCGCTTTCCAGGAATGCTGGGCGTTGCAGCAGTGCTTCTTAGATGAATGTAACGTTTTGGTTTGATACATATGTATTTTTGTTATTTTAGATGGATGTCTCCTGAATGGTGTATTCACTGTAATTTTGTACCTGTAAATAAACTTCCTCTGGATTTTTAAAAAAGTGGCCTCACCAATGCCTTGAACAACTGTGGCATAACATCCTAACTTCTATACTCAGGACCTGACTCATGAAGGCCAATATACCAAAAGCCTTCGGGAGCACCCTGTCTGTGACAACACTGTCAAGGAGCTATGCACCTGTACACCAAGATCCCTCTGCTCTACAACACTACCCAGAGCCCTAACATTCACTGTGAAGGTCCTGCCCCAGTTTGAATTCCCAAAGTGAAACAACGTGCACTTATCTGCATCAAACCCCATTAGCCATTCTTCAGCCCACTTGCCCAGCTGATCATGATTCTGCTGTAATTTCTGATAATCATCTTTGCTTTCCACATGACCATCCGTTTTAGTGTTATCTACAAAATTATGAATTATGCCTTCTATATTGTCATCTGTGAATTGATGGGGAGATAGCTGGTTTGCATGGTGGGCTGGGCTATATTGTCATCCAAATCGTTGCTATAGAGAGTCCTGGATAGAGTGGATATGGGGTGGATGTTTTCACTAGTGGGAGAGTCTCAGACCAGAGGGCACAGCCTCAGAATAAAAGGACGTCCCATTAGGACGGCGATTGGGAGGAATTTCTTTAGAGGGTGGTGAATCTGTGGAATTAATTGCTGTGGAGGCCAATCAATGGATATTGTTAAGGCAGAGATAGATAGATTCTTTATTAGTACAGGTGTCAGAGGTTACGGCGAGAAGGCAGGAGAATGGGGTTGAGGGAAAGATAGATCAGCCATAATTGAATGGTGGAGTAGATTTGATGGGCCGAATGGCCTAATTCTGTTCCTAAAACGTATGAATTCATAAATCACAAAAACCAATAGGCCCAGCACCAATCCCTGAGACACACCATTGTGTGGGAAAATTAACCCCACGCTCCCGTCTCCCCCTTCTCTCTCCCCCCCTCTCTCTCGCTCTCCTCCTTTCCTCTCCTCCAGTCTGTAAAACATCCTTCCATCATCACCCTTTCTCTTTCCAGTTGGTTAGCTGTCCCTGGATACCATGAAATCTAATCTACCAGAGCAGCCTACCATGCAGAATCATATCAAATGCTTTGCTGAATAACTTGTAGGCCAACCAAGGCCTTGTCCGTAATTATTTAAAGTTTCAAAAACTGTGGACGATGGTCCCGAAGGGCTCACTCACTGACTTCAATCACTTGCCCTTCCCAAATTCAAGCATTGCCCCCTTCTTTGTAGGGCACTCAGTAATCAGACGTGGCGCCGACAGACAAGAGGGCAAAGCAAAGAAGCTGAAGCCAAAGAACAGAATAGAAACAAGGCCAAAACGCGAATGAACCGAAAGAGTCCGAAGACGAAACGCCTACTAACCGAAAGGATGGGACGCCTAAATGCAAACTAACCAAAAGGGCGGGACGCCTAAACGCCTACGAACCGAAAGGCTGTGTCGCCTAAAAGCAAACTTACCGAATGGCTGTTCAGTCGATACGCCACCTATCCGAAAGGCGGCGTCGCCTACAGGCCAAAGGGCCGACTGCCGCTCAACAGAAACGTCCGAGAACGGACTTGGCGTTGCCGGGAGGAGGGGACTTGTCAGCGATTGGTCCAGACCCCCGCGTCAATCACATCACCGTGAAAGCATGAACATTGTCTCAAACCTCCGCTCCACCCGACCCGCAGCCCGCGGAGGGTGTCCGTGGGAGAGTGGGGGCTGTCCCGAGGGATGCACACCTTCGGCCGCTTTCAACTAGGTGCTTGGGTTCAGATTGCCCAGTCACCTATGGCTTGTGTGGGAAAATTAACCCCACGCTCCCGTCTCCCCCTTCTCTCTCCCCCCCTCTCTCTCGCTCTCCTCCTTTCTCTAGCCTCTTCTCCTCTCTTTCCCCTCTTCTCTCTCCCCCCCCCTGCTCTCTCTCCCTTCTCTCTCTCCCCCTTCGTCTCCACCCGCGGTAGCGTTCCACAGTCACTGACAGCGATGCACCGCCATCGGACCCCAACCTCCACACCAGGGTGACCCACCCCCCCCTCCGACCCCCAGTCTTTGACACCCGGCGTCACCCCAGCCGCGGGGACAGACGGGTTATTTATTACCGTCTCGATGTTTGCGGAACACGCCCAAGCTCCCACGCACAAAACAGGCAGCATCTCTGGAGGGAAGTAATGGGCGACGTTTCGTGCCGAGATCATTCTTCAGAGTGCGTCTGAAGGGTCTCGACCCGAAACGCCACCCATTCCTTCTCTCCAGAGATGCTGCCTCTTCAGCTGAGTTACTCCAGCATTTTGTGTCTATTTTTGGAGTGTCAGGTGTGTCATTTCATCGGCTTCATGTATTGCGCGCCCAGGAGAGAAGCTGGACATGCCGCTTGCATCTATTCAAACAAGTGCGCTCAAATTGAAATCCCACATGTTCCCAAATGTGAGAACGATTTATACATGTAATCCATGATACACACCAGTTAATTAACCATGTGTAAATGTATATCATGTATTACATGTATAAATCGTTTCTATTCGGTTCTTTGGCTTCGGCTTCTTGTCTGTGTCGGCATCGCGTCCGTACACGAGGCACTCTACATATTGCCCAAGGAAACGTTTCACCCCGTCTAAACCCTTATCATCATGGCAGTTCCAGTCTATCTTGGAAAAGTTAAAATCCCCTCCTGTGACAACCCTTTTGCAGCTGCCTGCAATCTCCTGGCATGATTGTTCTTCTAATTCCTGGTGACTCTTTGGGGGCTAAGAGTACACTCCCAACAATACTCCACCAATACTTCACACTCCTTTTGGAAAAGCAGTTAACATAATTGAAGATCACTCATACCCAGTCATTTCTTCTTCTCACATCTTCCACAAGGTAGAGAATACAAAAGTTTCAAAGCACGTAATACCACCAGATTCCAGAGCAACCTCTTCCCTGCTGTTATCAGACTTGAACAGACCACTCAAATGCAAAGAATGAATTCCTAATCTTCTAACCTATCCCGTTCAGTCTTTACACTTTTTTTTGTCAATCTACACTTTCTATGTAGCTGTAAGACTAGTTTATTGTTGCACACTGTTTATTTTCTCTTTTGCACTACCGGATATACTCATGCATTGTATGATTTTCCTGGATAGAGCGGAAAACAACGTTATTCCACTGCATCTTGGTACATGCGACTACAATAAGCCAAAACCAATATATTAAATGTAACAAGTCAGACAATAATTTAGATGAATACAAAATTTAACATTCTTACAGAGTGTAATAATTTAAACAGTGTAACTTATCTCTGCTAAATTATCAGTCAAATAAGAAAATAAATCAAAGCTTTACTAACTTGCTGAGAATATTATCCAGGGTATCTGTTCCTCTGAGTATACTTTCTTCTTGGCTAGAAACCTTGGAAACGAGTGGGTTCTGACAATCACTATTTAATATTACGGTAGTTTGTGGAACAGTGCTGCAAAAGAATTAATAGAAAAGGACATTTGAATAGAATGATACAGTATGTACAAATCAAGATCATAATATAAACATTTGATTTAACAACTATGTTTTCATTCCACTTTCATTTAAAGGGTAACTTTTCACACAAAGGGTGGTGTGTGTATGGAACGAGCTCCCAGAGGTGGTAGTTGAGGTAGGGACTATCATGATGTTTAAGAAGAGAGTAGACAGGTACATGGCTAAGACAGGTTTAGAGGGATATGGGCCAAATGCAGGCAAGTGGGACTAGTGTAAATGAGACATGCTGGTTGGTGTGGGCAAGTTGGGCCGAAGGGCCTGTCTCCACATACATGGAGATAATATTTTGAGAAGTATGATGGGCATTGAAACTATGCATAATAATCGTAATTTGATCCCATACCAGTATATTCACAGATCTTTATCCCCACTAACCTGCGGCAACTAAATATGACTCATCTGTTGTTTGGTCAGCCGGAGCAGTTTCTTGTACCTGATCACATTTTCTTTTCCTTCTTTCATGCAATAATTGTCTAAATTTACAGTTTAACTAGAACTTAGTGTAATGCAGGTACATATTTCCTTGAAAATGGCATCATAGGTGGGTAGGGCATCAGGGTGGCTTTTGGCACATTGGCTTTCATCATTCAGAGTTCTGAGTAGAGAAGTTGGGAGGTCATGTTGCAGCTGTATAAGACGTTGGTGAGGCCACATTTAGAGTATCTGAAGAGTATAGAGTATCAGTTCTGGGATCATGTTATAGGAAGGATGTTGTCAAGCTGGACAGGGTGCAGAGAAGATATATGAGGATTTTGCCAGGTCGAGAGGATCTGAGCTACAGGGAGAAGATGTGTAGGCTGGGATTCTATTCCTTGGAGCGCAGGAAGCTGAGGGATGATCTTATAGAGGTCTACAAGATCATGAGAGAAATCAACAGGGTAAATGCACGGTCTTTTAATGTTCTTAAGCTGGAAAGGGCGCAGAGAAGATTTACAAGGATGTGGCCAGGACTGGGGAGCCTGACTATGGAGGGAGGTTGAGCAGGCTATGACTTTATTTGCCTGGAGCTCAGGACGATGAGGAGTGATCTTATAGCGGGGAGCGGATAAAGCCACAGCCGACAGCAAAAAACAGCAACAGGTGACAGGGGCTTGCTGGTGCATCTTGCGAGCCGGGAGTGGGGTCGAAAGCTGCAGCTCTAAATGTCGGGGATGGGTTGACAGGTCATTCCATTCAAATTCAGTTTACATTTTATATTTGTTTTATTTAGGCTTCTGCACTCCATGGTGTTTTAGAGACACAGGAGTGGTGTCATTAGCGGGCCAGAGGTGTATTGCCCTTTCATTACACCTGTTGGCACGGAAAACGGATCATCCAGAAAGGCTCGGCCGGCAACCTGGGGTGCCAGAAAAACAGTTCAGCCTGCATATCACTGAATTAATAAAACTTCAGTTATTTACAATTATTATCATGGTACAACACTTGAAATACTTTTTTCGAACTCAAAGCCAACTTGAGCGAGTCTAAACATATATTCACATTAACTTATATTCACTAATGTGCAATGAAATTCTTGCTTGGGTGAAGCTCAGAGCAAACAATATATGTAATAATGGCAAATACAACACTGAATGAAAACAGCACAGTGGTGCAGAGATTGTGGCGTCATTGAAAGTAGTGCAAAAGAATACCAAAGTGTTATAACAGAACACAATGAGAAAGAGTTAAGAGCATGAGTACATGGCAACACCTCTGGGAAGGGCATGTGAGAGGTGATTGGTTCAGGAGAATGATAGCACAAAGGCATTCTCCCTTCAATTGGCTAGGTGACGCCAATCCTTCATAACTTTGGTAACATCTGGGTCCCATTAGCCGATATTGGTTTGTTATTGATACTGTTTGGCCACAAATCTTGTCAGCGTACTCCCAATAAAACCCAGGCATTATAGCCAGAGGAGAGAGGGAAAAAAAAGGTAGAAATAGTGAAAGAAAGGGGAGGGACGAAAGACAAGGAAGAGGTGGAAGAAACAGAGAGAAGAGTGGGGAAGGGAGACACAACCACCTGAGCCTAAGGTTGAGCGATCTGGGCAATCCTGAGATACCACAACCTCTTCCTGCCCAGACAACGAGGGACTGGGCACACATGCGCACACGCACAGTGCCCCCATTCAGTCCTGAATTTTGTTACCATTGTAAATAGATTATATTGTGCATGTACACCCTAATGCGAGTGTCAGTGTGATCACTACTGAATCGCACCCCCCCCCCCCCTCAGTGTCATAAAACACACAGCCAGCATGTAGGTGTCGCAGCAAAGGCTAATAGAATTCCGCCAGTGTACAATGTGAGCCAATATCTAGAGTACCATAACTAGTTTAGGACTTGTTATTATCATTGTAGCCAGTTAACTGTGATGTTTCCGTCAGTAAAAGTTATATATGAAGAAACGTTGATATCTGTTGGGTCATTTAGACATCAAAATAAATGACACATGTAACTTGACAAGGTAAATCCTGGAAGGTTGTTCCCCACAAGGAGGTCTGAAACCAGATTTCATTGTTACAGAGGCACTAATTTAAGACTGAGCTAAGGAAGAATTTCTTCTCCCAAAGATTGCTAGTTTTTTTGGAATTTCTTGCTCCATAAAATTGTGAAGGCTGAATCTTAAATGTAATCAGAGCTGATGTTTATAATCAGCAAGGAAATCGAGAATTATAGACCAAATCGAGGCCAAAAAGTGCACGAGGGAACTTGATTCAGCCATGATCTTACTGAATAGCAAAGGAGACGATAGGGACCAAATGACCTATTCCTGTACATCAATATATATCAGTTTCACATCATTAAAAATATGCTGTTCATTTTTTGGTAGCACAGTGGCACAGCAGTAGAGTTGCTGCCTTATAACGCCAGACACCCGGATTCAATCCTGACGACGGGTGCTTATCTGTACGGAGTTTGTACGAACTCCCTGTGATCTGCACAAGTTTTCTCTAAGATCTTCGTTTTCCTCCCACATTCCAAAGATGTACAGGTTTGTAGGTTAATTGGCTTGGTATAATTGTAAGTTGTCCCTAGTGTGTGTTAATGTGCAAGGATGGCTGGTCAGCATGGACTCGATGGGTCGAAGGGCCTGTTTCCACGTTGTATCTCCAAATTAAGCTTTTATTTGAGCCACAATGTATATTTCCCAACATGATTCCATGTCATCTTCTTGCCACATACTTAACTTGTCTGCATTCCTTTGCATATTATTTGCAGTCTGCTCACAGGTTCTTCCATGGATGCCTTTTCGAGCCATGTGAGCAATTCCCATGAAGTCAAATGTTACATTTGTAAGCTTGTTATAGGTGATGATGTAGTCATACGTTGGGTTGTAATTACCCGATTCTTGTGACAAGACACAACGTCCAATTTTCATGGACAAATGGCAGTGTTGTCGCTGCACTGGAACATCTGGCTTAGCGGCACTGTTCTACATCATTGCTTGAGCACTTAACCATTCCAGAATTTCAAGGAACAGCTAACTGCGTTGAATACTGCAGGACAAATCAAATTATATTAAAGATTGGCTTTGCCATGATGGGGAGGAAAATCTTCATGATTGGACTTTGGCCAAAAAGTGAAAAACTGCAGAATAAAATTCATTTAATTCATTCATCATCGTTGAAAACATTAGCGACGCAGTGGTGCTGGTTTCCAACGGGAACGGTGACGGACACACCACACATCTCTGTCCTCCAGTTCCTGCGGGCTTCCGCCACTGGAAGTATAGGATTCTGTTGTGTGTGCTTTATCATCATTCCTTACAATGCTGTCTACGACAGTGATCGCAACTTCTACTAAAATGTGAATGGCCGTTGGCAGGCCCGAAGCTGATCCACCCTTTGGCAGGTCTTGTTTTTGGTCCTGCTGGGGGTCCACAGCCCCCTCCTCACCTAGCAAACCCGGTGGGGGAGACGGTTTAGTCGCCGACTAGCCAACCGTGGGCCAGGTAACATGGGATTACATGGTACCCGTGGCGAGGGAACTCCCCCTGACCTGACGTTGAAATTGCTCATCAGGTTAATAAGCTTCTGTGCTGATAGAAACAGAGCATCTCTCGCCCTAGACCGATGTGAATGCATTGTGATGCATTCAATTTGATTTGATTTTCCAAAATGATCACTTTTGTTGATACAGATAGTCTTGGAACCTCGTGTCCTAAGAATTGTTTAAGGATTCATCCCCATTCACGACAGAATGTGGGTAGACTGCAGATATTTGATCTGTTGAGTAGCTTGGATAGTTACTTGGCTTTTTGCCTCTGCTTCTCGGTGTACTAATGTTAGAGGAGTTTAGAACATTCACCAAAAGATATAATTCTGTAAATATAGTATAGAATGGATCTTGAAATTGACAGTATACCCACATGCATCCTGCCATTTTAGAGGTTGTGCTTCAGAGGTACTATTGAAGAAGCTTGGTGAATAAGCAAGTTCGGTATCTCGATAAATGCAAGGCATCATGGGATTTGTCAAAAATCAATACAAAGAACTCTTAAAATGTGGAGAAAAAATATTTCCCGATCCCATGAGTAAACTAAGATGGGTGGCTTAGAGAATCGAAAGGACTAAACTGCTGGCCTCCCACATCCACCTTACCAGTTATGATGCCAAATCATCTTACCAGTTATGATGAGGCAAATCAGCCAGCTGTTGTCTTCTTTCATCCCATATCAAATAATTTGGCAATGTGTTTTTTGAAAGCAGACTGTACAACTTCTGAAAGAGTACGGCAACCCCCCCCCCCCCCCCCCCCCCAATAAGCCATGCGTGTGCATCGAGAAGTCATCTGGGATTATTCACTCTGCTTACTGCAACTGTCTTGCCGGGTAAATTGCAAAATTTGCATCTTCCTTCACTTGTGTTAGGGTGATATTATTTGTCGTGCAATTTTGGGTTATTGTGTGCATCACATCTAACCATTTCACTTTCAATTTGACCAATATCTTTCCAGTTGTGTTTTGTACTACACAACTTTACTTACACATGTACATGCAGAACTCATTCAGAAGTCAACAAACGTACATACAGCCCGTGGCCGTATAGGAAGAGGTCAAATCCTCCGGCTCCCATTTTTTGCTTTCAACGGCTATTTCTCATTTCTTGACTGCACTAAGAGGGGCATACAACTGAACAATTGGGTGAGCATTCCAACAGACTTCTAACTTGTGCCTTGGTATGGCTTCAGAATCAACTGAGGAGAATCACTCACTGCCAAATACTCAATTTCTGTCCTTTTACTATCTGTTCCCTGACCCTTGTATTGTGGTCAGTTAAATTTCCTATCATAGATGACACCCACCAATTTGATGGTGGGCCAGAGGTTAATACAACTGAATTTCAAAAGAAAGTGGCTAGACAAGGGGAAGATGTTTAATACCTACCTTTTATGTGGCAGAAATGTTTCTTGTCAAATATCAAATTGATAAATGCAAGGCATACTGTGTTTGGTGTTAATTACTCCATTGCCCACTCATCAAAGATTCCATTGTGTGACTTCCTAATGAAAATAATGTCCACGATGAAACAGTTAATGTTGCAAGACCTGAAATGCTGCTTAGAGTAACTCCATTGGTGCTATCACACCCAAAGTCTAGGTGACCGCTAGATTAGAGTGAACTTCAGACATCCTTTATACAATTTCGCCAAAACATTTTGAAAACATTTTTTAAGTTTGTAGCAATTAGTTTAATTGCCATCCATAGTCAGGAACATGGATTGGTTTGCGGCAGGTGCCAGAATCCTTGGTGCTTATATATTTCCCACTTGCTTTAAATTCATCATGTTCACTGGAACAATTATAATACTACTGGGTTAACAGCAAAGAAAAGGTGAAACTAAAGAAATAGAGTCATAGAAGTTGGGAGGTCGTACAGTGTGGAAGCAGGCCCTTCGCACAACTTGCCCACACCGGCCAACAATGCCCCAGCTACACTTGTCCCACTTGCCTGCGCTTGGTCCATATCCCTCCAAACCTGTCCTATCCATGTACCTGTCTAACTGTTTCTTAAACGATGGGATAGTCCCAGCCTCAACTACCTCCTCTGGCAGCTTGTTCCATACAGCCACCACCCTTTGTGTGAAAAAGTTACCCCTCAGATTCCTATTAAATATTTTCCCCTTCACCTTGAACCTATGTCATCTGGTCCTCGATTCCCTAACTCTGGGCAAGAATCCCTGTGCGTCTACCCGACCTATTCCTCTCAGGATTTTGTACAATTCTACAAGATCACCCCTCGTCCTCCGGCACTCCATGGAACAGAGACCCAGCCTAGTCAATCTCTCCCTATACAGTAGCTCACACCCTCTAGTCCTGGCAACATCCTCTTAAACCTTCTCTGAACCCTTTCAAGCTTGACAATATCTTTCCGATAACATGGTGCCCAGAAATGAACACAATATTCTAAATGCGGTCTCACCAACGTCTTATACAACTGCAACCTCCTATACTCAATACTCTGACTGCTGAAGGCCAAAGTACCAAAAGTATTTTTGGCCACTTTATCTGCCTATGACTTGACCTTCAAGGTGCCATGCACCTGTAATCCTAGATCCCTCTGCTCTGCAACACTACCCAGAGGTCTACCATTGACTGTGTAGGTCCTGCCCTTCTTCAATGTCCCTCACGTTTCTCTGTATTAAATTCCATCAACCGCCCACCTGACCAATCGATCCAGATCCTGCAGCAATCTTTCACAACCATCTTCACTATCTGCAAAACCACTCACTTTTGTATCACCAATAAACTTGCCAATCTTGCCCTGTATGTTCTCATCCAAATCATTGATGTAGATGACAAACAGTAACAGGCCCAGCACCAAACCCTGAGGCACACCACTAGTCACAGGCCTCCAGTCTGAGAAGCAACCTTCCATCATCACCCTCTGCTTCTTTCCATGGAGCCAATTTGCTATCCATTCAGCTATCTCTCCTTGGATCCCATGCAATCTAACTTTCCATGCTGCCTAACATGCAGAACCTTGCCAAATGCCTTACGGAAATCCATGTATAACAACATCTACAGCTCTGCACTCATCGACCTTTTTGGTCACGTCTTCAAAAAAATCAATCAGATTTGTGAGGCACGACCTCCCAAATACAAAACCATGCTAACTATCCCTAATCAGATCTTGCCCATACAATTGCCCGTATAACCTATCCCTCAGAATACTCTCCAGTAACTTACCAACTACAGATGTTAAGCTCATCGGCTTGTAGTTCCCAGCATTTTCCCTGCAGCCGTTCTTGAAAAGAGGCACAACATTTGCCACCCTCCAGTCTTCCGGCACCTCTCCTGTATTTAAGGACTACTCGTAAATTTCAACCAGGGATCCTGCAATTTCCTCTCTAGTTTCCCGCAATGTCCTCGGGTATATCTGATCAGGCCCTGGAGATTTGTCCACCTTGAAACACGACAGTATCTTCAGTACTTCTTCGATGGTAACACTGACTGCTCTCAAGATACTTCCATCAACTGCCCCAAGTTCCTCCATCCTACTGTCTTTCTCCTCGGTAAATACAGAGGACAAATACTCGTTGAGGACCTTGTCATCTCCAGTGGCTTCACACTTTGATTCCTGAGAGGTCCGACTCTCTCTCTAGTTACTCATTCCCCCCTTATGTATTTATAAAATCTTTTGGGATTGTCCTTAATGTTACTCGCCAGAGTTATCCCCTGGCCCCTTTTGCCCTTCTGATCTCCTTCTTCAGTTTACTCCTTAGTTCCCAAAACTCCTCCAAGGATGCACTTGATCCCAGCTGCCTATACCTGTCCCATACATCCTTCTTGAACAACGCCTCAATTTCCCTCGTCAGCCAAACATCCCTCTGTTTGCCTGCTTTGCCCTTCACTCTAACGGGGACGTACATATCCTGAGCTTTTGTCAGCACACGATTAAAAACATCCCACTTGGCCGATGTTCCTTGCCCCTCAAATAACCTGCTCCAGTCAACTTGCGCGAGACCTTCTCTCATACCCTCAAAGCTGGCCTTACCCCAATTGAACATTTTAAAATGTGGACCCTCTCAGTCCCTATCTATAACTATCTTAAACCTAATCGAACTGTGGTCACTGGTCCCAAAAGGCTCCTGCGCACACACTTCATTAACGTGCTGCCCTTCCCAATTTCCCAATACCAGATCCAGCGTTGCCCTCTCACGTGTGGGGGCCTCCACATACTGCTGGAGAAAACCCTCCTGAACACTTTTGAGGAATTGCACCCAATTTAAACCCATCACATTATGATTTTCCCAGTCTATATTGGGAAAGTTAAAATCCCCAAATACTACAACCTAATTTGACCTGCAGCTGTTATCAATCTCCTGGCACATTTGTTCTTTTAATCCCCGTTGTCTATTCGGGGGTCTGTCGTACACCTTTGGGGGTATGAGAGAAGGTCTCGCTCAAGTTGACTGGAGCAGGTTATTTGAGGGGAAAGGAACATCGGTCAAGTGGGATGTTTTTAATCGTGTGCTAACAAAAGCTCAGGATATGTACGTCCCCGTTAGAGTGAAGGGCAAAGCAGGCAAATGTAAGGAAGCTTGGCTGACGAGGGAAATTGAGGGAAAATGGTGACCATCCCTTTTTTTGTTCCTCAGCTCCACCCATATAGACTCACTAGACGAACCGTCTGTAATGTCACCTCTGATCACTGCCGCGACGTCCTCCTTCAATGCAACCCCTGTCCTCGTTTTCCGTCACCCCAGTCTCTCCTGAAGCTCCTGTACCCGGATCATTGAGCTGCCAATCCTGCCCCTCCCTTAACCAGGTTCCAGTCATGGCTACAACGTCCCAGTCGCTCGTACCTATCCATGCTCTAAGCTCATTTGCCTTGCCCGTCAGGCCCCTTTGCATTAAAACACGTGCAGTTTAAACCAACCCTCCTTCCTCACTCTCTGCCTTTCACATGCCTATTCTGGCCACTAACCTTCCCACACCACCCTCCATACCAACTTCTAGCCTCTCATGTGCCCCTGTCCTGCACAAGATCCCCCCCCCCCCCCCCCGCCAATCTAGTTTAAACCCTCCAGTGTAGCATTAGCAAACCTGCCCGCTAGGATAATGGTTCCAGTTAAGGTGCAATCCGTCCCTTTTATACAGGTCATCACTGCCCCGGAACAGATCCCAATGATCCAGAAATCTAAATCCCTGCCCCCTGCACCAACTCCACAGCCACACATTCATTCCCCCTATCTTCCTGTGCTTACCTTCACTAGCACGAGGTACTGGAAGCAATCCTGAGATCACGACACTGCAGGTCCTGCTTTTCAGTCTTCTACCCAATATCGTGTTGCAGAACCTCCTTCATCTTCCTACCCGTATAGTTCGTGCCAACATGCACAACAACCTCCGGCTGCTCCCCCTCACTCTTGAGCATTCCGTGCAGCCCCTCCGAGACATCCTGGATCCTGGCACCAGGGAGGCAACACACCATCCTAGAGTCTCGCCAGCTGCCGCAGAATCTCCTGTCCGCACCTCTGACTATCGAGTCCCCCACCACTACAGCTCTGCCTGACGTCACTCTTCCCTGTCAGCCTCAGCACCAGGGTTGGATTCACAGCTCTGGGTACCACTCAATCTTGTCTAGTCGTCCGCTCCGACAGCTGCCAACAGGGTGTACCTGTTTCCAATGGGTACAGCCACCGAGGGGTCCTGCACTCCATGTTTACTTCTCTTCCTCGTTGTCACCCACTTGCGCTCTTCTTGTATCCTCAGTGTGATAACCTCACTGCAAGTCTTGTCCAGGAAACATTTGTTTTCCCGGATGGTTCCGAGGTCATCGAGCTGCTGCTCCAGTTCCCCAACACATTCATTCAGGGGCTGCACCTGGACACAATTTCCCGAGGAGTAGTTGGCTGAAGCACCAGCAGTGTCCCTGACTTCCTACATCTTGCAGGAGAGACACTGTAACAACTTGCCTGCCATTACATCAGTGGACAAAATCACAAATGGGACACACTCAAAGGTGAGTGAAATCAATTCCCTTCCCTACTGCCGATAGCCTCCTTCTGCACTGCAATATATCACAGGTTTTAAATATCGGGGACACACACAGAACCGATTCAAGTGTAGCCTCCTTGCTTCAGCCTCCTCGCCAAAGACTCTTGAGACAAAGACTCACACTTTACCTCCCAAGACTGCTCCCCAAAAGGGGTAATATCCAATAGGCTGAAGAAGGATCTCGACCCGAAACATCACCCATTCCTCATCTCTAGAGATGCTGCCTGTCCCGCTGAGTTACTCCAGTATTTTGTGTCCGGGCTGATAAATCTGTTAGTTTAACAACACCAATACTCTAAGGGCTTCATGTTATTGAAGTTTATCTATCATGTATTTGTGCATACATGTATTTCATTAAGATTTCAATTAAGATTTCAACACAGAATTCAAAACTTATCTTGTCCAACTAACAGGGTAAACTGGATTTTCAGTTTACAACACAAAATATCTAAGAAACAGTGGAGAACTAAATCAGATGATTTCAGTCTATTTAACTTTTAATATTACTTTATCAGATGAAACACATATACAAAATGTGTGTTTTTTTGCCAGTAGACTGCTTTTCAACCAGAACTCTGCATAAAACATTCCTTTTTTTTTGAGTGAAAAGGTCGCGACCCGAAATGTCACCTATCCATGTCTTCCAGAGATGCTTCGTGACCTACTGAGTATTTCCAGCACTTTGTGTTCAAAACAAGACTCCGGCACCAAAATTTCTTTTTGTTATGTGCCAAAGAACATTGTTCACCACACAGTCGCTACTCCACATTGTAAAAGCTTCCATTGTTTTTTAACTTTGCTGATAACAGTCAAACTATTTAAATGTCATTGCTTTGTAAGAGTATTCTACATGTTTTATTATATTCTTTATGAAAGTATGTTTTTATTACATGCGTCTTACCTGCGCACTTTGTTCCATGTCTGTGTAGCCCCCAGTGGCGATCCTGCCACCATTGGAACCTGGATCGGACTATTTTGTTTATTAAGAGCCAAATCTATCTTTTCTTCAATAGCTTTACAAGTTGCTTCAACAGCCTGAATTTTGGCTTCAATGTTATCAAGCCGCAAACAAATTGCCTGATTAATGTCAAAGAGAACAGACTGCAAGAGAAGAGAGACAAAAAAAATCAACATTAGTTCAAAATTAGACCACAAAAGATGGTAATTTGGAACAATTTAGCATTAAATTCAATAAAACAAAGATATAATTAAGCATAATGAAACATTTCTTTGGCCCATACATTATGTGTTCAAAATAACTGATGAGAATCAGCCCATTTTGTTTATATGGACAAATCTTGATTTTTTTTTTAATTTCCTTTGATCCATGTTATCAATTAGTTCCCACTTACTGACATGGCCAAATTTGAGAGCAAGATGTGCTCCAGACCATCTCCAAAAGTAGAGATTTCAAATTCCTAGGAGTCAATATCACCAATAACACAATCACAAATGTCCTCGTTCTTCAGAGAACGGGGTTTCCCCTCCCCCACTATAGATGAGGCTCACACCAGGGTCTCCTCCATACCCCGCAACACTGCCCTCTCTCCCCATTCCCCCACTCACAACAAGGGCAGAGTCCCCCTGGTCCTCACCTTTCACCCCACCAGCCGGAGCATACAACAGATAGTCCTCCGCCAGTTTCGTCACCTCCAACGTGACCCCTCCACTCGCCACATCTTCCCATCTCCCCCCCCCCCCCTCCATCTGCCTTCCGCAAAGACCGCTCCCTCCGCAACTCCCTTGTCAATTCTACCCTTCCCTCCCGCTCCACCCCTTCCCCGGGCACTTTCCCTTGCAACCGCAAGAGATGCAACACTTGTCCCTTCACCTCCCCAATCCACTCCTTTCAGGGACCCAAGCCGTCCTTCCAAGTCCGACAGAGGTTCACCTGCACCTCCTCCAACCTCATCTACTTCATCCGTTGCTCCAGATGCCAGCTGATCTACATCGGTGAGACCAAGCGGAGGCTGGGCGATCGTTTCGCCGAACACCTCCATTCGGTCCGCAATAACCAACCCAACCTCCCGGTGGCTCAGCACTTCAACTCCCCCTCCCATTCCATATCCGACCTCTCGGTCCTGGGCCTCCTCCACGGCCAGAGTGAGCAACACCGCAAGTTGGAGGAACAGCACCTCATATTCCGCTTGGGGAGTCTGCATCCTCTGGGCTTAAACATTGAATTTTCTCAATTCTGTTAACTCAGACTGCCCCTTCCCCTCCCCACCTCTCCCTCAGCCCTCGGGCCCTGACATTCCTTCTCCATCTCCCCCCCCCCCCCCCTCACCCCAGTCGCACTAGCTTCTCATTTTCACACTACAAACAGCTTACAATGGCCTGTTTCCTTTATCATCAATACTTTTTTGCATATCTTTCATTCATTGTTCTTTATCTCTCCACATCACTGTCTATATCTCTCGTTTCCCTGATCCCTGACCAGTCTGAAGAAGGGTCTCGACCCAAAACATCGCCGATCTCCTTCGCTCCTTAGATGCTGCTGCGCCCGCTGAGTTTCTCCAGCTTTTTGTGTAATCACCAATAACCTCTCCTGGACCATCCATATTGAAGCAATGACCAAGAAAACATCCCGAGAAGGGTCAGGAAGTTTTTAATGTCCCCTACAACTCTCACCAACTTCTACAGATGCACCATAGAAAGCATTTTATCGGGATGCATCACAACTTGGTTTGGGAACAGCTCCATCCAAGACCATAAGAAATTGAAGCGAATTGTGGACCCAGCCGAGACCATCACACAAACCAGCCTCCCTTCTTATTGACTCCATTTATACCTCACACTGCCTCGGCAAGACCAGCATCATAATCAGGGACAAGTCGCACCCTGGCCACTCCCTCTTCTCCCCTCTCCCATCAGTCAAAATGTTTAGAAGTGTGAAAATGCACACCACCAGATTCAGGGACAGTTTCTTCCCAGCTGTTTTCAGGCATTTGAATTATCCTACCACAACCAGAGAGCAGTGCTGAACTCCTATCTACCTCTTTGGTGACCCTCGGACTATCCTTGATCGGAATTTGCAGGCTTTACCTTGCCCTAAACTTTATTCCCTTATCATGTATCCATACACTGTAAATGGATCAATTATAATCATATATTGTCTTTCTGCTGACGCAACAAAAATCTTTCCACTGTGCATCGGTACACGTCACAATAAACTAAGCTGAACTTGAGTCCTGATGTCTGCAATATGCCCAGATGGAAGATGAGGCAATATTGGCCATTGCTGGGAAAGTGTAGGTCCAAGACAGAGAGTACAGAATTGGAGTGAAATGGAGAATTAAAGTGCCAAAGACCTGACAAAATCAAACATAGATTGGGAGACCACTTTGCATTAACCTCCATTCAGTGAACACGAGTGACCCTGAATTTTCAGTTACTCATCACTTTAATTATCAATTAGCAATTGTTTGTATCAGATCTGAGTTCATGTAATGTCATTGTCCTGCAAAATTAACTTATTCTGTCCTTTCTTCAGAGATGTCAGCCATTCTGCTGGGCATTTCAGGCAATCTCATGTGTTTCATATTTCCAGCAACTGCAGTATTCTGCATCTCCGTTTGGGCATGCTCCTCTGTTTCTGTTTTTTCTCCTAACTCCAAACACTGAAAGCTATTATATTTCCTGGCAATCTTGTTCTGCAAACAATCACCAACATCCACCCTCCATATCTTCCCTTCCTGCAACTTAATACATGCTTGTTTTTAAAAAAAATCCCTGATCCCTTTAGCCACAAGTGCCACATCTAACGCCCTCTTAAATATAGCCAATGAACTGGCCTCAACTACCTTCTGTGGCAGAGAATTCCAGAGACTCACCACTCTCTGTGTAAAGAATGTTTTCCTCATTTCGGTCCTAAAGGAATTCCCCCTTATCCTTAGACTGTGACCCCTTGTTCTGGACTCCCCCAACATCGGGAACAATCTTCCAGCATCTAGCTTGTCCAACCCCTTAAGAATTTTGTAGGTTTCTATAAGATCCCCCCTCAATCTTCTAAATTCCATCGAGTACAAACCGAGTCTATCCAATCTTTCCTCATATGAAAGTCCTGACATCCCAGGAATCAGTCTTGTGAATCTTCTCTGTACCCCCTCTATGGCAAGGATGTCTCTCCTCAGATTTGGAGACCAAAACTGTACGCAGTACTCCAGGTGTGGCCTCACCAAAACCCTGTACAACTGCAGTAGAACCTCCCTGCTCCTATACTCAAATCCTTTCGCTATGAATGCTAACATACCATTTGCTTTCTTCACTGCCTGCTGCACCTGCATGCCTACTTTCAATGACTGGTGTACCATGACACCCAGGTCTCGTTGCATCTCCCCCTTACCTAATCTGCCACCATTCAGATACTAGTCTACCCTCATGTTTTTGCCACCAAAGTGGATAACCTCACATTTATCCACATTGTACTGCATCTGCCATCCTTCTAGTTGCTGAGGTTCGAAGCTTTGGAATTTACTCCCCGAACTTCTGTACTGCTGCGTCTCCCTTTCCTCTAAATGACTACATCTTCTTATTTACAGTTTGCCAATGTCAAATTGTGTTTCTAAATACTCCCTTGAAATACCTTGCTACTTTGGAGGCATTTCAACATTCATGACATTACTGCTAAAAATAGAAAGTGAGCATTACTGTCAATGCAAGATTTGTGCAGTTATTGACAACCAGAACAAAACTGGTGAAAAGAATCAAGAAAATCTCATTAGCTGTAGGAATAAAATGTATAAATCATAAATGGTGGTATCAGAATTAAAACATTATTTGAACGATTGGGTTTTTTGAAAACTGAAGCAGACAGAAGAGTTGAATGCACAATAAAGGGTAAAACACTAATAAAACATGCCCAAATTTTCCAGCAGAAAATATTTAAAGGAGAATATATGTGCTGAGGATAAATTTTGCAAACCATTGTATTTATTTGCAATAGAGAATGCACAACTATCACGTTTTTAATTTTCTTGTAAAATTTACACCCCATTATATGATGATGCTTTAATGAGAACAAAATTCATTGTATTTTGCAAATACCTTCTATAAAATATAATGTTAGACAGTATATTTAGGAAGCAAAGTATTTTAGAAACATAGAACATAGAAATTAGGTGCAGGAGTAGGCCATTCGGCCCTTCGAGCCTGCACCGCCATTCAATATTATCATGGCTGATCATCCAACTCAGTATCCCGTACCTGCCTTCTCTCCATACCCTCTGATCCCCTTAGCCACAAGGGCCACATCTAACTCCCTCTTAAATATAGCCAATGAACTGGCCTCAACTACCCTCTGTGGCAGAGAGTTCCAGAGACCCACCACTCTCTGTGTGAAAAAAGTCCTTCTCATCTCGGTCCTAAAGGATTTCCCCCTTATCCTTAAGCTGTGACCCCTTGTCCTGGACCTACCCAACATCGGGAACAATCTTCCTGCATCTAGCCTGTCCAACCCCTTAAGAATTTTGTAAGTTTCTATAAGATCCCCTCGCAATCTCCTAAATTATAGAGAGTATAAACCGAGTCTATCCAGTCTTTCTTCATAAGACAGTCCTGACATCCCAGGAATCAGTCTGGTGAACCTTCTCTGCACTCCCTCTATGGCAATAATGTCCTTCCTCAGATTTGGAGACCAGAACTGTATGCAATACTCCAGGTGTGGTCTCACCAAGACCCTATACAACTGAAAAAACTGAAATTTTAAAGCAAAAACAGTGCACAAACAAGGACCTGCAGATGCTGGTTTATAAAAACAGACCAAATGCTAGAGAAACTCAACGAGTCAGACAGCATCTCTAGAGAACATGTAGAAGTGACTTTTTGGGTCGGGACCCTTCTTCAGACTGACACTTTCCCCAGCAACTGTAGGGGAAGTAACATCTGTCCCTATACCACATTCATCACCTCCATCCAGGGACCCCAACAGTCCTTCCAGGTGAGACAGACGTTCACATGTACCTCCTCCAACCTCATCTACTGCATCTGGTGTTCCCAATGTGGCCTCCAGTACGTCAACAAGACTTCAGCATTTTGTCTTGTTTTTAAACAAAAAGTCTGGATATGTAGCAAGGTCGCCATCTGGTGTTTTAAATTTAACATGGCATCCTATATTCAACCAAGGTTACAATCACAATTCTATTGGTTTAGAATCTGCTGGGAAAATAAAAAGCACCAAGCCAAATCATACAGCATGGAAACATGCCTTTTGGTCCAACTGATCCATGCTGACCAAGATGTCCCATCTAAGCTTGTTCCATTTGCCTGTCTTTCCGACCATGTAAGTATCCAAATTATGTTTAAATGTTATGGTAATTGCCTCAACGACATCCTCTGGCATATAGCCACCATCATCTGTGCAAAAAAATTGCCGCTCAGATTCCTATTAAATATTTCTCCTCTCACCTTAAACCTATGTCCTTTACTTCTTCATTCCCCTACCCTAGGAATGAAACTATGTGCTTTCAATCTATCGATACCCCTCGTGATTTTGTACGGCCACCCTTCAGTCTATTGTGCTCCAAAAAATAAAATCCTAGCCTGCCCAACCTGTGAGCGGCACAGCAGTACAGCGATAGATTTGCTGCCTCACAGCGCCAGACACACGTTTTCAAGCCTGGTATTAATAAAGGTGTTGTTTGTACAGTTTGTACATTCTCCCTGTAACCGCATGGGTTTTCTCCGAGCGCTCCGGTTTCCTCCCACATTCCAAAGATATGCAGGTTTATAAGTTTATTAGTTTCTGTAAAATTCTCTCGTGTGTCGGATGGAACTGATGTATAGGTGGACAGCGTGGGCTCGTTGGGCCAAATGGACGATTTCCACACTATATCAATAAACTAAACTGAACTCTACATATAGTTCAGGTCCATAATTCCTGGCAACATCCTCGTAAATAACTGTACTCCAATCAGGCCTTACCAATCAATGTCATGTACAACTGTGACATAGCATCCCAATTTCAAGCTCAATTCCCTACCTGAGGAAGATCAGCATGCCAAAAGCTGTCTTCACCACCCTGTCCACCTGTGACACCACTTTCAGGGAACAATGCACTATGTACTGGGTCTCCTGGATTTCTCTGCTCTATAACATTATACAGAAAATGTTACAAGACTTTCACTGTGAAGGTTTTGCGCCAGTTTAACGTTCCAAACATGTAAACACTTATAAAACTCCCATCTTGTCCTCTTCTGGTTTGCATTGTTGTAACATTTGCATACCCGATAGCGCTACGATTTTTCGCCGCCTTACTCGCAATTCTCCTGTGCTGCAAGTGCAATAAGTTTTATTCAGATCGGTGAAATAGTACAAAAGTTATGAAGGTTTAAAAATCGTAAAAAACGCCCCTTCCGGCACCCGCTGTCAATCACCGGCGGCGAGAAGAATAAAAAGCTGAAGGAGTGGAGTGTGTTGAGCAGCATGCGGAGAGTGAGCAGCGTGCGGGCAGAGAGCAGAGGGCTGCTTCTGCGGAGACCAGCATGACGAGCCTGGAGCTGCTGAGTTGAACCGGAAGCATCTAAGTGAATCCTGAGTAGGACCGGGAGTACTGCGACAGGCCGAAAGGTGAAGGTGCGGAGTGAGCAGAGCCCCCCCCCCACACCCCCATTCGCCCACCCCCACCACCATCCCCCCTTCCACCACCCCCCTTCCCATCCCTCTTCCTCACAACCCCCTCCCCCACACCCCCCTCCCCACAGCTCCCCTTCCCCCATAACCCCCCCTTCCCCCACAACCCCCGTCCCCCACACCCCCACCCCCCTGCTCCCAACTTCCCCCACCCCCCTCTTCCTCGCACACCCCCCTTTCCCCACCCACCCTTTCCCCACACCCCCCTCCCCCCGCTGATCAAGATCCCATTGTAATACTTTCTAAAAGCTGACAGAATTTTACAAAATCCCCAATAAATGGATATATTGTGAATTGCTATTCAATGCAAATTGTTGCCCAATTTATGTCACATAGATGTTGGCCCTGCAACCAACTTTACTGTGCATTTCAAATAACTGTTGGATTGTTATGACTCAAACCAGCTGCAAAAGAGTAGTGTGGAATGAAGCAACAATCATTTCAATAATTAGATTCATGTTCTTGTAAAACAACTTGGCCCAATAAAGGAACAAATAGAACTATAGTGGCTTACTTCGATGACTAGTAAATTTCTCCTATATGTTCCATAAACTTAATCTTGTTTCACATTTCCTATATGGTTCTTGTTTCACTCTCACGCCATTCTTTGCAATTGTTTTCATGATTTCACTTTTTCCATTTCCTTCTTTGTCATATTTTCTGTTTCTCTTTCCATTCAAAATGTTAATAGGTTAAACAAAAACCACTGGTCATAACTTGTACAGTTTATATTTACGTATAAATGTGTGTATTTACGTATATAATTGTAGTCAATGCCTACTATGTTCTGTTGTGCTATGCAAAGAAAGAATTTCATGACAATAAACTCTTTTGACTTTGACACTCCCGGTTGCCTCAAAACACACTTTGCATCTTCAAATAGCTGGATGCAAACAATACTGATAGAGTGATCATACAGAAAGTAGCACGTCAAAGTAATTAAAACCAGGAATCCTTTTATCTCAGCTTCACATTTTCACAAAAATGACACAATTTAACCATTCACATGACTGCTAATCCATAGTTGCACAATTCATCAAAGACATCAGTGCATTTGTGTATGTTGAATGAATGCTTCTAGACAAAGAGAAAAGAATAATATAATAAACTATGTAGATCAAAACAATAATGCATTGCCTTTTCTACGGTAACCATGGTAAATAACAACCTATTTCTATTTAAATTTTGAAGAGACTTCGAGAGTAATTTGTTATTTTGTACCTACTCCAAAATTCAGAAAATGACAGTAAAGGGGCTGGCCCCCTTGGGCAACCTAATTGGCGAGTTTAGAAGAGTTTGAAAAAATGACATGCTGAAGAGCTCCTTCGACTATGTAGAAGATCTCCTTCAACCTCCTTCGACTATGTTGAAGACCAGCTTCGACTAGCTACGACTAAATTGGACACCGAATAGTGGAGAGTGAAGACGACCTCCTTCGATGTCCCTTCGACTATGATGAAGATTATCTACAACTACCTTCGACTACCCTCGATTACCTATGACTAACATGCCCGCCTACTACGGCCTACCAAGACAAAACCTACGAGTAGAAAAAGTAGCGATTTTTTCCATGGCGACCTTTTTTCACTTGCGGACATTTTTTAACATATTGAAAAAAATGCTGCGACCTAGCTGAGGCCTCGAGTACACGGGGACTACTCTCAAGCATGAAGGAGAGTTACGAAGACCTCCTAGAACCTCGTGTCGACCATGTTGCGAGTATGAGTCAAGGGCAAACTCGCCAGAACTCGCGGATTAGGTCGCCCAAGTGGGACAGGCCCTTAACTTCCACAGATTCATACGTTTGGGCAATAACTTTTAAACCGTAATTCTTAATTTACAAAATAATACCTTTATCGTGCCATCTTGGACAGACTGTCCATTTGAAATTTCGAGATGTGGACGTTTAAGAGGTGGTTGTACAGCTCCATCCTCAGGCTGATGATTCTCCAAAACTTCTGAAATGGATGGAATTGTTGTACACGTTCAATGTTTCATATAACGTTATCCAAGTATATTTATCTTGTGCATTTCATCAGTTATAATATGAAGTCTTAGGTCATCACATACAAAATGAATTGCTTCCACAAATGTATATAAATAATAGATATTTATATAATAATTTAGATACTAATGCAGCAGTGTTCCTTAGTGCCCATGTGGAAAGCTTAGAGGCATAGAATGAGAATTGCACAACATACACCACACCACGTTCCTTCTGTATACCACACAACACCCATGTCAACCACAGTGTACTAATGCCAATTACCAGCATTTCACTGATAAATGCCTTGGCAATTCAAGTACTTGTCTATGTAACTCTTAAATGTTGTGAGAGTATCTGCATCAGGCAGATTCCACACACTCTCCAGGTGGAAGAATTCTTATTGATCTCACATAAACCCCATCACCTACCCTAAACAAATACTCTCTTAGGTCTCATCGATTGACTGATCTGCTTTCCCCTGTTAACAAGACCCATACAAGTCTGCCTGGCAGATTAAAAAAAGTATTACTTACCTGTTATTTCAAAATATATACTAGAACAAGTACTCCCCCAATGCAAGATTCCACCACTCACGCATAGCCCCCAACTGCGCAAGCGCGGTTCATTTCTCCTCATCCCCCAGCGCTCCCTCCTCCTCCTCGTCACCCTGCCTCTTCCGGTAGAGGGAGGGGTGGTAGAGAGGGAGGGAGGCGGAGGGGGAGGGGGGCGGAGGGGGAGGGGGGGCACGAGGGAGGGGGGGCACAAGGGAGGGGGGGCACGAGGGAGGGGGGCAGAGAGGGAGGGGGGCAGAGAGGGAGGGGGGCAGAGAGGGAGGGGGGCAGAGAGGGAGGGGGCAGAGAGGGAGGGGGCAGAGAGGGAGGGGGCAGAGAGGGAGGGGGGCAGAGAGGGAGGGGGGCAGAGAGGGAGGGGGGCAGAGAGGGAGGGGGAGGGGGTGGAGGGAGAGGGGGTAGAGAGAGAGAGAGGGAAAGGGTAGAGTGAGGGGAATGGAGGGTAGAGAGGGAGAGAGAGGGGGGTAGAGAGGGTGGGAGTGAGGATAGATATCACTCCCATTCCGTGCCCCAGGACCTACCCAGGTGGTAGAGCAGCGCAAGGGCCTGGAACTCGGCCTGGTTCTTGTACTCGGCCCAGCCCTGGCTGTAGACTCCAGCCATCATATCGGCTGCCGCCTGAGCTCCACTGCAGGGCCCGACATCATCTCCGGGCTCGTCCCTGACCCCGGCTCGACCTTGGTTCCAGCGGTGGCTTCTTTCTCGTCCCCAGTCACGGCCCCATCCCAAGCCCCGGGCTCGGCTCTCACTCCAACTCCAGCACCAGGCTTGGCTCCAGCCAGGGCCCGCGGCACCACCCTCGCCACCGGGTGTCGGGTGCTGCACGAGCGCTGAGGAGCCCCTCCCTCCCGGAGCGTCCCGTCCTGCCTTGCGAGTGCATTGTGACAGCACTCGGCTTTTTTTTCCCGAAATGGGCAAGTTTTTGGGGCTACACAAAAAGCTGGAGAAACTCAGCGGGTGCAGCAGCATCTAAGGAGCGAAGGAGATAGGCGATGTTTCGGGTCGAGACCCTTCTTCATACCCTTCTTCTTCAGTTTTTGGGGCTGTTTTTTAAATTTAAAGGATTAATATCATCAGAAATATAGTGGGAATACGACGGGAAGATGTTAATCACCACGACGGGAAAAGTGTGAGTAGGACATGTGAAAATGGAAAGGATGTGGCCTAGCGTTTGGAGGAAGATAGGAAAAGCAGATTGACACATCATCGGCAAACACTAGGAAGAATTTCAGTATATAGAGATATATATATATATATATATATATATATATATATATATATATATATATATATATATATATATACATGTGTAAAATGGAACTCATCACACTATGCTCTCATGTAAACGGTACAAGTGGAGGAGGATGGAGGGAGGGGAAGCAGGCTGTTGTTGTTACTTAAAATTGGAAAATGCAATGTTGGTGAATCTACCGCTTGGTCTCAGCTATGTACAAGATGCCTCGTCGGGAATATCGGATGCAATAGAGGAGGTTAGACGAAGTGCATATGAACCTCCGTCTCACCTTAAAGGACTACTGGGGTCCCTGCATGGAGGTAAGGGAGAAGGTATAGGGACAGTCATTTCATCTCCTGCCTTTGCAGGGGAATGTACTGGGGAAGGGGCTGGTTTCAACGGGAAGGGATAAATGAACCAAGGAGTTGCGAAAAGCAGAAAGGAGTGGAGATGAGAAAATGTGACCAGTGGTGGGATCACATTGGAAGTGGCAGAAATATCGGAGGATGAAGTGTTGGATGCAGACAGTAGAGGGGTGACAGGTTAAGACCAGTGAAACTCTATCCATGTTTTGTCGGGGGGGTGGGGGGTGGGGAGCTGAAGCAGAACCATGGGACACAGAGAAGACAAGGGTGAGGGATCCATCAATGATGTTGGGTGGAAACCACATTTGCTGAAGAAAGAGGACATTTTGGATGTGCTCAAATGTAAAGCCTCATCTTGGGAGCAGATGCGGCAGAACTGGAGAAAATGCAAGTGGGAGGCAGCGTCTTTGCAAGAGGCAGGGTAGTAAAAGTACCGTCCAGATAACTGCGGGAGTTGGAAGGTTTGCGGTAGACATCAGTTGAAAATCTGTCCCCTGTGATGGAGACAGAGAAATCAAGAAAGAGGAGGGAGATGTCAGAGATCATCCAAGTGAATTTGAGTGCAGGGTGGAAGTCAGTGATAAAGTGAATTAAATCAATGAGTTCTGCACAAATGCAGGAGGCAGACCCATTGCAACCGTCGATATAATAAAGAAAGAGTTGGTGAATAGGGTCAGTGTGAGGTTAGAACAAGGACTATTCAATGTAACTGGGGAAATGGCAAGCAGAGCTGAGGACCATGTCAGGTCCATGGCTACACTTTTAACTTGGAGAAAGTGAGACATGTCAAAGGAGATGTTGAGGGTGATAACAAGTTCTGTCAAGCAGAGGAGAGTGGAAATTGATTGGGTATCAGTTCAAGGAAGAACCAGAGGTCCTTGAGACCTCCTGGTAGGGAATGGATGGGTAAATGGAAGGACGTCCATGGTAATGATGAGGCAATGGGATTCAGTTATTGAAATGTTGAAGTGTATGAGGTATGAGGTGTCTTCTGGGGACCAGGTCTCGGGCATTCAGGTCTGACGAAGTAGATTCATATAGGAAGTCCACATATGACTTCGACAAGCCCATCAAAAAGCCTGAAAGGGGCATTTGCTCCAACTGGAGGATGAGATGGACATTTGGCAGCTGCGGCAGGCTTTCACGCCATCACTACAAGGCGAAACCAGGGGGCAGCTCAAGCGACAGCGAGGCATCAGTTCCGGACCAGGTCAATGTTTGACAGGGAGTACACTGATGTGCCTTCTCGCACCCGAAACATAATGCAATCTCAATCACTGAGACCGATGTCAGAAGATCCTTCAGGAAGGTGAACCGTTGGGAAGTGTCTGGACCCTGACGTTGTACCTGCCCAGACCAACGAGCTGGAGATTCAGTAGACATCTTTAACATATGTCAGACTGTTGTTCATTGACTACAGCTCACTGTTCAATATCATCATCCCTTCCTAACTTGTTCCCAAGCTCAGGGAACAGGGTCTCTCCGCATCCCTGCACAATTCGACCCTTAACTTTCTCTTCAACAGGACACAATTGGTATGAACTGGCAAATCCTCCTCGATAACCATCAGCACTGGGGCATCTCAGCCCCCTGCAGTACCCACGCAATATCCATGACTGTGTAGCCGGACAGCTTCCCAAATCTAGCGCTAACTTTACCACCATTGTTGGACGAATGGCAGACAACGATTAGAGTATAGGTGGGAGATCGGTCACCTGATTGAATGGTGCCAGAATAACAACCTTGCTCTCAAGACGAAGGCTGCACATCCGCAAACATGTTTGCATCAACAACTTCAAATTCCTGGGCATGAACATACCTGAAGATCTGTCCCAGACCCAGTACATTGACGAAATCGTAAAGGAAGCCCATCAAGGCCTTGATTCCCTTGGAAGACTGAGGGGAATCAGTATGTTGACAAATACTCCCTGGAGCGTACGGCTGTATAGTAGAGAACGTTGAACGTTGGCTGCGTCACGCCTGGTTCGGCTACTCGAACATTCACGAACGAATTAGACTGCAAAAAATGGTGAATACTACCCAGGCCATCATGGGTACTATCCTTCCTACCATAAATGTGGTGTCCACTGAGTACTTACCTTGTTTTCTTACCTGCTGCGCTGCTGCAAGTAATAATTTTGCTCTTCCGCTTCAGGATTTATGACAATAAAACTGTGGACTCCTGATTTGACTGGATAGCACGCAAAGAAAATGCTTCTCAGGTATATTGTTACAAGAAGAAACCAATGCCAATAATAGGGGAGCAAAGGATACGCCAAGCCATGCATTCAGATTGTGGTTGTGTACATTTCTACTCCGGGTGATGGGCCTCTTGGATGTCTGGTTTTGAGCTGCGAGATCTTTCTATCCCACTTCGCAGATCCATTATGCCATAAACATAATTGAGGGAGTCCACTGTGTTAACGGGACCATGCCCCCTTAAATTCTACGTGGTACTAACATTTATCAATGCTATCATGGACAGATGAATCTGCCATTGATAAATTGTAGAGGACAAAGTCACAGATCTTTTCCTTGTCATGTTTCCCACAATACCTACTGCACACCCAGTCTAGCAGCAGCGAGCACGACTCAGCTGACTAGGTCTATGGTAGTGCTTCCCAGCACTCTTGGTGATTAGGTACCCCATCCAGAAGGTAGCTAAAAAGGCAATACAGGGAGATAAGATGAAATATGAAGGCAAGCTAGTCAATAATATAAAAAAGTTTCTTCAGACATAAAGAGTAAGAGAGAAAAGAGGGGACATTGGATTGCTGGAAAATGACGCTGGAGAAATGATAATGGGCAGTAAAGAGATGGCAGTTAAATTCAATAATTTTTTTTTGCATCAGTGTGCACGGTGACAAAAAGTCTGAAATTCATGAGAGTCCGGGATGGAAGTTAGTGGAGTGGCTATTGCTAAGGAGAGGGTGCTTGGGAAGCAGAAAGGTCTAAAGGTGGACTACACCCCAGTGTTCTGGATGAGGTGGCTTTAGAGTCTGTGGAGCCATTAGTAGTGATCTTACGAGAATTACTAGAGTCAGGCGTAGTTCGAGAGAATTGGAAATTCGCAAATGCTACTCGCTGTTCTCGAAGGGAGCAAAGCAAAAATGGGGAAACTATAGGCCGGTTAGCCTGACCTCAGTGGTTGGTAATATTTTAGAGTCCATTATAAAGAATGCGGTTTCCAAGTACTTCGAAGCACTTGATAAAATAGGCGGAAGGGTCTCGACATAGATTCTCGACAGATTCCTTCTCTACATAGATTCTGCCTCACCCGCTGAATTACTCCAGTATTTTTTGTCTACCATAAAATAGGCGGAAGTCAACACGGTTTTAATGAAGGAGAGATCTTGCCTGATAAATCTGTTGGAATTCTTTGGGGAAGTGAATTGCAGGATAGACAAAAGGGAGTCAGTGGGTGTTGTTTAACTGAATTTTCAGAAGGCCTTTGATAAAGTGCCGTACCTGAGGCAGCTAAAGAAGATGACAGCCCATGGTATTATAGAGAAAAGATACTAGTATGGGTAGAAATGTGGGTGAATGGCAGAAGGCAAAGAGTGGAAATAAAGGGGCTTTTCCTGGTTGGATGCCAGTGACTAGCGGTATTCCACAGGGATCGATGGTGGGGCCGCTACTCTTTATGTTGAATATCAATGATTTGGATGAGGGGATTGAAGGCTGTGTGGCAGATGATACGAAGATAGGTGGAGGGGCAGGTAGAGTGGAGATATCAGGGACTCTGCAGATGGACTCTGCAGACAGGTTGGAGAGTGGGCAAATAAGTGGCAGATGGACTACAGCAGAGCAAAATGTGGAGTCCTGCATTTTAGTCGTAGGAATAAAGGCACAGACTATTTTCTAAATGGGGAGAGGATTCAAAAATCGGATGTGCAAAGGGACTTGGGAGTGCTGGTGCAGGATTCCTAAAAAGTTAATTTTCTAATTGAATCAATTGTAAGGGAGGCAAATGCAAAGCGGGCATTTAATTCGCTAGGACTAAAATATAAAAATAGGATAAATACTGAGGCTTTTTAAGGCACTGTTCAGACCGGATTTGTAATACTGTGAGCAGTTAGGGACCCCATATCTGAGGAAGAATGTGTTGGCATTCAGAGGGTCCAGAAGGGTCCAGGGAATGATCCCGGCGATGATTGGGCCTGTACGCATGGAGTTTAGAAGGATGAGGGGAGACCTCATTGAAACTTACTGAGTCGTGAAAGGCCTGAATAGAGTGGATGTGGAGAGAATGTTTCCACTAGTGGGAGAGTCTAGCACCAGAGGACATAGCCTTACAATAATAGCAAAGGAGATGAGGAGGAATTTCTTTAGTCAGAGGGTGGTGAATCTGTGGAATTCATTGCCACAAACAGCTGTGGAGGTCAAGTCAATGGGAATTTTTACGACGCAGATTGACAAATTCTTGATCAGGGTTTATGGGGAGAAGGCAGGAGAATGGGTATGAGAATGAAAGATAGATCAGCCATGATTGAATGGTGGAATAGGCCCTATGGGCCGAATGGCCTAATTTATCTCTCATGACTTATGAACATGAACCATAGAGCCTGTAGTATCTACCATTTGTGAAATACATTGCAATTACTCATCCATACTGCTACTGACAACAGCTCCCTCACCAGCAAACGCCACTGCCAAGAAGAACAAGAACAGCAGATGTCACCACTATCTGCAGATCCCTTTCCAAATCACACTATCGTGTCTTGCAAATATATCACTGGTCCTTCATCATTGCTGGGTCTACATCCCGGAATATCATCTTAATTAGCAGCAGAAAGGTTGCAGCAATTTGAGATGGTGGCTCATCACTGCTTTGATAAGGATGGTGCAACAAATTGTGGTTGGGCAATAAGTGCTGTCCTTGCCAACAATGCCTAGTTCCTGACAATGAATTGAAAAAAAAATGGCAGTCCATATCATAATTCCACAATTCCACCTATTATTTTGTACTTACCTGCTTGATCAGGTGTGAAATCATCAACAACAATTTGAACCACGTCTGCCAAATCCTGTCCTGACATCATCTAGATGTCATCCAGGTTCTACTGACTTCGTGATCTGAAATATATCAAATATAAAACAAAAATAATTATACCACCATCACATTTACAGTGGTCTTTACGAATTAATTGCTGGACAATCATTTTATTTGGCCAGGCTGACCGTTGGAAAAATCTCCAATAACAATGCCCAAGACCGGTATCAAGACAACATCCCTCTGGCCCTTAATATATAACAAAAATACTCAACACCATTAGTTTAAAACCCCAACCAGCTTTGCAACACATTTTGTGATATAAAAACAAAAGATTTGAGAAGGAAGTTTCTGTGGATCGCGTTTAAATAGAATTTAAGCAATTCAACAGTCAGTTCAACCGGCTGTCCAAGAGTTCAAGAGAGTTTTATTGTCATGTGTCCCTGATAGGACAATGAAATTCTTCCTTTGCTTTAGCACACCAGAACATAGTAGGCATGAATACTGAACAGATCAGTACTGGTGACCATATACCATTGCATAAATATATACATACATGAATAATTAAACTGATAAAGTGCAAATAACAGATAATGGGCTATTAATGTTCAGAGTTTTGTCCGAGTCAAGTTTAATAGCCTGATGGCTGTGGGGAAGTAGCTGTTCCTGAACCTGGTCGTTGCAGTCTTCAGGCTCCTGTACCGTTTACCTGAAGGCAGTGGGGAGATGAGTGTGTGGCCCGGATGGTGTGGGTCCTTGATGATGCTGCCAGCCTTTTTGAGGCAGCGACTGCGATAGATCCCCTCGATGGACGTGAGGTCAGAGACGATGATGGACTGGGCAGTGTTTACTACTTTTTGTAGTCTTTTCCACTCCTGGACGCTCAGGTTGCCGTACCAAGCCATGATGCAACCAGTCAGCATGCTCTCCACTGTGCACCTGTAGAAGTTAGAGAGAGTCCTCCTTGACATACTGACTCTCCGTAATCTTCTCAGGAAGTAGAGGCGCAGATGTGCTTTCTTTATGATTGCATTAGTGTTCTCGGAGCAGGAGAGATCTTCAGAGATATGCACTTGACCCTTTCCACCATCGACCCGTTGATATAAACGGGACTGTGGGTCCCCATCCTGCCCCTTCCAAAGTCCACAAGCAGTTCCTTGGTTTTACTGGTGTTGAGGGCCAGGTTATTGTGTTGGCACCATTTGGTCAGTAGGTCGATCTCACTTCTGTACTCTGACTCGTCCCCATCAGTGATACGTCCCACAACAGTTGTATCGTCAGCGAACTTGCTGATGGAGTTCGCACTATGACCGGCTACGCAGTCATGAGTATAGAGTGAGCATAGTTGTACAGTTGATGTGCAATGACAAATAAACGTATTTGATTTGATTTATAGCAGGGGGCTAAGCACGCAGCCTTGAGGTGCTCCCATGCTGATTGTTATTGAGGCTGACACATTTCCACCAATACAAACAGACTGTGGTCTGTGAATGAGGAAGTCGAGGATCCAATTGCAGAGGGATGCGCAGAGAACCAGTTCTGCAAATTTGGTAACCAGTTTGGAGGGGATGATTGTATTAAATGCCGAGCTGCAATCAATGAATAACAGCCTGACGCATGAGAGCGGAGTGGAGAGCCAGCCAGATCGCATCCACTGTTGATCTGTTGTGGCGGTAAGCAACATTCGAGCTGCCTCCTGATCTCGCCTTATAGGAGGATATTGCATTCAAGCCCCACCACAGCTGCCAAACATCTGTCTCATCCTCCAGTTTGGAGCAGAAGTCCGTGGATGCAGTATGCCAATATTTGTCTCACCCAAATAAATTAGAAGGAAAACTGTTCCACTAGGATGTCCTTCTCAGAGTTGCTTCAAAAAACGTGTTAGTATTTCAATTTTAGTTACTTCTCCACACTAAAGATCTTGCAAATATCGGTTTTCCTTCCCCAGTTCCACCCTTTGCTAGATTTTCATTTTTTAAACTGAAATGTCTACTCATTCTCCTGCTGCAGTACAAAGACACTTACAAGGACATATTGGAGGCACAAGAAACTACAGATGCTGGAATTCTGAGTAAAACACAAAATGCAGGAGTAACTCAGCAGGTCAGACAGCATCTGTTGAGGAAATGGATAGGAAGAGAAAGCTGGAAAAATTATTGGGGTGGGTCAAAGTCTGGCAGGTAATCGGTGGATACAGGCGAGGATAACGTGGTGGGATAAATTGACCATTTTCCATGTTGGGATGATCTGCATGTTCTGGGTCCGAAATATATCTCACGTCCACATTCTTAAGGGAAAGAAGAACTGTTCAGGAGAAACAGTTTTACTTCTTGCGACAATGCAATTACTTCACTTTACCTCTGTCAACTGATCCTCAGCAGCCATTCTTCATTTGAGCCTACCTGGGGCTTCCGAGTTGCCCCCCTCGCCCACCCCCTACAATTGCTCAAGGGAAGAGAAATGATAGAATGGCATCTAAGTGGCCCTAAAGTAGCACACCTGGATAGACAGGTTTGGAGGGATATGGACCAAACGCGGGCTGGTGGGACTAGTGTAGCTGGGACATTGGCGTGTGTGGGCAAGTTAGGCAAAAGGGCCTGTTTCCACATTGTATCGCTCTGTGACTCTATAATGGCTGCCAAATCAAACTAGGATTTTCTTAATTTATAGAAAATGCCTTGAAAGCTCAGGTTAAATAACACTGCAGAGAATTAAATTATTTCGGGAATCTATGTACCACCAACAAGACCGGTGTTTATTGCTCATAGTTAATTCCCTTTTAATTTACTTATCAGAGTGATTTGCAATAACCATTTCCAGGTTATTTTGGATTACTCTGGAAATTTAAATAATAAAAATGGCAGATGCTGGAATTTTTAAATAAAAACAGAAAATGCTGAAAATACTCAGCAGGTTCGGCTTAATCTGTAAAAAGCTAAATAGAGTTAACATCAGAACTGGGAAGGAGACAAAGGAGGTTTGATCAGCTGCAGGGAAGGTGGGGAATAGAGATGTTTCTGATAGGGTAAAACTGAGGTGACGTGGAGAAAGGCAATAAACAAGATTATCTGGTCAACTAATCATAGAAACATAGAAATTAGGTGCAGGAGTAGGCCATTCGGCCCTTTGAGCCTGCACCGTCATTCAATATGATCATGGCTGATCATCCAACTCAGTATCCCGTACCTGCCTTCTCTCCATACCCTCTGAACCCCTTAACCACAAGGGCCACATCTAACTCCCTCTTAAATATTGCCAATGAACTTGCCTCAACTACCCTCCGTGGCAGAGAGTTCCAGAGACCCACCACTCTCTGTGTGAAAAAAGTCCTTCTCATCTCGGTCCTAAAGGATTACCCCCTTATCCTTAAGCTGTGACCCCTTGTCCTGGACCTACCCAACATCGGGAACAATCTTCCTGCATCTAGCCTGTCCAACCCCTTAAGAATTTTGTAAGTTTCTATAAGATCCCCTCTCAATCTCCTAAATTCTAGAGAGTATAAACCGAGTCTATGCAGTCTTTGTTCATAAGACAGTCCTGACATCCCAGGAATCAGTCTGGTGAACCTTCTCTGCACTCCCTCTATGGCAATAATGTCCTTCCTCAGATTTGGAGACCAGAACTGTACGCAATACTCCAGGTGTGGTCTCACCAAGACCCTATCATGATATCTTATTAAAAAAATTGGAAAGGTATGGCATCAGAGGCCTAGTACTGGATTGGATAAAAAGCTATTCAAGTAACAGGCAACAGTTTGTGAAGCTGGGTAGCTATAGTTCTGCATGTTTGGACATTGCTTGTGGTGTCCCCCAGGGGTCAGTGGTGGGTCCAAAACTATTCATCATGTATATAAACGACATTTGTAATGTGTCCAATGCCTTGAGGCTGGTCTTGTTCGCAGACGACACTAATATTTTTTGTTCTGGGGAGAAGTTAAAACAACTACTGGACAAAATAACAAAAGAAATGGGCAAACTGAAAACATGGTTTGACAGGAACAAAATATCATTAAACTTGAGCAAAACCAAAATAATGTTATTTGGTAATTGCAGAACAAATACACAAGCGAATATAAAGATAAATGGGGTTGAAATTGAACGAGTTCATGAAAATAAATTTCTTGGGGTTATAATGGATGATAGAATCAGCTGGAAATCACGCATTAAACATGTACAATCCAAACTGTCAAAAAGCATTTCTGTATTACACAAAGTTAAGCAGGTTCTGGATCACAAATCACTCCGCATTCTCTACTGTTCACTAATCTTACCCTACTTAAATTACTGTGCAGAAGTCTGGGGCAATAACTATAAAAGTTCGCTACATTCATTGACTGTTCTGCAAAAAATAGCAATACGCATTATTCACAATGTCAGGTATCTGGATCACACTAATTCATTATTCTTACGGTCAAAATTATTACAATTAGCAGATTTGGTTGCATTTAAAACAGCACAGATAATGTTTAGGGCCAAAAATAAAAACGTACCTGGAAATATACAAAAATGATTCAATGAGCGAGTGGGGAGTTATAATTTAAGAAGAATATCAATTTTAAGGTACAAAGAGTCTGCACAACCAGAAAAACTTTTTGTATTTCGGTCTGTGGAGTGGGATTGTGGAACAGTTTGAATGTGGAGTTAGCGCAATGTCCAAACATGAACCAGTTCAAAGTGACATACAAAAAACGTTTTTTCACAAGGAAGGGGATGGTTGACAAACAGGGGTTAATGGTTATTTATTTATTTTATTTATCATTTATTTATGTTTTTTGGTTACTTCACACATATTACTTGTATGTGTTTATCAGTTGTATGTATATATATGTCTGGATGCATCTCTAAAAATTGTCTGGGGTACGTCTACGGTCAAATTGTTTCTAAAATAAATAAGTAGCTATTGTAGATTATGTTGCATATTACATTACTATTGATACTTTATCATTATTATTATAAGCAATGTTATTAATAATAGTGATAATCATTATTATTAATGAATTATTAAATATGGAAGTAGGGTTTAGGGAGAAGGGGTGAGATTAACTAAGTTATTCTTCTTCTCACTCCTTTTCGAGCTTGTAAAGAAAAAGTGTTGGACATTTAAATTTTGCTTTATGCTCTTCATTGCTTTGCAAATATTGCCTGGAATGTCCAATTGTTTGACTATTTCGATTTTGTTGTTGTTATTTATTCTCATTTATGTCTTTACTTGTTCGGAACAAATAAACAGATAAAACTAGGGAATGTGAGTAGTTAAGAGAGTGAGAACAAAGGCATGGAATGGAGGAATTGCAAGATGCAGAGCAGGACGACATGTGCAAAGTTTTACAGCAGGACTAGAACTTAGTCCTGTTAGCTCCCAGATCAAACTTGCAGAGATCTCCACACAAATATCCGGTCTTTAAATTAGTGTGGAACTCCACAGATTAGCCTGACAGCCACACTCTCTCCATTGCGTCATACAAGCATGACGAGTATGTTAAATGGGATCTTCTTAGAACAGATCTGGCAGTTCAAAAACTAGGCATCCATGCAGTGGGACGGCACAGTGGCACAACGGCAGAGTTGCTGCCTTACAGCGCCAGAAACCCAGGTTCAATCTTGACTATGGGTGCTACTTTGGGGCATTGTGTTTGTCATTATGTCTTTTGGAGAATTGCAGTTCACCTAGATGCCATTCTATCATCTCTTTTCCCTTGAGGCACTATGGGTGCTGTCTGTACGGAGTTTGGACGTTCTCCCTATGACCGTGTGGGTTTTCTTCAGTTGCTCTGGTTTCATTCCCACACTCCAAAGACATGCAGGTTTTGCAGTTTAATTGGCCTTGTAAAATTGCAAATTGCCACTAGTGTTTAGGATATAGGTTGTGAGTCTGGTGCCAAGCATGTGCATTGTATGACTTACAATGGATTTGACAGAGCATGGTGAAACCCTCAATACTGGAGAAACTGGCCTGCAGAAAGATAGGGCCATTGGTTCACTTATCTTTTCAATTTTGCAGAGACAGAATTGGTGGAATTCTTCCAGTGCCTTCACGTAGATGATCGAGGTCACGGTACTGAAATGCTCAGGTGCAAAACAACAATGCTGTACTCTAGTTCTATGCAATAGACAGAACGAAGCAGTATCACAACCAATGGATCAATGCTCTGCAGACCGACCATATCTAGTCATGAGTAATTGTTGGCAATTAAACAATTTGGAGAAAGGTCAAAGAATAGCCCGATCTTCACTGATAGGTGGGCCCAGCCATTATAGAGTAACGGCCATCTTCAATCATAAAGGCTACACCAGACCAGATAAACCCGTGACCTCTCACACCAAGGGGGACAAGAGCATCAAGTACATGGATATGCCACTACCAACAGGTTCATGTCACACATCTGCAAATTAACCTTACCATCTTTCACTGTCACAAAATCTAAATCCTCAAACTCTTTGCCCAAGTAGGTACTTTGAGGACACACCTCGGAAACACACCTTGAAAGGGAGTGGAGAAGACCAGAGGGAACTTTGTGCACATGCCCAAGAACCTTTAAAAGCCAATGCAAGGAGATGAGGTGGTTGAAAAAGGCATCCAAACACTTGCCAAATCCTTCAACCAGTCTGGAAGATCCAAACCTTAAATATCACATGTCCATTCCTTCCACAGACACTACCTGATCTGCGGAGTTACTCCAGCACTGTGTTTTACTCAAAGCATCTGCAACACCTTGTGCTTCCACATGCTTTACTTTTCTTTCAGTGATATAGTGCAGAAACAGGCCAAATAGCGATTGCCCGTACACTAACCCACACACAGTAGGGTCAATTTTACAACTTACCAAAGTCAATTAACCTACAAACCTGTATGTCTTTGGAGTGTGGGAAAAAAGCAGAGCACCTGGAGAAAACCTGGTGCGGCACGGTGGCGCAACAGTAGAGTTGCCGACTCACAGCGCCAGAGATCCGGGTTCGATCCTGACCATGGGTGCTACCTGTGTGGAGTTTGGACTTTCTCCCCGTGACCTGCGTGGGTTTTCTCCGGGCGCTCCGGTTTCCTCCCACACTCCAAAGACGTGCGGGTTTGTAGGTTAATTGGTTTTGGTAAAGATTGTAAATTATCCCTAGTGTGTGTAGGCTAGCGTTAACGTGCGGGGATCGCTGGTCGGCACGGACTCGGTGGGCCGCAGGGCCTGTTTCCACGCTGTATTTCTAAACTAAACTAATAACCCATGCGGTCACAGGGTGCACGTACAAACTCCGTACAGACAGCACCTATAATCAGGATCAAAACGTGGTCTCCAGTGAGCCAGCAACTCTACCGTGCCTCCCTTCAGTTGAATGGAGACACCCAAAACTGCAGATGTTGGAATATTCAGCAAAAAATAAATGGAATGAGGAACAGTGGATCAGGCCGTGTCTGTGGAGGGATCTGTCCATTTCCTCCACGTATGGTGACACACTCGCAGAACTTCTCCAGTCTTTTGTCGTGCTTTAGTTGAATGACAGGTTTGTAGAACTGTAGTGTACATTGACAAAATTGTTACTTTAAAATATCATAATAAGGTGCCATAATTAAGCAGCATCACTCACTTGTTGATTGATGTCTAATGTTGACCTGGAAGGTTGAGTCATTTGGAAGCATGCAACATGTTTTTTTATATTCCATTTAGAATGAGTTGAACTTGAGTCAGACTTCTGACATGCACCATTGCTGCCTACCTTTTGAAAAAAAAGTTTGCATCCATATTCAAAGCTGAAATTCTGACTGGTTTGTTGACATAAATTGTATCTTGGATATAAGATTAATCCAGAAAATAAGCTAAATCTTGGTATATATGATCTTTGAAGAAAAATGCCATTGACTTATTCCGTGAATTTGTAGCTTCTGATTAACGCCAAATCTCATTGTAAAATCTTAAACTGAAGAGATAATGTCCACGTGGTCGTTCCTGGTGTTTATTACGCTGGGCAGAACAGGCACACAAGAACAGGAAAGTTAGCGGACAACTACACTGAACATTAGCTAACATTCACAGTGACATGGATCCAGAACTGGCTCATTCATACTTGTGGTGGATGTAAGATATTCTGGCAGGAGATCTGTGACCAGCAGAGTTGTGACCTACTGGGATCTGAGCTGGGACCTCGACTGCTTGATATATATCGTCTGCACATATATACGTACACATGTGCAGACGATACCGACAATTGAATGAGATGTAAACAATGAGAAAGGCGTTCAGAAGATACATATCAGCTGCAGAAATGGGCCAAGAAATGGCAGATGGGGTTTAATCCAAGCAAGTGTGAGGTCAGTGCTCGAAAATTAGCGGTTGCCCGGGTGCCAATGACCACTCAAAGTGCCGCCGGGCAACCTAAACGCAGTCATTTTGCCCGGCTTGGCACGCAAATACTGGTTTATACCGAAAGACACAAAAAACTGGAGTAACTCAGAGGGTCAGGCAGCATCTCTGGAGAATAGGAACGTGACGTTTTATGTCGGCGGCAGCAACAGCTGTAGTGCGGGGCAAAGATACTAGGAGCGGGGTGACGAAGGGTCGGAGTGAATGACGGGCCCCGCACAGCAGCAACAGCGGCCGCGATAGCAGCTCCACCGCCTCCTCCTCCCGCACCCCTCCCAGCGGAAGGAGACCTCCCTCTCCCTCCTCCCAGCCTCGGCGTGAGAGAGGGGTTGTTTTGAAAGTACCGTTGGTGGATTTGTTTGATTTGTAGGCAGCGGTCGCTATTGCCCTGATAACAGCCGCTGCATGCAAACCCGCTAACGGCGCTTTCAAAACAACCCCTCTCACACGCCGAGGCCGGGACGAGGGAGGGAGGGAGAGGGAGGCCTCCTTCCGCCGGGCGGAGTGCGGGAGGAGGAGGCGGTGGAGCCACTGTCGCGGCCGCTGCTGCCGCTGAAGCAGCTGCACCAAAGATCCTACAGCTATAGGATCTTTGAGCTGCACCATGGCGAGGAGATCCCAACCGCCTCCCCCTTTGGCGTAGGACAGGGATGGCCAAGGCAGCGGGCGATGTTGTCTGAGGAGCGCTGACCTTCCTTCCTCCCCACATCCCCTGACCCTTCACCCCCCCTTCTCTCTCTCTCTCTCTCTCTGTCTTGCACACCCCCCTCCACCCCTCTTATCCTGGGACCCCTCCTCTCCATTCCGCACTGATCCCCATTCCCTCCTCTATTCAGTCCTCACTGACATCCCCTGTGCTCCCCTCCCCATCTACCCCCCCAAATCTATTCATCACCCTACCCACCTCGTATTGCTTCTCCTGCCACCCCCCCCCCCCATCCCCCACTGGTCCCCCAATTCATCCTGTACTGACCCCCCCTTCCCATCCATCCTGCACTTCTCCCCCCATTCATACTGCACTGATCCTCCCATTCATCCCGTACTGACCGACCCTCCATTTACCCTGCACCAATCCCCCCCATCCATCCTGTAGTGATCTCTTTTACTGATCTACCATTCATCCTGTACTGATCCCCCAATCATCCCGTACTGATCCCCCATTCATCCTATACGGATCCCCTCATTCATCCTGTAGAGAATCGCCCATTCATCCTGCACAGACCTTCCCATCCACTCGGATCCCCTCGACCCCTCCCCCCCATTCATCCTGTACTGATCCCCCCCATTCATCTTGTGCTGATCCCCCCCATCCATCCTGTACTGAACCCTCATTCAAGAAGAATGGGGGGGGAACAGTCTGAAGAAGGGTCTCGACCCGAAACATTGCCTATTTCCTTAGCTCCATAGATGCTGCCTCACCCGCTGAATTTCTCCAGCGTTTTTGTCTACCCCCATTCATCCTGTACTGATCCCCCCCCCCCATCCATCCCATACTGATCCCCCCATTCAACACCACTGATATGCCCCGTGCTCTCCACACACAATTTAAAATACTCCAACGGAATGCAATCACATGTTTTTTAATTCCTAATGTTATTATTTGTTTTGACACCTTTAAACATATTACCAAAAGAACATTTGCTGCAGTTATGTCCTTTGGCCATCTCTTGTCAGTTAGTGTAATGTTTAACCTGTCAGATGGGTATAGTCGGTTTTAACAGCTATTATCATAAAATGCCTTTAGAAATGTCCTTTGTATATTTTGTTATGGATAAATTATGTGGGAAGCCAGAGTGTTTCTGTGCTAATAGCAACAACGACCCATGCTATGGCAATGTCATGGTAATTTTCGGTCCTTCACAGAAAACATGCTAGCATCAATCTGTAGTATGCATGGTTAAGCATAAATGTTACCATGGTCCAGGATTTATTGACACAGGTTGATCATATGCTGAATAATCCAACCAGATTTTTGTTTGGAAGTGGAAAGAACTAATAGAAATTGCATTAATTGCAATATGTAAAAAGAGTTGAGATCTTGTATTATAATTTTGCTGCATGTTATTGTGGTATATATCATGTCCTGATTGGTGAATATGTTTTAAAGAAGGAACTGTAGATGCTGGAGAATCGAGGGTTACACAAAAAGCTGGAGAAACTCAGCGGGTGCAGCAGCATCTAAGGAGCGAAGGAGATAGGCGACGTTTCGGGACGAGACCCTTCTTCAGACTGGTCAGGGATCAGGGAAACGAGAGATATAGACAGTGATGTGGAGAGATACTCCTATTGCCTATCTCCTTCGCTCCTTAGATGCTGCTGCACCCGCTGCGTTTCTCCAGCTTTTTGTGTAACCCTGGTGAATATGTTTAGTTCGTGAGTTTTTTGAAGCAGAAATAATATGTGAATGTGGACAAAAGTGCTGGAGAAACTCATCGGATGCAGCAACATCTAGGGAGCGAAGGAAATAGGCAAAGTTTCGGGCCGAAACCCTTCTTCAGACTGATGGGTTTCGGCCTGAAACGTTGCCTATTTCCTTCGCTCCATAGATGCTGCTGCACCCGCTGACTTTCTCCAGCACTTTTGTCTACCTTCGATTTTCCAGCATCTGCAGTTCCTTCATGAACATAATATGTGAATGCTTCATTGAGCATAATTCCGACTGGTAACTACTCACTCACTTTGTCCGAGCACATTATCGCACGCGTCATGCAAACCATCTTAAATGACCACCTAAACTGTCATTTGGCAACCTAAAAAGCTGTCAAGGTTGCCCGGCTGGCAACAGGGAAAAAAGGTTAAGCGAGAGCCCTGTATAAGGGGGTAGAGGAACTGAAATACATTTTCATTCAGCGGGCAAAGTTAAGCGAGAGCCCTGGAGGTGTTACTTTGAGAGGTTGAATATAAGGGAAGAGTATACTGTTATTGGCAAGACCCTTAACAGCATTGTTGTGCAGACGGATCTTGGAGTCCATATTCATATCACTGTAGGTGGCAGCACAAGTACTAACGGTGGTAAAGATGGTGTATGGTAAGTTTGCCTTCTTTGCAAGGGACTGTGTGTATAAGAGTCAGGAAGTCATGATGTAGCTTTGTAAGACTGATTAGACCACATTTGGAGTACTGCATGCAGTATTGGGTGCCCCCTTACAAGGATGGATGTCGAGGCTTTGGAGAGGGTACAGTGGAGGTACCAGAAACCTGCCTGGATTAGAGGGTTTCAGCTTGGATTGTTTTCTCTGGAATGACAGAGGTTGAAGGGAGACTTGATAGTAGTATATAAAATTATGTGAGCCATAGATAGTGGAGACAGTCAGAACCTTTTTTCCATGGTGGAAAAGGCCAACACTGCAAGCATAGCTACGTGAGAGGGGCATGATTTTTGTTTACAGAGAGTGGTGGGGGCTTGGAACAAATTGTCAAGGGTGATGATGAAGGCATATATGATATTGCCATTCAAGAGGATTCTAGATAGGCACATGGAAGTGCAAGGAATAGAATAATATGAATCATGTACAGGCAGATGAGATCAATTTAACTTGGCACCGTGCACGGCCCAAACATTGTGGGCCAAAGGGCCTGTTCCCGTGTTGTACTGTTCTGGGGGTGGGGGGCAAAAGGGGGAGCCGGCGTGCTTTGTAACTTTGTCAGCGCAGTAGGTGGCTACTATTTGTATACATTGTGTATGCAAGCACAGAATCTCACATGTGACAATAAAATATTCCTATTCCTCCTGTGTTCTGTTCAAACACAGCAAGAGTACTTTGTACCGTTCAGGTCACTACACTACAAGATTGCAGTGGAGATTCATGAGGATTTTGCCTTGGGTAGTGTGCTCAGCCAGCAGGAGACTAGATAGGCTGGGTATGTGTTTTTTCCGAAATCCAGAAGGCTTAGGAAGGATCTGACCATGGGCTACAAAACATGCGGGGAGTAGATGACATAGATAGCAAGAAACAAATTGATGGGCTGCAGGGCCTGTTTCCATACATTATGACTATGGAGTAGCTTCACCAGAAATTATGAAGCTTCAACGCAGCAGTTCGCCATCATCTTCTCAAAGGCAATTGGGATACTCAATAAAAAACTGCCTTCACCCTCAATATCCAACAAACAGAATAGAAATTAGATTATTACTCTAAATAAAAACAAGAGGAAAAAAAATCCATTGCACCCAAACAATGCTAAATATGTTGGTGGATGTTGACCGATCTTTAAAAAATATTTTTTAAAAGAACAAATTAAAATAAATAATGGTGTGAATGCGATTTATATGGATTTTAAAAGACAATTAAGAACCCTTAATGAATTAAGCTATAAAATGAATGGAAACCAAACAGGAGAGATATAATTTTCAAAATCTGAGAAGTGGCGTTCGGTCAAACCTTTTATTTTTCACTTTAAGTACTGTGAGCTTGAGGTTCAGAGAACACAAAAATATCACAATAATACTGAATTAACAGCACATGGGAGTGTAAAGTACAGTTTGAATATCAGATGATTGTCCTTTAGATGCTAAACGATGCAAAAAAGCTGAAACTCAATAAATATTTGGATTACTGTAGCTGGATTTTGTTTGTGTTTTAAATGTCCAATTGTTACCACAGTTCGAGATGTTAAAGATCTGCCTCCAAGACACTGTTTAAAAAGATTATAGAGTTCTCCAATAATGATTATTTTTTGTGGTTTAGAGGTTAATTTACAGATACAGCAAGGAAACAGGTCCTTCCGCCCACCAAGTCCGCACTGACCAGCAATCACCCATAGACACTAGGACCATATTTCATCATACACACCAGGGCCAATTTACAGAATTCAATTAACATCCAAATCTGTTCAACTTTGGAATGTGGGAGAAAAAGCGGAGCACCTTGAGAAAACCCACGTGGTCAGAGGGAAAACATGCAAACTCCAAACAGACAGCACCTATAGTCAGGATTTAATGTGAGTCTCTGGTTCTCTGAGGCAGCAACTCTACCGCTGCGCCACCGTGTCACCCACTTTTTATAAATAACGCAATTATTATTTTTTTAAATTGCAACTCTTGAAAATGTACTTCTCCCACATTATGACAGATTAATAAAATCCACAAGCTATTGGGCACTTGGTCACTGCATCTGTCCTGCTCCATTTATAATTAGGCCAACTTGCCAAACCTGCTATCTTTGATTAACTCTCTTTAGTGCAAGTTTGTGAGTTTGTGCAGGCTTAGCACAAGTAGGAGCTTGCATTCCCTGGGTCAAAACCAGTACAGCTATAAGTAACCCATTTCCTAGTTTGGCAGAAGAAAACACACTTAGTTTCTTTATTGAAACAGCAACAATAAACATATACAAATTAGAACATTATTGGCTAGTCCAGGATCCAATCCTGAAAGACCTCCAGAGGCAGCAGACATTGTGTGCTCCCTCTCCAGGTAATGAGGACAACCTTATCACTGGCAGGCAGTTGGGTTGGATAGATCCTTCATGCCAGGACCTGTGAAGAGCCATCCTGAGAACAAGGAGATCTGCTGACTGACTCACCCAATGTCTGCACTGGCTGCCCAAACATTAGAAGAATGGACTGAAGTTCAGCCTGATGCAGAAGGGCTACAACCTCTCTCACTCCATTTAACCAGGAGTTCTTAAATCTTAAAAAAACATTTTGCACGGAACAGCTTTGTGCATCGTCTGAAATAAAAAGGGAAGATATCCTCAATGCAAGATCTCCACTACAACTCCAATCAACTAACGGCAGAACGAGGAACTCAATCACTTTTATGGCCGCTTTGAAAGGGACAACCAAGAGTTGGCCATCAAGGCTGTGTTCCCCGATGACCACCAGCCCCTCACACTCAACCTCTACGACGTGCACGTAGCACTGAGTAGGATCAATGTACGTAAGGCTGCCGGCCCTGACGGCATCCCTAGGCGCGTCCTCAGGACCTGTGCTGTACAGCTGAGACGTCTGGACTGACATCTTCAACCTGTCACTTGCCCAGATAGTTGTCCCCACGTGCCTTAAAACTACCTCCATCGTGCCAGTCCCAAAACACTCCACTGCGGCGAGCCTCAACGACTTCTGCCCAGTTGTACTCACCCTTATCATCGCCAAGTGCTTTGAAAGGCTGGTCATGGCACACCTCAAATGCTGCCTCCCTCCCATTCTGGACCCCTACCAGTTTGCATACCGCAAGAACAGGAGCACGGAGGATGCCATCTCAATGGCACTCCACTCCGCCCTCTCCCACCTCGACCACAGAAACACTTATGTGAGAATGCTGTTCATCGACTACAGCTCAGCATTCAACACCATTATCCCCTTTAAATTGATCGCCAAACTCGATGACCTGGGCATCAACCCCTCCCTCTGCAATTGGTTACTAGACTTTCTAACCAACAGACCAGTCTGTTAGGTTGGATAACCATTCCTCTTCTTTTTTTTTTAAATATTTTTTTATTTGAAGTAACCAGTTTACAATGTATAACACACATTTAAAACATCATCTTAATTCAAAATTTCTACAAATAGCACATCGATAATTAATATCGTCTGTTTTTTTGGAAATAGAAAACAATCTACAAATACAAATTTAAAAAAATATATATATTATATATATATAACCATTCCTCTTCTACCCTCACCCTGAACACTGGCGTACCCCAGGGCTGCGTGCTGAGCCCCCTCCTCTACTCCCTCTTCACCTATGACTGCATACCTGTACTTGGTACCAACACCATCATCAAGTATGCAGATGACACGACGGCGATTGGCCTCATCAGCGACAACAATGAGTCGGCCTACAGGGAGAAGGTTCAGCTCCTAACAGCATGGTGTGCCGACAATAACCTGGCCCTCAACTCCAAGAAGCTCATTGAGGATTTCAGGAGATCGAGAGGCTGCACGCACACCCCCATCCATATCAACAGGACGGAGGTGGAACGTGTCTCCAGCTTCAGGTTCCTGGGGGTCAACATCTCCTGGACCCACAACACATCCTCGCTGATCAAGAAGGCTCACCAGCGTCTCTTCTTCCTGAGGAGGCTTAAGAAGGTCCACCTGTCTCCCCAGATTCTGGTGAACTTCTACCGCTGCACCATCGAGAGCATCCTTACCCACTGCATCACAGTATGGTATGGTAATTGCTTTGTCGCCGACCGAAAAGCTCTGCAGAGGGTGGTGAAGATCGCCCAACGCATCACAGGCTCCTCACTCCCCTTCATTGAGTCTGTCCATAGTAAACGATGACTGCACAGGGCACACAGCATCGCCAGGGACAGCTCACACCCCAACCATAGACTGTTTACCCTTCTCCCATTCGGGAGACGCTACAGGTCCCTCCGCTGCCGGACCAGCAGGCTCAAGAACAGATTCTTCCCTGCGGCTGTCACACTTCTCAACGCTGCACCTCAATGACTGCCTGTCTCCACCCCTCACCCCCCCCCCCCCCCGGACTATCCAATCACCAGCAAATTGCATGGATACCACTGTGTATGTATAGATGTATATACTCATACTACTGCGCAATTACTTGTTTATTTGTAAGTTCGCCCTTCGGAGATACCAACTGCATTTCGTTGTCTCTGTTTTGTACACTGCACAATGACAATTAAAGATTGAATTGAACAGACTGCTGTAGCATGTCCAGGGAAGCCAAGTTTTGTCAGAGCATTTCAGTATTCTGAAAATCAGTATTTTGCTGAGGAAATCAGTATTTTTACGCGGTCCCATTTTGCTGAAAAAAATGTGTTTTTTAAATGTGTGGTCATACCCATGCAACAGTACAAAATTGCATTACTGTGATACCAATTGACATGTCTTCTATGCACCTTACTTGACAGTGCATTCATTGCCATCTCTTTGTATACTGCTGTTTGAACGGCTGCTTCCTACTTTTAGCACCAGATGCAGAAGCCATTTTGAAAGCCTCCCTCGCTCTCGCCCTCTCTTCCCTCCTTGCTGTCTCTCCCTCCCTCCCTCCCCCGCCCTTCCTTCCTCCCCTTTCCCTCCCACTCCTTCCTTTTCTCTCTCTCTCTCTCTCTCTCTCTCTCTCTCTTTTATTCCCTCCCTCTCCTCTCCTCTCCACCCTCCCCCCCCTGAGCCCACCCACCGTTCTGCAAAATCAAGGCCAATCCCAATGTAAATGCAATCCCACTCGTTACCTTTCACCACTGGGCTTATCTGGAATTCTACCACTGCCTGAATAATAATCAAAGGCTCAAAAAGAATTTCAAAGACTCATTGTTATACAAGAATTGTCTTGAACAGCCTGTGTCGCATAGCGCTATATGTATAGCCCACTGCGCTATGTTTAAAGCCCATAGCACTCCAGCCAGTAGCACTATATTTAAATCCCACAGCGCTCCAGGCGACAACACTTAGTTTAAATTCCCACGCATTCAACTGACAGCGTTCTGTTTAAACCTGGAGCGAGACAGGCAGCGACTGTGGAGAGAAGGAATGGGTGACGTTTCTGGTCGAGATCCTTCTTCAGACTGAACTGAACTCCGTATTAAAAATCTGTATAGGGGGGTTGCACGTAAAGTCATCGGGGCAAAGGGCATGACTCACGGAGCAGCTCAATCTATGTGGAGGACATGGCAGTCTACGGCACACACTGGTACTTTCTTACCTGTTAAAAACCACCGAAACGGTCAATTCATGCGCTGTAAATAATTGTGGAAATCGCGGTAACCGTGAGAAACAGTTATCCTACTTCAGAATTCCAAAAGTGAGGAATTATAGTAGCGAGAAGCGACAGCTGAAGGGGCAACAACAGCTAAAGTGGTTGACGAACATTGGCCGTGCAGATATCAAGATTGAAAATATTGGGAATTATCACGTTTGCTCACTGCATTTCATCAACAAAGGCATAATTTGTGTTTTTTCTTGATTCCTATGGTATCTAAAACGTTTCTGAAGTGATAAATCTGGCTGTAATTTTTTTTTTAATAAATCGCCCATGGTTCTCAAGTGGGTTTTTACATGCAAAATGAAAACGCTTCTGAAGCTAAATTTATCATTAAAAAAATCTCCAGACTTACGAGTGGTGTGTGGAAAAGTAAGTTTTCTATCATTATGCTATTGTGATGTATATTTTGGCAAATAATAAAATGTCCTGCCAGCTTAAACACCCAGTCCCTTTCAAAGATAATGCCAATTTGCTGAGTTTGATTATGTCCAATTAACAGCTAACAATTATGAAATTCCTTGGCTTACATCTGAGTAAAATGTAATTAAAAACCCACGTATGGTTTGCAATTTTTTTAAAGCTGTGCCTGCGCAATTGGGGACTATGGGTCAGTGGTGGAATATTGCTTTGAGGGATGGGCCCAACGGGCCTGCACTTGGTCTAGTGGGCTCTTAATATAGCGCAAATGGCTGCAGCACTATGGGGTTTTAACATAGTGCTACCGGCCACAGAGCTGTGGGTCAGAACCTTTGTACTCATGTAACAGGCAGTTAAAATTAGAAATGGTCTAAAGAGGGTAGAAGGCCATCTGGGGGGGGGGGGGGGGGGGGGGGTCCAAGAGGGATATCTGTGCAGACGGGGAAGGGTTGGCATCACTGGATGGCGATGACTCCTTTCCAATGAAAAAGGCCCAAAGGCGACGGAAGAAAACCTCTACATTGTGGCGGATCCAGAACTCGTTGAGGTGGGGGCAGAAGGGAACAAAGGTGAGGCCTCTGTTGAGGAGACTGTTGGGGGGGGGGGGGGGGGGGAGGGGGTGAAGAATAGAGTATGGATGGGAGTAGTTGCGATAACCTGGTTAAAATGGTACGGGAAAGATCCAAAAGAATCATTATGGAGGTTCCCTGTATGGGGGGTGGGAGCAGAGGGACATAGGAGAGTCAGACCCCATGTGTGGGAGCGTGCAGTTAGAGGCTGTGGGCCTGGAGCCAAGGTGAGGCGACGGCTCTGGCCTGCTGGTGGGCGTCGGAGAGCCAAGTGCTAGCTGGTGGCGACCCATGGGGGGGCTGGAGTAAAGGTACAGGTCTGAACTTCACTGATTTGCGGTCTCTCTCCATTTAGATAATGATCTGCCTTGTAATACCGCTCACCCATGTGCATGAGCTTACACTTCTCTACATTAAACTCCATTTGACAGATTTGTGTGCATTAAATATACAGTGCCCTCCATGTTTGGGACAAAGGCCCATCATTTATTTATTTGCCTCTGTACTTCACAATTTGAGATTTATAATAGAAAAAAATCACATGTGGTTAAAGTGCACATTGTCAGATTTTATTAAAGGGTATTTTTATACATTTTGGTTTCACCATGTAGAAATTACAGCTGTGTTTATACATAGTCCCCCCATTTCAGGGCACCATAACGTTCCAAGTTGGAATATAATTTTTCTGACACGGATGGTCTCTTCTACTAATTGGAACAGTTTACTAAAAGCTCCAACAACCAGGACAAAATATTATTTCAGCATATTTTCATCTGAGCTATTGTCAAAAAGCTCTACTTCCATGCTTGCCGTTTTGTCAGCATCGGTTCAAACATTCCACTTCATTCGAGTAGCATTATGGTTTGTTCCAATTGCAGAGAAGGTTGTACAGCACACAATGAGTCACTAATGAATAAGACAGCCTGTAATGCAGGATCCTATCCGACCTGTGACAAGGGAAATGTGACAGGCTGCATTAAAACAAGCTGCCAGCAGACAACAGAACTGTAGATCGAGGATGCTCACCTCTATGAGGGCTCCAATTCATAAACAGTTAAAATAAATGCCCATTGTGCATTCACGGAACAATTGAAGTAAAAAAACAAAAAATTAAAAAACGCTAGTCCTCCATCTCACAAAGAAACAAAGTAAAAATAAAGGTTAGGAAATAGGTACAATATAAATCATGGTTGTTGCATGGAAACAAGCAAAAACTATCAGCAAGCTCAGATGGTTCAGAGACATTGCAGTTCAAGGAGCACTAAAATCACCTGAAAGCCCCATCCTAGGCACGGACATATTAAGGGATACAAGCCACTCAATAATCACCCAGAACACATATCTAAAACAAAAAGCTATTGACACATTCATCAAAAATCAAAAATTCCTGCATGAGTTCCAGATCCAATCACAAAGGCCCCAAACCAGGGTCAGGTAGCATCTGTAGAGGGAATGGATAGACAATGTTGCAGGTCAGGGCCCTTCTCAAGCTGATGGAGTAGTAGGAAGAAAGCTGCAAGAGAGGTGGGAGCGGAGCAGCGCCTAGCAAGTTTATGCACGTGATTGACAGATGGTGGTGACAAAGGCTAGTGGTGAAAAGGAGACATGGTGTCAGATTATGTAACAGAGGAGAGGATAAAGAAGAGGGCTGAAGGATGGATAAAAGGTGAACGATGGAAACATAGAAAATAGGTGCAGGAGGAGGCCATTCGGCCCTTCGAGCCAGCACCTAGAGCTCTATCTAACTCTATGGACTTGGGGGATGGGATCTGAATGGATATTGGAGGGGAAAGGAGCAGGGTGACTGGGGCATGCAGTTGGGGAAAATGGGTGCGCACTGTGGTGGGGCACCAGAAAGAGAAAGGGGAAGGGATCATCACTTAAAATGGGAGAATTCAATGTTCATACGTTCAACGTTGGGATATTAGCTCGCCAAGCGGAATGCGAGGCGCTGTTCCTCCAGTTCGCGTGTGGCAATGAAGGAGGCCCAAGGACAGAAAGGTCAGTATGGGAATGGGGAAGGAGTTAGAATTATCTCTTCCCCCCCCCCCCCACCCATGTTCCCTTCCATCTATAACCCTCCCACTGGCTTTGCATTTCACTCATCTGACATCCTTTTGATCTCTGTAGGAACTGCAGATTCTGGTTTAAACCGAAGATAGACACAAAATGCTGGAGGGACAGCAGCATCTCTGGAGAGAATGAATGGGTGACGTTTCTGGTCAAGACCTTTCTTCAGACTAGTCAGGGGAAAGGGAAAAAAGAGATATAGACAGTGATGTATATTGATATAAAACTAATTAATGAAAGATATGTTAAAAAGTAGCGATGATAACGGAAACAGACAATTGTTAGCTGTATGCTTGGTGAGAATGGGAACCTGGTGCCACTTGGGTGGGGAGGGGTGGAGAGAGGAGTGCAGGGGTTACTTGAAGTTAGAGGAAATCAGTACTCATACCACTAGGTTGTAAGCTGCCCAAGCAAAACGTGATATGCTGTTCCTCCAATTTGTGATTGGTCTCACTCTGACAAGAGTGGAGCCCAGGACAGAAAGGTCAGTGTGGGAATGGGAAAGGGAATTAAAGTGTTTAACAACTGGGAGATCAGGTAGGTCCAGGCGGACAGAGTGAAGGTGTTCAGCGAAACGATCGCCCAGCCTATGTTTGGGTTTGCAGTTCCTTCCTACACCAATAGCTTTACATTTCACTCCTCTTCATCTTTCCTCAGATGACACCCTTATATCTCCTTTTCACCTCTAGCTTTTGTCACAATCGCCACCCAACTACCATTCAACCCCTCTCACTATCAGCTTCCAGGCTTTACCCCACTACACCTCCCTTTTCCTGCTTTCTCTCCCTACTCCATTAATCTGAAGGGTCCCAATCCAAAATATTGTTTGTCCATTCCCTCCACAGATGCTGCATGACCTGATAAATTCCTTTAGCACTTTCTGTTTTGCTCTAAGTACCTCTGGATATCTTCACAAATTGAATGAATGCCCTCTTGCATTCAAGGCTGTGATACATGCATGTTTTTTTGGCATAATTCTATGCAGGAAATGACTAAACCAAAAGGAGCAGCAGGCGAGAGTGAGAGCACATTAATAACGATGGAATGCTGACGAGGAGCATTATTGAAAGATAATGGTCACTTTAGACTTGCAATCATTGTCCAATTAGAGTGAAGTCCCTTAAATGGGGCTGCACAATGGCGCAGATGGAAGAGATGCTGTCTCACAGCGCCAGAGACCCATGTTCAATCCTGACCTCGGGAGTTGGCATGTTCTCCCTGTGACCGCATGGGTTTCCTCAGATACTCCGGTTTCTTCCCACACACCATAGACATGCGGGTTTGTAGGTTTATTAGCCTCTGTGAAACTGTGTGCAGGGAGTAGATGTTAATGTGGAATATCACAGAACTTGCGTGAACAGGTAATCGATGGTCAGTGTGGACTCATTGGGCTGAAGGGCCTCTTTCCATGTTACACCTCTAAAATATATTAAACTAAACTAATACACAAGTAAGTCTCAACACCCTCACAACCTCCTTACATGATCTCTGGGCCACATTTGCACAGCAAAGTTTTCTGCAAGTTCCAATATACAAATATTTCATAAGATAGGACGACAGCCAGAAATACATGAACAGGCTGGACAGATTCAGAGTTCATTCCTTGGAACACAAGAGACTGAGGGGTAGGTAATCTTATAGGTGTATGAAATTATTATAAATAAAATTAGATTTTTTTCCTGAATAGGGGAATCAAGAACTAGAGGGCGTAAGATCATTAGACTATTTCCGTACAATTTTCTAATTGGGGTTGAGCTTGGGTATGACAATGCTCTACTGGACTGTTTGTAAGAAGAGAATCTCATTGTTTGCCCTTCGCACATGTGACAATAAAAACACAATTGAACAAACTGTCAGAGGAAGTTGAGAGAGGTACAATAACAACAGTTTTAAAAGACAATTGGACAGATACATGGACAGGAAATGTTTTAGAGGTATACAGACCAGCCACAGGCAAATGGGATGTGGCATCTTAGTTGGCATGGACAGGTTAGGCCGAAAGCCCTGTTTTTTGCTATACATGCCTAGGTTTTGTGCAAGACCCATCAGAAACATACGTTGACATGGTATTCTGCTCCAACTGGAAATAGCTGTCGAAGTCTTAACATCCCCCTTCCCCTCCAATCCACAGACTCTAACCAATTTATCCTCACAGCAGAGATCCACTTTAAATGAGTAAAATGTAGTAAATATTCAAATAAGACAGCATCTGTGGAGCGAGTTATTGCTCGGATTTTAGATCTATGATTCTTTCGTTCTGAAGAAAAATTGCCCCAAAACAATAAGTAACCCGTTTCCTCCCCCCCCCCCCCCCCCTCCCCCCTAAGACACTGCCTGACCTGCATAGTATTTCCAGCATTCTGTTTTTATATCAGATTTCCAGCACCTGAAATTGTAATTCAGTAAAGATTGACTGATGGGAAAATTCTTAATTTGTTAACCCAATCTACTTGCATTCATCAGGAAAAAGGTGAAAGGTGTTGCAAGTGATGATAACAAACAGCAGTTAATGGACAGGTATTCAGTTTAAAATTTGCCTGTATCACTCAGCTCCAGATATCACTCATGTATTTGACCAAACCCGAAAAAGAGCAACACCAGAGGCAAGGTGAGAGTGAGAATTTCATGGCTTAAGGATTTAATAGCTCAAGGCGTAGTCCACGACTGTGGACCACCATAACTTTGGAAACGGTCGAACAAGAAAAGTTGATCAATATGACATTTCAAAATTCAAGTCTGCAACTAACTAAACGAAGAATGTTAAGTCACTGATGGATTTGAGGGACCTGCAATGAAATACTCTTTGTTTCCAAGCCCAAATATTTCTGATGAATCCTTTCCTTCACCAGCTTCTTCCACCAGCAATAAAAATCCCTCATTCTATTGCAGGATATTTTACTGTACATTAAAATATCACAATGCAGCCAAAGGCTAGATTTTCTTTAATGTCATGGAAGCTATCCAAAACAGACATTTATGTAAAATTGTTTCTTCATAAATGTCTTTTCTAAATTAATGGATTTAAAATATACCAACATCAAAGTGTCAATTTAATAGCAAACAAAATAGAGAGCTGCTGGAGGAACTCATCAAATCAGCCAGCATGAGAAGGAAAAGGTCAGTCTTCATCTGGATGGAAATAGTAAAAGAGAATGCAAGGGTCCTCTAGTATTTCAGTACAAATGAAAGGTCTCAACCATAAATAGTGTCCATTTGTGGAGGGAAATTCTTCTCAGTTCTACTTATTTTTGCTCTAGATTCCAGCATCTGCAGCCTCATATCTCCAAGTAATTTAATATTTGCATGCATATATTTAAAATGTCATTTAGACATTAAGATGACATACGTGGTATGTTTCACAGCAAATTCTTATTTATTAATGTTCTCAAAGGAACAAAAAAACAATTGTTTTCTCAATTACACAGTGAGAATAAAATAGCTCTCATAACTGGAAAGACTAAACTAGATCAGTTGCAACTAATCCCAGAAATGTAGGTATTATTAATAAAAAAAACCTAAAATGTTTAAATCAGTGATATCATTTATTGATATAACATGAACCATCCTTTACAAATTTCAACACTTGAAATGCTAGGTTGGAAGATAATTGATTATTCAACTAGCTCATGTCAACAACTTGCTGGTGTTTCCAGGTGAAAGACACGATGTTGACTTTTTTTTTTAAACTCACCTTTGTTCTTATGCCTCTCTAATAGCAATCCAATGTCTTATTTACACTACCAAACGAGGGAAGCATTGCATTATCCGCTTCAGATATAACATTACAATAGCAAGCATGAAGAACACTCTATGCTTTCAAGGCCCAAGCAACACCAGCCTTTACTTTCACGTTACAAGGAAAAACAGCTAATGTTCTGCAAGACTCTGGTTGGCCTCGCATTGATATTGAGAATGATGTAGCAGTGTCAGCCAGTACTTTGAGTACCGAACTATACTGTCACAAAACAACACCATAAGTAGTTGCTGCAACATAAAAATATACAATTGTATAAACAGGAATCGGGTGTACATACATAATAAGAAAAAGCGGCCGATTTTTGTTAATTAATGAAGACCAACTCAGATATCAATGGAACTCATCCAAAATCTAAATAATATGTTGTATTTAAAACCATGCCAAATCTTTGTATTTTTAAAATCAGCACGTGATCAAACCTCGTTAGCTGCGTACGAAAATATATTTTCCGAATTTATTTACAAATTTGCGTTGCGGTAGACGAGGAAGTCATTCACACAGGTTAACATTCAGCAAAAATGTGTCTGCCACCAAAGACATGATTTTACAATGACACGGAACATTATCCCCTAGTTCCAGTAATGTAAAAAGAAAAACACTAAATTGAACTGTTGTGCCATGGTAGGGTTTTACTAAGAATTAATAAACGATCATTAAAAAAACAAATGAATGAGCGAGGAATCTGCAAACTAACCCTGGCCATATTACCACGCTCGGTTATTATCACCTTGTTTGTTATAGAAATCATAAAATAAGACTGCTACGAAAAATTTAAAAAAAAGTCAGGCGGATCTCTTGTAGGCCGCTCCACCTCAAAATCCGACTCTAGTATTAGTATAGTTATAGACAAAGTCGACATATCCAGTCATGTCCCTGGGCAAAGCGGGCGCGCCGAGCGAGCGGGCGGGCACAGATTACAAACGAGAGCCGCACTATCGCGGTGGTGATTACCGTTCACTTCTCGTTTCTTGCTTGTTAAAAGCCGATAATGGCGGCCCCTTCCTCGCGAGAGAAGCGCTCCGGCACAACAGCGGCCGCGGGGAGCAAAGATGGCGGCCGGCGGGGGCGCGCACGCACGCACGGGGAAGGGAAGAGGGGGGGGGGGGGACTGGCTGGCGGGCTGGTTGTGGCGGGAGCGCGCACGCACGGGAAAGGGGGGGGCTGGTTGTGGCGGGAGTGCGCGCGCACGGGGGCGGGCGGTCTGGCTGCGGCGGGAGCGCGCGCGCGAGCGAGAGAGGCAGTTGGGCCGTTGAGTACAACCGCGCGCTTTCTCTCTCTCTCTCTCCCCCCCACCGGCGGTATGGACCAAAGATGACAGGGTATGAACAGCGAATACTCTAACTTCCAGTAAAACTAACTGAAGAAGGGTCTCGACCCGAAACGCCACCCATTCCTTTCCACCAAATATACTTCCTGAGTCTGAAGAAGGGTTTCGGCCCGAAACGTTGCCTATCCCCTTCGCTCCATAGATGCTGCCGCACCTGCTCTCTCCCTTCATAGTTCTCCGAGCAACCTGACTCTCCCTGATTACATCTTCTCTCTGGGTGTATGCTTCGTTGTCGGCTTCCTCTCGCTAACAATGATCAGCACATTTCCCATGAACCTCAATCCATTTGATGTCTCGTTGTCACACCGTACACTTCCTTATCTCTGTGTCTCCCCCTCCCCTAACTCGGTCTGAAGAAGGGTCTGTGCTGCTGAGTTACTGCAGCACGTTGTGTCTGTCTGCAGCAAAGGCCATCGGTATGGGGAGAGGGAGATTGTCCACACCCTTCATCAGCAACCATGCACTCAGCGGAGTGAACTCCGGCCATTGCTGTGTTACACGTTTAATATTGTGCTGAACTTACCTGGTAATTTTATGGTAAGACTTTTTTTTATCATCTCAACCCCTATCCTAAAAATATACTCTAATAACTATCACGAGGAATCGAAAAGCATCTCGCCAAACATCACCCTCGCAAAATAGAAATCTCGATTTTGTTGTTTAGTTGTCGTCATCTCTACTTGACTAAGTAAATTTTCAATTGAATGTTCACAATTGTGTTCATTTTATTTCCGGTTTGCTTTATTGCGACAAACTTAAATAAACGGAATGGAAGGACGTGGCGGTGCTAAGCAGTTTAAAATGAATAACCGAGTGCATTCGTGCTGGTGTTCATTTAATATGGTTCCGTCAGATTCTGAAAAGTGTGCAAGAAGGAACAGCAGCTGCTGGTTTAAACCGAAGATGGATACAAAATTCTGGAGTAACTCAGCGGGACAGGCAGCATCTCTGGGGAGAAGGAATGGGTGACGTTTGGAGTCGAGATCCTTCTTCAAACGTTTGGCGGACTTTTTTCTCGTGAGATTAGTTAGGTAAAAGTTGTTGATCAGTTAATCATTATCTGTTAATGTGTTGAACTGGTACCACCTTGCATTTAAATACCCTATATGAAAAAAAAATGTATTCTAGAATGTCTAAAATCTTTAAATTATTTTTCTAGCGCTGTCGAAGTAAACATAAGCAGGACAATACGGGTGGCAGTATTGATCAACATGTTTAATGTAAGAAGAGACCGCATAGTTGATTTTTAAACTGTTTATTTTGCAATGAGGAGTCAAGAACGTCCTGATGGAACAATGAAATTCTTGCAGCAGCACAACATATGTATAAACAGGGTAGGATGGGACTGCAGATGATGGTTTAAACTGAACATAGGCACAACATGCTGGAGTAACTCAGCGGGTCAGGCAGCATGTCTGGAGAAAAGGAATAGTGACTTTTTCGGGTCGAGACCCTATAGACAGTACTCAGACACCATAATAGAAACAACAACAACAAGGGCAATATATGAAAACAAACAACATTGTACAAAGACAGAAACAACTCCCTCGTGCAATCAAGACCGTTTGTAGTACACAATTTTGATGGAGTTCATAGTGTTCAATAGCTTGACGGATGTTGGGAAGAAGGTTATCCTGAACTGGTTTGTTATAGCTTCCAGGCTTCTATACCTTCTTCCCAATGCCAGATAATGAAATTATCTCTGTGTCCCCCTCTCCCTGACTCGGTCTGAAGATAATGAAATGAGGATTCAGTTGCAAAGGGAGGAGCAGAGACCCAGTTCCCTGAGCTTGGTAACAAGTTTGGACGTGTTAATAATGAACAACAACCTGATTTATGTGTTGACATATGGGGATGGTGGCAGGGGCAATGAAGGATCATAAATGGTATGCACCTGCTTATAAAGTGGGAAGAGAAAGACTCAGCTTCTACATGCTGATAACGTAAAATTTGAATTATTGCCATGCATTCTTAATTGCCCTTGGGAATTTGATGATAAGCCAGTGTAGCTTGTTAGTAGCTTCTACGATTTAAATCTAATAGCCTCATGGTAACAAAGGAATGGCAAGGATTTTCGGATGAATCTATAGATTCTGGTATTTCCAAGGACTTGCAAGTGTGCACTTGGTGCTAGACCTTGTGAGTTTTAGAGTTTGGGAGATGAAATAAGTAATGACCGCAGAACCATCCAATTTTGGTCCTCGCCCTTAACAACTTCTCTTTCGACTCAATGGTAGCATTTATTTCAAGAGGGCTTCTGTACAAAAACAGGGATGTAATGCTGAGGCTCTACAAAGTGCTAGTTAGGCCGAATTTGGATATTGTGAGCAATTTTAGGCACCATATCTCAGGTAGGATGTGCTAGCTCTGGAGAGTGCCCGGGGGGGTTTGCAAGAATGATCCCAGGAATGCGTAGGTTAACCTATGATGAGCATTTGGTGGCACTGGGCTTCTACTTGCTGGAGTTCAGAAGAATGAGGGAGATCTCATTGAAACTTACAGAATGGTGAAAGGCTTGGATAGAGTGGATGTGGAGAGGATGTTTCCACTAGTGGGAGTCTAGGACTAGTGGTCATAGCCTCAGAATCTTTTAGGAAGAAGATGAGGAGAAATGTCTTTAGTCAGAGTGGTGAATCTGGAATTCTTTACCCAAGGAGGTCCTCAGTGGATATTTTTACGGCAGAGATAGATAGATTCTTGATTAGTACAGGTGTCAGATGTTATGGGAAAAGGCAGGAAAATGGGGTTAGGAGGGAGAGATAGATCAGCCATGAATGAATGGCGGAGTGGTCTTGATGGGCCGAATGGCTTAATTCTACTGCTATCGCTTATGACCTTATGACTCCTCTCACTTCCTCCAAATCAAAGACATAGCTCTAGGAGCCCGCATGGGCCCTGGCTATTCCTGCCTCTTTGTAGGGTATGTTCAACAATCTTTGTTCCAGAACCTATCCCCAAACCCTATCTCCGTGAGAAAAAGGGAGAGGCGGAAACAGTAGGCTGTGGGAGAGCTGGGAATGGGAGGGGAAGGAGGGAGAAAGCAAGGACTACCTGAAATTGGAGAAGCCAAATGTTCATACTGCTGGGGTATAAACTACCCAAGCGAAATATGAGGTGCTAATCCTCCATTTTGCAGTGGGCCTCACTCTGGCCATGGAGGAAGCCCAGGACAGAAAGGTCGGATTCGAAATGGGAGGGGGAGTTGAAATGCCGAGCCACTGGGAGATCAGGTTGGTTATTGCAAACTGAGTGGAGGTGTTGCGTTTTGTCTCACCGAGGTTAATCATACGCTGAATAATCCAACCACGTTTTTGTTTGGAAGTGGAGAGAAATAATAGAAATTGCATTCATTGCAACGTGTAAAAAGAGTTGAGATACTATATTATAATTTTGCTGCATGTCATTGTGGTATATATCACGTCTTGATTGGTGAATATGTTTAGTTTGTGACTTTATTTGAAGCAGAAATAATATGTGAATGCTTCGTTGAGCATAATTCCGACTGGTAACTACACACTTCGTCCAAGCACATTATAGCATGCGTCATGCAAGCCATCTTAAATGATCACCTAGGTTGTCATTTGGCAACCTAAAAAGGTGTCTAGGTGGGGGGGGGGGGAAGGGGGTAAGATGCTATAAGCCCCTCCATGAGAATTTTTTTTGAGAAAAGATGCAGTAACTCAACAGGACAGGCAGCACTGCGACTCTGGAGAGAAGACCCTTCTTCAGACTGAACTCTCGGTGAGAGTACTTGTGATTGTCTGGAGAAGGGTCTTGATCAGAAACGCAACCCTCTCCCCAGCCCATCCCGCTGAGCCACCACAGACAGGGAGTTAAAGCGAAGGAAATAGCCAACGTTTTGGGCCGGGTCTGAAGAAGAGTTTTGACCCGTAACGTTGCCTAGGCAACAGGGTGAGAGAGCAAGAGAGAGACGAGATGGGGAGCAGGGGAGAGAGAGAGAGCGAAAGACAGAGAGACACATTGTGGGTCAGTAGGTAATTGAATGACTAACCTGCACACCAAGAAGAAGCCTTCAATCATGATGGTGAGTTTTAAGAAATTCTCAAAGTGTCATCAACGCATCGATCAACATTCCTCAGTAAATGTAATTGTGTTTTGACAATTATTAATGAGGCTTACAAGTTTTGACAAGTATTAATGACGCCATGTGAATTGTATTCAAAGGAACGCAGCGTAATTAATACTTGTTCAAAACACAATTACATTTACTGAGGAATGTGGATCGATGCATTGATGACACATTGTATAACTACTTGTTAACAAATGCTAACAGTATTAGTTAACAAATTGTTTGTATCTGATGGCTGTGCAGCGGTTGTTATCCATGTTCGTTTTGTAAAAAAAATCCATATGGCGAATGTTTTAAAAAAAAATCTTTATTTAACAAAGCAAATTTGTATTTACGCGGGGCCCAATTGAGAGAAATCGGTCCAATCGGCTTAAGGCCGGCCCTGCCCTGACTCGCTTTATGTCAAGCTCTGCCTCTCCCCCTTTCCAGCTTTCTTCGCTTCCCTCCTACTATCAGTGTGAATAAGGGTCTTGACCCGAAACATCAATGTAGATGGTTTATGCATGCAACCAATAATATAGCTCCCTCAGTACCAATAACCCCGCCTTAGTTAACATCAATCATAATGCTTTCCCCTCCCTGGGTATCGTTCAGTAACAGAATGTAACCAGTGCTTGCTGACGTGTGTTATACCCTGAGCCATTATTAAAGGATGCTATACACTTCAAGAGTGTGTGGATCACTTATTTACAATCACCTATCCACCTTCGCAGGAGACGCTACTTGACATGCTGTGTTATACCATCACTTAGTTTAGTTTAGTATTTTTATTGTCATGAGTACTGAGGTACAGTGAAAAGATTTTGTTGGTCTTGGATGGAGCTGTTCCTAAACTAGGCAGTGAGACATCCTGATAAAATGTTTCCTGTGACACTTCTGTAGAAGTTAGTGAGGGTTGTTGAGCACATGTCAAACTTCATAAGCCTTTTGAGGTGTGCTTTCTTAGCCATAGCTTTCATTGCTGGTAATATTTATTCCTAGGAACTTGACCATCTCGACTTCTGCACTATCAATGCATTGCTTCACCTTCTGAAGTCGATCACATTCTTCTTTGTCTTGCTGTCATTGAGACAGAGGTTGGTGTCATTGCACCAGGTCACAAAGTTCTCAATTTCCTTTCTGCACTCCGTCTCATCATTTGATATCCGCCCCCAATACAATGGTGTCATTCGCAAACTTGTAAATTAAGTAGTATTGGTAATTGACTGCACAGTCATGAGTGTATAAGCAGTATAGTAGGGAGCTGAGAACGCATCTTTGCTGGGCACCAAATTGAGGATTATCGTAGAGGATGATTTCTCACCTATCCTCACTGATTGTGGTTTGTTGGTCAGAAAATCAAGGATCCAGTTGCAGAGGAGAGTTCTGACTCCAATTTCCACAAGTATGATTGGGATAATGGTATTAAAAGCAGAGCTATAGTTTATGAATAGGAATCTGATGAGGGTGTCATCTTTATCCAGGTATTCCAGAGATGTGTAGGGCCATGGACCTGTTGTGGTAGCCGAACTGCAGTGGATCGAGGCTGCTGGCAGGCTGGATTTAATGTGTGCCATAACCAGCCTCATGATGGTGAATGTCAAGGCGACTGGATGATAGTTATTTGTGTTTTTTTGTCCTTTTGCAGAAACAGCATCTGCAGTTCCAGTTTTCAAAAATATTCTAACGTCAACTTTGAAAACGAGTTCCATGACCAAGTTCAATGCTAATGGTTAAAGGAAAACGAAGCTCGAGTTCAATTCTGGAGTGTTAGTGTCAGAATCGCAATCTTAACCTGATGTACAGCTCATAAGTGATAGGCCGAATGGCCTAATTCTGCTCCTATCAAGTCTACTCATAACCCCGTTCTCCTGCCTTCTCTCCATAATGAGAAAACTGGCTGTAATGGGAAGCTGTATCATCTACGAATGTGTAGTGAAACACAAGTTGAAAAAAGGTGTTGATTTATTCCCCCACATAAATTCCTCAAGAACACATTTTATGCCATATCTCAAATTATTGGGTTATGTAAATTCACTCGTACTGGATTTACAAATCACTATCCAAAGGCCATATCATGGGCAAGGGTTGGGGTTGGAACTGTATTATAACTATGACAAAGTTGGCATAAATTATTAATACTGATAGAATACGCTGTATAAATGAAGAAAGGTCTCCTTCACTCCATAGATGCTGCCTCGCCCGCTGAGTTTCTCCAGCTTTGTCTACCTGTATGAATTAATGTTTTTTTAGTATTCGAGGTGGGTTCCAGCCCAGGCCCGTGATGTCCTTTGTGTTATTGTGTTATACTACATTGTCCTGACTATGTAGCCTAATACTTTTGCTCTATTTGCAATACACTGTTCATAGATAGGTGCACTTTGATACTCAGGCAGCTTTAACTCCTCACCAGGCTCTAACCTACTCGCCTTTGTCAACCTATTACATGTTATGCTTTGTCCTGCCTCTCCCTTTTCCAGCTTTCCTCTCCCCCCTCGCTACAATCAGTCTGAAGAAGGGTCTCAACCTGAAACATTACCTATTCATGTTCTCCAGAGATGCTGCCAGAACTGCTGAGTCACTGCAGCACTTTATGCCCTATTAAAGTTTTAACCAGCATCTGCAGTTCTTTGTTTCAATATTCAAATCTTTGTCTGTTGAAGGCAAACAAGCTGCTGCCTACTTGTGACACAGTTTTGAGTGAACTGTCTATTTGTACTGCTAGATTCTTTTGTTTTTCAGCGTTTGCTGTGAAGATCCTTTGTAAGTGTGCATAGAAGTGTGAAAAAGCACACCTCCAGATTCAGGGACAGTTTTTTCCCAGCTGTTATAGGGCAACTGAACCATCCTACCAACAACTAGAGGGCGGACTATCCTGAGCTACTGTTTACCTCATTGGAGACCTTCAGGCTATCTTTGATCAGACTTTACTTAACTTTATCTTGCACTAAATGTTACCCATGTTATTCCCTTTATCATGTATCTGTAAACTGGATAGCACGATTGTAGTCATGTATTGCCTTTCGGCAACAATCACGTGACAATAAACTAAACTCAAACCTACCTGCCTTGCCCTTCACTCTAACACAAACATACTTGACTTTAAACTTGAACTCTCACTATCGCACTTTTAAAGTATCCCAGTTTCCCGACGTTCTATTTCCAGTAAACAATCTACTCCAATCAACTTTTGCTTGTGTTTAAATAGCATCGTCCATACCTTAGCACAAAACTTTCAAAAATGAGAACTAACACAAACCAATTTAGACTGGTGATCAAAAAGCATTTCAAAGGAGGAACGATAAAATGAATAGGTTTTGAAGAGAATTCCAGAACTTTGGGACGATATCTGAAGAATTAGCAATCAGTGTTGGAGCAGTTATATTTAAGGATGTTCAATAAATCGCAATGGAGGATCCTGAATACCTGAAGAAAGGTTTCGCCCTGAAACGTTGCCCATTTCCTTTGCTCTATAGATGCTGCCTCACCCGCTGAGTTTCTCTAGCATTTTTGTCTACCTCCTGAATACCATAGATGGTTTGAAGTAAAAACTAAAGAATGCTGGAAACAATCATAGATCAGGCAATACATGTTGGAAAGAGATTGAAGGAATGTGGGCTTGAGGAAATTAAAGAGAGATTTGTTTGGGGGAGTGGGTATGGAAGGTAGTTGATGATATGGATAAGCCCAAGGACAGGTTTGAAAATGAGACAACAATGCCTTGCAACGTAGGGCACCCAGGCCAGGAATTAGGGGGGAATGGGTCTTGCCAAATCTGGGAAAGGTTGGGAGAATTTTAAATGTAGGAGAGCATTAAATACAGGAGAGCATAAAATGTACTTGTATTATTAAATGATAGAATGAATTACACCAACTAGGAGTAATGATGATAGACACAAAAAGCTGGAGTAACTCAGCAGCACAGGCAGCATCTCTGGAGAGAAGGAATGGGTGACGTTTCGGGTCAAGACCCTTCCTCAGACTGGTTAAGGATAAGGGAAACTAGAGTTAAAGAACCATGGCACATCCTTTGTCGGCTAGTTTGATTATAATGTCAGGGTTGCTGCAGAGGGGGTGAGGTTGGAGTAGGTAAGGGGAGTGGAAAAGTTGAGACGGTTGATGTCACGCCAGCAGTTAGAAATAAAGAGTTCTAGAGAGAGTGGAAGGCCGTTCTGGGGAGTTCAAGAGGAGGGGGACCAGTGGAGACTGGAGAAGGGGTCATCACTGCGTGGTGAGGACTCCTTCCCATAGAAAAATGGTTGACTAGAAATCATAGTTGCATGTAGAGTGTGGCGGGAAGGAATGTGGTACTATAGAGGTAAATAAAGTCAGACTTGCTCATTCCAAACTTTCTCATAGTGTCAAATATAATATCAAGGTTATCAGTCTGAAGAAGGGTTTAGACCCGAATTGTTGCCTATTACCTTCGCTCCATAGATGCTGCCTCGCCCGCTGAGTTTCTCCAGCATTTTTGTCTATCCCACACTCTGCTCTTTTACACTTTTTATGCAAAATGATGAGTTGGTAGTCAGGATAGAATTTGCATTGTGGATTGAAAACATGGACTTTGACAGGGATGGGGTTGAGAAAGTAGTTGGAGAGAATTAGAAACAGGGAGGCGTAATTAGGGGTTGAGGAAAGCCTGTGGTGCCACTTTTAAGGAACTATGTAATGTAACTGCACTCCGAGACCCCTCTGCTCAACAATACTCTCCAAGTGTGGTTTGACATTCCAAGATTAAAATTAGCCGTGGGATCTTCCATCGCCTAGTGGGGGTTCAAGATCGGGATCCTTGATGGAGCCATTTGACCATGGGGCGATGGAAGATCCCGCGGCCAATTTTAAGCCGTGCCGGGCGAAGAAAGGCCCAGCGAACGGGCCGATTCAAGCTCCGCTCTATGATCTTTGCTCCACCAGGATGTCTCCCTCTTCAAATCACCGCGCTCTATCCTCATTCCCGCCGCCCTACTTCAACCTCTGACCAACACCTCCCTCCGCCAATCATCCCGCAGAATCATCATGTCCGCTCCCCCCACGGCCTGCTGACCGATGTCTCTCGTCCAATCAGTGTTCTCGATCATCTGTCCTACCCCCACTGTCTTGCGGAAAGCGGAGATTTTTAAATAGCTTTTTTTTCACCAATCCTGATTTTCAAAATCTGGATTACAAAACATGGGGGGGGGGGGGGGGGAGGTGTTCAGCCCAGGATTTCTGCACATGTTCGCAGCACCGATGATCAGTAGAGTACTGACTTCTGATGCTCACTGTATGAATTTGATGTGTTCTCCCTGTCACTGCATGTGTTTCCTCGGCATATTCTATTTTCCTGTCATCTGAAAGATGTGCAGGTTAGTTGATTGTTGTAAATTGGCCTAGTTGTAATTGAGTGATGCAATGTGGGAATAATAACTTTATGCTTATTGGATATGGGTTTTAGACCTATAGAGCAGTGGACTGTATGACTGTTCAATTCTCTATCCATGATTGAAACATGTTTTACAATGCAAAGTTTGGGGGCGGGGTATGAGGATATGAAATTGAAGGAAAGCAGAAATTAAATTGAAACGGTGAAGGATGGCAGAGATTAAATAACAAAATGGATGGTGGAGGCAAGTGAAAGAATGCAATTAGAAGCCAGGGTTACTTGAAATTAGAAAAAGCCAATGGGTTCATACCTCTGGGTTGTAAGCAGCCCAAGTCATACAACTGGTATGCAAGGTCAGTCTGCTTTGGCCAACGCAATCTCCTGGTTGCCAAGCATTTTAACTCCCCATTCCCATACTGACCTTTCTGACTCTGGATAAAGTGTACACCAACATCAAGGATGCATACAGAGCCCTCCCCTGCCCATCCCTGGGAAATTCCGATCATCTCTCACTGTTTCTACTGCCTGCATACAAACCCCTCATCCGCAAGACCAAACCTGCAATAAAGACGGTCAAAATATGGCCCGAGGACGCCACCCTACAATCCAGGACTACTTTGATCGCACCGACTGGGACCTGTTTGCACAACAGGCTACCAGTGGTACAGAGTAGACTTGGAGGAGTACACATCCACTGTGCTCTCCTACATCAACTGCTGTGTGAAGTTTGTCACAGTGGACAAGGAAATAAATATGTTCCCAAACAGCAAACCATGGATGAACAAGGAGGTTCAGAATCTGCTAAGGGCACGCAACATTGCCTTTAAATCCAGAGACACTTCTGCCTACAGTGCTGCCAGGTCAAACATGAACAAAGGCATAAAAAAGGCCAAAGACATCCACAGGCAAAGGGTGGAAGACCACTTCAACACCGCAGACACCAAAAGCATGTGGCAGGGTGTCAGGGACATCGCTGACTACAAGAGCAACCCCGTCTGCCCCCACAGTGATATCACACTGGCCAATGAATTAAACACCGTCTTTGACCGCTTCGAAACTGGCAACACCACCAGGAGAGGAACAACCCCAGCTAGGGCGGAGGGACAGGCCTTAACACTGAGCACCCAGGAGGTACAGTGCGCTCTGCGTAGGATCAATCCACGCAAGGCTGCAGGCCGGATGGAGTCCAGGGTAGGGTACTAAAGGACTGTGCTGTAAAGCTGGCGGAGGTATTTACGAGGATCTTCAACCTGTCTCTATCTCGGGCAACGGTCCCCAAGTGCCTGAAGACAGCTACTTTTTGCCCGTGCCGAAAAAGTCTAAAGCCACCAACCTGAATGACTACCGCCCGGTTGCCCTAACTCCAATACCAATGAAGTGCTTTGAAAGGCTGATCCTCTCCCACATCAAATCCAGCATCCCTGCATCATTGGACTCTCATCAATTTGCATACAGGGCAAATAGATCCACAGAGGATGCCATCTCTGTGGCTCTTCACACTGTCCTGACCCACCTGGAAAGACAGGACACCTACGTGGGGATGCTCTTCATTGACTATAGCTCTGCCTTCAACACAGTCATCCCCACCAAACTCCACCAGCTAGGCCTCAGCTCACTGATATGCGATTGGATCCTGAATTTTCTGACGGAGTGACCGCAGGCAGTGAGACTGGGGCCGCACCTGTCCTCCACTATCACCCTGAGCACCGGCACACTACAGGGCTGTGTACTGAGCTCCATGCTCTACTCCCTCTTCACCCACGACTGTATCCCTGCATTTGACAACAATACCATTGTCAAGTTTGCAGATGACACAACGGTGATCGGGCTGATCACCAACGGTGATGAAACAAACTATAGAGCGGAGGTGCAAAACCTGGCAGACTGGTGCTCATGGAACAACGTCGCTAAACACCTCCAAGACGAAGGAGCTGATTATCGACTTCAGGAGGTTACAAAATGGGGAATACGCCCCAATCTCCATCCACGGAGACAGTGTGGAGAGAGTGTCCAGCTTCAAGTTTCTGGGCACTCACATCTCAGAGGACATCACATGGTCCATCGCTGTCAAAAAGGCATAGCAACGACTGTTCTTCCTAAGAACATTGAAACGGACTGGTCTGCCCCAACACAGCTGCTGATGACCTTCTACCGCTGCACCACAGAGAGCATACTAACGTATGGCATCTCTGTGTGGTATCTCAGCTGCACGGAGGCGGGAAGGAGAGCTCTTCAGCGCGTTGTCCACAGAGCGCAACAGATTATTGGGACACCACTACCAGCCTTGGAGGGTATCTACCACACACGGTGCCTCAGGAAGGCCGTCAGCATACATAAAGACTCCTCTCACCCTTGTAATGGACTGCTCGAACTACTCCCTTCCGGCAGACGTTACAAGGCCTTCCACGCCCGCACTACCAGACTCAGGAACAGCTTCATTCCCAGAGCTATAGCGTCTCTGAACCAGCCCTGCTGAGTACCCACCCCCCCGATGGACTGTTTCCCCCGGCCTCGCACTTTAGTCTGTGTTGATGTTACTGGTCAAATGTTCGTTTTTACAAACCTTGTTCTCGGGGTATTTAAACATAAATTTTAATTGTCGATTAAGTTATGACATTGGATGGAAGTTACAAACCAAATCTCGTTGCACTTATGTGTAATGACAATAAAATATATTACTATTCTGTCTTGGGCCTCCTCCACTGTCAGAGTGAAGTCATGCAAATTGGAGGAACAGCACCTCATATTTCACTTGTACAGCTTACAACCAGCGGTATGAACATTGATTTCTCTAATTTCAAATAACCCCTGCATTCCTTCTCTCCTCCCCCCCCCCCCCCCCCCCCCCCACCATAATAGTTCCACTGTTTGAACCCCTGTATCCCTTTGTTATCACTTCTTCCCCTGTCAACAATGGGCCGTTATGGGCTCCATCCATCCTTGGTCAATCTGTTGCCAGCCCTGATTTGTTTTGGCGTTTTCCTACTGCCAGTTATCTGCACCCCCCCCCCCCCCCCCCCTCTATTTTCTGACTGAAGAAGGCTTCCGACCCGAAACGTCATCTGTTCCTTTTCTCCAGAGATAAGTAATGTTATTCCTGAAGCTTACCGTGAGCTTTGTAGGAACACTGTAGGAGAATAATGACAGCAAGGTCAAGGTGGAATTCGGATGGTTCAAGAAGAGGATACCAAAAGGTTTTCCAGATATATAAAGAGTAAAAGAGAGGCAAGAGTGGACATTGGACCACTGGAAAATGACGCTGGAGAAGTAGTAATGGGGAGTAAAGAAATGGCAGATTAATTGAATACATTTGTTTTGAATCATTCTTCATAGTGGAAGACACCAGCAATGTGCCAGTAAATCAAGAGAGTCAGGGGGCAGAAGTGAGTGCAGTCGCCATTACTGAGGATAAAGGTTTGTGAATTTGAAAGGTCTGAAGGTGGATAAGTGGGTGGATAAGTCATGTGGATCAGATGGACAACACCATACATTTCTAAAAGAGGTAGCTGAAGAGTTTGTGGAGGGATTGCTAATGATCTTCCAAGAATCATTAGAATCAGAAAGGCTCCAGTGCACTGGAAGATTGCACATGTAACCCCAATTTTTAACAAGGAAGCTGGGCAAAATAAAGGAGATTATAGGCTGGTCAGCCTGACTTCAGTGGTCGGTAAGATTTTAGAATCCATTAATTATTAAGGATGAGGTTTCAGGTACTCGGATGCACATAATAAAATAGGCCAAAGTCAGCGCGGTTTTGTGAAGGGGAGATCTTGCCTGACAAATCTGTTGGAGTTTTTTGAGAAGGTAACAAGCACGACAAACAAAGGAGAGTCAGTGGATTTTGTTTACTTGGAGTTTCAGAAGAACTTTGATAAGGTGCTGCGAAACATGATGAGAGCCCGTGATATTAGCGGCAACCTACTTGCATGGATAGAAGATTGGCTGACTGGTAGAAGGCCAAAGTGAGAATAACGGGGGCCTTTTCTGGTTGGCTGCCATTGACGAGTGGTGATCCGCAGGTGTCGCTATTGGCTCCACTACTTTTCATGTTGTATCTTAATGATCTGGATGATGGAATTGATGGCTTTGTGGCCAAATTTGCCGATGATATGAAGGTGGGTGAGGGGCAGGTCATGTTTGAGGTAGCAGGGAGTCTGCAGAAGGTTGCGAGAGTTGGCAAAGTAGTGCCAAATGGCACAGCACAGCACTTTCACTTTGGTAGAAGTAATAACAACATGGACTGATTTCTAAATGGGGAGAGGATTCAGAAATCAGGGGGTGCAAAGTGACTTGGAAGATTCCAAAATAGTTAATTTCCACTTTGAGTCAGTGCTAATTAAGGCAAATGCTATGTTAACATTCATTTCAAGAATATAAAACCAAAGATGTATAGCTGAGGCATAATAAGGCGCTGTTGAGGTCACATTTGGAATACAGAAAAGCACTCATTTTAACAGACCCCTCTGTAACAGATTTCAGTTATAACGCTCACACCATCTCCCCAGACGTTTAGAGCATTGGCTTCTGATGGCCTGACCTGACTCGCAAGGTGCACCAGCGAGCCCTTCTTCACTCACCGAACATTCCAGTAGAAGCGGCTGTTGTTGAAGGTCACTTTGTAGTCCCTGGGAACAGTGCTTTCTTCAGACCGCGCCACTGACAGGCCATGTTTGGATACCTGGGGCTCCCTCCATTCTCGCCAGTTGCTGCTTCGTCCTTTGCTTTGTCCTCTCGACTGCTGCCTTCAACCGGCTCCTTCTCCTTTCGTTCTGTCTACTCGGACTTTCATCCAACCCACCGCCTTCTCCCCCGGAGTTACCAACACGCACCACCTTCGAAGCAGCAGCAGGTGAGAGAGGAGGGAACCCCGCGGTGATCGAGCGCGTCTTGTTGATGGAAGCGTGCTGAAGAAAAACTGATGCCTATGGGTTGCATCATGAACCGTAACAACAGCCACGTGAACCGGTGAAGAAGGGCTCGCTGTTGCAGACCAGCGGCATCGGTGACACATTTTAAGGTGAAACAACACAAAATGCTAGAGTAATTCAGTAGACTGAATCAGTCTGATGGATGGACCCGCCATCACCTATCCATGTTCTCCAGCGTTGCTGCCTGACCAGCTGAGTTGCTCCAGCACTTTGTCTCTTTTTGTGTATTTACCAGTAACTGCAGTTCTTTGTTTCAACTACCTACAATAATAATACCTTACCCAGTTATAATGGACAATCAGCAATAAGAGACATAATTTCAACCCCCTCCCGTCCCTTGTGGTCCGTTATAACAAGGGTTTACTGTGTTGCAAGCACCTTCGGGCACCATATCTGAGGAAGGATGAGCGGAGGTTAGAGATGGTCCAGAGGAGGTTTACGAGAATAACTCCGGGTATGATTGGGCTAACATCTGAGGAGCTTGTGATGGGTCTGGGCCTGTACTCACTGGAATTTAGAAGGATGAGGGAGGATCTCTTTGAAAGCAACCAGAAAATGAATGGCCTAGATAGAGTGGACATGGAAAGGACGTTTCCAGTAATCAGAGATCTAGAACCAGCCTCAAAATCAAAGGACATACTTTTAGAATGGAGATGTGAAATAATTTTTTAAGCTACATGGTGGTGAATCTTGAATTCATTGCCACGGGTGCCTGTGGAGGTCAAGTCATGGGTATTTTTAAGGTGGAGTTCTTGATTAGTAAGGGCATCAAAGGTTATTGTGAGAAGACGGAATGAGAAGGAAAAAATGATTGGCCATGGTCGAATGGCAGAGCGGACTCGATGGGCTGAATGGCCTAATTGTACACCTATGTCTTATGGAACTCTATCTCTCCTGTATCCACCGATCACTTGCCAGGCTTTTTCCCCGCTCCCTCCTCACCTTTCCGACTTTCGCCACCCAACTACAATCAGTCTAAGAATGGTCCCCACCCGAAATGTCGTTTGTCCATTCTCTCCACAGACGCTGCACTCCCGCACTGTGTTTTGCTCACGATTCCAGCATCTGCAATTCCTTGTCTCCTTTGAATTGTAATCTTATTATGAGAATAAATTCATTAAACCTAGCTAAATCCAAGCATATCACTGTTACTGAAAGCTGTTATTAAATGAATTGTGGTTTGGCCATTTATTGCTTTTCATTATTGCTAGATCAAATATATGGAAATTCCTATGTAACAACATTCTTTGTTTCGCCTCATGTTCAAAAAAGAGGCTCACCATCGGCTTCTCAGAACTATTAGGGTTGAGAACTACTGGACTTGGCAATGATGTTGAATTTATTAAGACATGTTTGCAAGTTTGTTTTCTTGTTCTGATGAATCCTGGCTTTAAGAGCTTGCTTAAGGTATACAAAAAAGGGCAAATATTAAGAAATGATGATATTTACATCATGTTTAAAAGTTTCCAAACAATTAAAATGAGAAGTTTTAAAGAGGATAAATACATGAAAAACCTAAAAACCTATAAAAACAATGAACAAAAGTAAAAAAAAATGTTTTAATGGATTTGCCCTTCTCCATCTCCAGACTGACACTCCCCATTGAAATGGTTAAGATTTCTATTAATAACCTCAGCAATTATTAGTTTGTCAGTGGGTCCATGCAAGTCCAGTGTGACAACATCCAAACGCTACTAATTCCCGAGAAAATGTTATTTCCCTTTTTGTTTGGAGCTCAGTGCTTACACTGGTCCCATGCTGGTTACGGCTGTAATGTTTCAAATGTGCCTCTTCATTGAGAGCTCTTAATGGTACAACTGAGGTAACTAATGACCATCCAATTTATGATCAATTTGCAAAACCAAATCAAATTCACCATTTGTGGGAGATTTTCATAATCCAGTCTTTCAGAAAATTAGACATTTATTATTTCAACATATCGTGAACACTTCAAAGATTTTTCTGGTATGACAATATTTGCTAGAAGAAGGGTAGCACGATGGTGTAGAGGTAGCAATGTTACAAAATTTTGAGATTTTAAAAATCAAGTCTGCAATTTATCCCATCAGATTAAGCATAAAAGTTTAATTTGACACCTAATTCACTTTCATATCTTCAGTATTAAAAAAGTTATGGCCATTTTCATACTCGGAAATTAGCATCTTGTTCCCTATTGCTTTTCCATTGACTCAACTCAAAAGCTGTGATCGAGGACAGTCAAAAGCCCATACCTTTCTTAAAAATTAAGAGAACTGAAAGAAATGTTCAGTTATTATAGATTGAAGTATTCTGAAACAAATATGAAACAATCTTACTTGGATGACCTGAAATTAAAGCATATAATTAGTTAGTTACCCAATTGTAGCTAATTACAAAATTTAATTACTAGATCTAAACATCTATCAATTTCTTAAGAAAAGATGAACATTTTTAAATAGCCTAAGTGTCCAAATAACATTCACGCAAAAATTCATAATATAACATGATTTTTAAATCTCATTGTCATTAATTTATAGGCCAAATGGAAGGAATATAATGTTTAATTCCCGTAATTTAATGGCCATTTAAATCATCTTGTGAGTGGGATTTTCTGGAACGCGATCGATTGTAACGTTGCGGTGAATTTAAACCCCATATCTGCGGGAAAAATACTGCTGGTTCGTATCGGGAATAAATCACCTTCTCGCAACGTGAAATTTTGATTAAAAGTATCCTAAGAAGCACTTTTTAATGAAAAAATAAACTGTGTACCTTGTCCCCTACGCGAGGTCCGTCCCGTTGTCGGCGCTCACGGCTTTAGAAGATGATTTTAAATTTACTACAGCAATTAAATTAGCAAGCGCAGTTTAAAAATCACTTCAGAGAACGGCAGTCAAAGCGATTTTTCTTCATCAACTAAATAGCCTGCTCAAGATTGATTTGAATAGGCTTCCGAAATACCGCATTTTAAACCCGCCCCCCTCTCAAAGGCGCCAAAGTCGCGCACATGGGCAATGACAGAACTGCAGTGCCGCTGAAGGTAAGTATTGTAACATACCTAGTAGAGGTGCTGCCTTACAGCGCTTGCAGTGCCGGAGACCCGGGTTCGTTCCCGACTACGGGTGCTGTCTGTATGGAGTTTGTACGTTCTCCCTATGACCTGCGTGGGTTTTCTCCGAGATCTTTGGTTTCCTCCCACATTCCAAAGATGTACAGGTTTGCAGGTTAATAGTAAGATTAAATGAGAACTTACCTGTTCGAAGTTTGATCTTTAATTTATGAAGAGTTACGATGAGGGATTACGCAAGGCGCATGTTCAGCATACTTCAAATAAGCGGCGTGAAAAACAGAACCAATAGCCAGAGTAAGATAGTAAGCTCACAAAGATTAGAACTACCAGATGATCATTTATATTATGAGGGTTGGGAGCGAACGGCACGTAATCCCTCATCGTAACTCCTCATAAAATAAAGATCAAACTTCGAACAGGTAAGTTCTCGTTTAATCTTACTATTTTACTTCGGAGTCACGTGAGTGACTACGTGAAGATTTTAAAGCTCTGATTTTCATGCCATAGATCATTCCATACGACACACTGCTTCAGTTTACCCAGTAGTGAGTAAATAATATATATTGCTTGAAATTATGCAATATATATTATTTATATATCTTTTAATTTTTTATTTTCTTTTTTAATAATAATACAAAAAATAATAACCCCTCTATCCCAGGGGAAATAACAACAAATGTTATGCAACAAAGCAAACAATTTTGAACAGAACCCAACACAGCATGTGCAACTCTGGCACTGTAACAACAGGTTTATCATAAAACTAGGAAAGTTTCTTTTTTAGACCATCCTGCAGTCTCCAGAATTTGGTCGAGCGGCAGGTCCTGCACCTTCGCTGCAGACATTGATACCGACCTTGTGGAGTGAGATTTATACACATCAGTGCCTACTCCAGTTAATCCAGAACCTGTTTATCCATCTAGAAATAGTTTGTACTGTCACTTTTATATGTTTCTTGTGGGTAATGAACATTGGTGTCTCACAATCTCGGAGACTCTTAATTCAATATATATAAATTCAGATGCTTAACCACACACAATGTTTAGTTGACAGCGTACGTCTTAAAGATTACATTGGTTCCAGCCTTTCTTGGCTTGCTTTGCTTGCTTTGATCATTGACATAAAACGTTATTTTATCTACAGCCAACTGTATACAATCTAACCACAACATTTGTAATGTTTGTACTCATTGTGCTGATATTAATGGTATGAACATAACCAGTTTAAATATTAACTTCTGAAAAGACCGTGTCGTAATTGGAGTCCATTGCCGAAGCAATGTGAGAACTATACTGACATCCCAGATTTCTGAATATCTGGGTTTGGTAGGATTTTATTAAAATTCCTCTCATAAATCGGGATATTAACAGATGATACCCGATAGTTGTCGATTCTGAAATAGTCCTCAATAGGAGGACAAAACACCCCATTCATGGTACTATTACTCAGGTGCAACATAACAAGGAACTCCAATACATCCGATATATTTGCAGTATGATAAAATATATCTGACGGTATAGAAAAAGATTTCCCATTCCTTATATGACACATATATTGCTTCTTAGTGCTATCTCTCCAAGCTGCAGTTATGACATCCATGGTCCTATCCGACATTGCATCAGAACCTGCAGATTAACAATTAATACGGTCATGTAATGTATGACTTCTGCTGTTACTGGATGTACCAACAATTGCTGCACTTGGGATTAGTCATGAATGTCTGAATCATCATTCTAAGCACCAATGGGAATAATGGCTGTTTAGTAATGGTCCCTAGATAGGAACGTATCAGATATTAACTGATAAGAACAGATACTACACTTGATCTTAGCCAAAAGGCCGAGAACAATACCAATTTGGAACCACCAAACGCCTGCGGCGGAGACTTGCTCTATTTTGGTGACACATTGTCTAATCAGACAAAATGGGGAAAACATAAAAGACTATACTTCCCCAATGTAGCGAGAATGCATCCACCGCTAATGCTCCTGGGTCTGACTCCCACGAGACACATTTAGACCACTGGAGATTTAATCCAGACACAATAGATCAACATTTGGTACACATACAGTCTGACAATCTTTTTGAAACTTTTTGAATTTTAACATTCATTCTGTATTGTCATTGCACTTTCGTGATCTGTTGTCTTACCACGATATTGTATTCTCCCACAGTTGTGGTATTGTCTACTCGTAATTGAACATGTAAGTTCTTTATTGTAGAACAACAGCTATCAATGCATAAAACACCCCCAATAACTCCAGATAATTCAACCATGTATTTGGAGAATTAATCGTCTTGGACAGTTCATCGACCACCACAACTGGTGTCGCTGTCCTAAGCTCCCCATTTGAGAGCACTCTCATCAGTCTGTAATAACACTGAAGACTTCTGAACAAGCACATTTTTACTTCTAATAACTTGTGCAACATTGAGTTCAGCTCAACCTTTAGTTGGTAACTGCATGGACCTAATCAATAACCTGCACGCTTTTTACTCTTATACTCTGGTCTTTGCAGACTTTGATCATGCAGAGGTCCCAATTTGACAGCATGAATGCTGCTATCACTTTACCAGTAACCGTAGCTACTTCTTGGATGGTGGGATAATGTTTTTTACCAAGACAAATACAGGCATTTGTAACATCCCCAACCTTAATTTGTTGATAAAGTTACTCACATATCAACTATATTAAAGACAAACCCCAAATAATCAATTGTTTGGGATGCCTGTAACCTCCATGTTGTTTGGATGTACAGAACCTTAGCCTTTCAACAAGCATATGGTTGCTGTTCAGCTGTCTCCCATTTACAATTAACATATCCTCTAGATAAGTCATTACGATGTGATTCTGAGCCCTCATTAACACCAGTGCTTGTTTCAATAATTGTGTGAGCAATCTGAGGGCTGAATTTAACCCATTAGGTAATTCCTTCAGCTGGCACATCCAATTAATTGAAGTACCTGAATAATAAGGCATCTTTTTTAAGTCTAAAAAATAACCACATAGCAGCCTTGTGATAACAACTTCATTATAATGCTGAAGTGTACTTTTTTTTTAATGTTCATACTGAACTATAAATTTAAGTTTATGAGTCCCAGAATGACTCTGCAACCCTCATACTTGTGTCTGGCATATATTATCTCTACCTGACGAGTTCCTGGTACATTCGAACACCAAGCTGATCAGATTTAATGCAGAATTACAAAACAATTGTAATCTTAACCAACCAGAGGTTGTTTCCCCAGAAATTCCATGTGTAATGGAATGCCGTTTCTATAATTCCGTAAATGAACCAGAAGATCTCCTCTTAATATAGGGGTTCGTATTCATCAATCATAAATCTGGTTATAGCTTGCCCACATAATCCTGCATTTTTTGGGTATAATGTTAGCCAATGGCAATTTTCATCATACAATTGGGTTTGAATATGCTTTGCAGAGTAAAGCAAGCATGTCTTAAAAATATTGGATATAATCGACCCATGTATGTCTTCCTCAAATGCAGTGATGCCAACTGAATATCAGCTAGAGGACATGCTGGAACACGTTTCCTGTCCTCGTATCGTTACACTCATGAGTGCCCAATTACTGTTGGCACCCTGAGCGAGGCACAATAGACGGGTGTTTTATATATTTTTATATATTATTTACTGTTTCAGTCATAACAGTATCTTGGAGTAGGTGAGAAACCAAATAATGTTGGCCGCCAGGTTCATCCATAGCCTCACCAGTCCATACCGATATGGCAAACTTGGTGCTACATCGGGAACACCCATAATATTTCTATTGTGCTCTGGTGTATACACATAAGTAGGGACACCAGCTTCAGGGTCAGTTTCATCCTGCCCTGGTACTCCTGAGTCTTGCTCTAGGGAGATTTCATCCAGACCTATGCAAGGCACTGGTGAATGAGATTCTCATTCTTCATAGGCACCATACTTATTGTATGGAAACTCCTTCGGAGCCTGCCTTAGAATCTCATGGGTCTTAAAACCCTTAATTGTTTAGATTTTTGAACATTTTATCTTACTGGAGAATCAGAATTCCATTTTCATAGGCACCATACTCAGCGTATGGAAACTCCTTTGGAACTTGCCTTACAGGAAGACACACATGGGTCTTAGAACCCTTGACTAAGTCAAGTGTGGAGCATTTTCTACATTTCCAGCCTTCCCCTCATTCTTGTCCTCCCTTGGAGGAGAGTTACTTTCTTTACTGTTTTGTATGTGTGCATAAATCATCATATCATATCATATATTATATTATATATATTAAAACTGTGTGGCCGGCTGCCTACAACCGTCTGCCGCGTCTCCGCCCTTTGATGTCGCGCTCCGCCGAAACAGGACCCTCGGACGCCGCCGTTTTTCCCACCTGCCCAAACGTTATGCTCGCACTTTTCCGACGGCGCTCTCCGTCACGTTTGGCCGTCGTTACCTACACTGTTTTTAATAAAATCCGTCGTCCCCCCCCCCTTTTTCGAAAATCAAACTGCTCTCACCCATAGAATGTTGGTAAACATTCCATCGTGCCATGTCACAATGCCCAAGGCTCACAGATGGCCAATCAGAACGGATCTCATTTACATCTGCCTCAGCCCCAGCCCCCCCTCCCCCGCCTGATGTTCCAGGTTGGCCTAATTCATTTTCCCATTTATGTCTACATGATTCCATCGATGGGACCTTGCTATCTAAGAGGGTATCATAAATATAAGTTAATTTTTCTGTATTAGGATGTTTATTCAAACATTCATCAAGGATTTCTGGTTCCCTACTCCTATAATCTTATCTTGTGTATTAGATTTAACTTAATCTCTAAATTGTACATATCTAAAAAAGTTATTTGAGTGTAGTCCATAAATCTGTTGTAACTCCTGAAATGAAAGAAAAATTCCTTTCTTATAAAGACGTCCCATCATTTTAATTCCGTAATTTTTCCATTGTGTGAAACCTTTATCCAATATGGAAGGTTTAAATAAGGGATTGTTTACAATGGGAAAACAAAGTGATATATTGTCCAATTTTAAAGCCTTTTTTAATTGGATCATATAGAGCAATAGCTCTCTTAAATACTGATCAGTAAATATTAACTAAAATCCTATCTCAGAAAAATTAACTTACATTTATAATACCCTCTTAGATAGCAAGGTCCCATCGATGGAATCATGTAGACATAAATATCAGAATATCCTAATATCAGAACAAAGTCTAACACTCACAACAAGCCAAAGAAACTTTCTAGACTACAGTTTAATAACTGGGAAGAAATTAATATTAACATTTTGGAAAGGCCCTATAACCCTCCCACAATTAAAATGTGGATTATGGAAATGTCGGAGACCCTACACCTGGAAAGAATCAGATTTGTCTTAATGGACAAACTTTTTGTTAGAATATGGTCCTCATTCATCGTTTATTTGAAGGGGTAGATTGGTTCGGCACGGGAACCTAACTGAAACTTGAACTCAGGATTAGATGAAAAGTTATACCTTATAATCTTTGAACCTATCTCCAATTATGTATTATTAGTAAATCATTCCATTCTTTTTTTATCTTGACATTAGTGGTTTTTATTTATTTATTTATGTCTAACTTAAATTTTAAAAAAATTAAAAATTAAAAACTTTTCACAGTATCCTCTGATATTTCTGATCAGGCCTGGGATATTTCATATGCTTTAGGGACATCCAGCACCATCTGGACCATAATACTGACTGTCCTCAAGACAGTTTGATTAACTGTTCCAAATTCCCCAGCCTTTGTCTTTCTCTACAATAAAAACGGGGTAGAAATACTCATTGCGGACTTTGTCCATCTCCTGTGGCTCCACATAGAGATGACTGCTGTGGTTTCTGAGGAAATCTATTCTCTCTCTTGTTGTCCTCTTTCTCTTAATGTAAATTATCTTTGGATTTTCCATAATATTATCTGCAATGCCATCTCCTGCCCCCTTTGTGCCTTCCTGATTCCCTTCGTAAGCATGCTCCTCAGTTCCCCAAACTCCAGGGAAGCACTTTATCCCAGCTGCCAATACCTGTCCCATGCTTCCTCCTTTTCCCTGGCTAGAACCTCCATTTCCCTTGTCATCCAACCTTCTTTACGCTGAAGATAGATACAAAATGCTGGAGTAACTCAGCGGGTCAGACAGCATCTCTGGAGAAAAGGAATAGGTGATGTTTCAGGTTGGGACCGTTCCTCACATCAGCCTGCCTTGTCTTCACTCTACCAGGAACATGCATGCCCTGAACTCTTGTCACCAAACTTTTAAAAGTATCCCACTTTCTGGGCGTTCCTTCGTTTGCAGACAGCCTACTCTAATCAAGTTGAGCACGTTCCTGTCTAATACTATCAAACTTGGCCTTGCTCCAATTCAGAAATTTAACTTCTGGGTCAGCCCTGTCTTTATCCAGTAGTTTTTAGACCCAATTAGCAAAATGCCATGAACAGTTCAGACATTTGCCCTTCTCAATTTCCTAAGATTAGATTCAGTTTTGCAATCTCCCATAAAGGACCCTCTACATATTGCCTGAGAGAACTTTCCTGAATACATTTGACAAATTCCACCCCATCTAAGCCTTTTGCACTTTGATAGTTTCAATCTATATTGGAAAAATTAAAACTCCCCTACTGTGCCAACCCTATTGGTCTTGCAGTTTCTGCAATCTCCTGGCATATTTGCTCTTTAAATTCCCATTGACTCTTTGGGACCTGTAGCCCAATAAGGTAATCATTCACTTTTTATTTTTCAACTCCACCCATATAACCTTAGTGGATCAATCGTCACTAACGTCATCTCAGAGTACTGTCCTGACATCAATAAAGCAACAACTCACTCCTTAACCAGCATCGCTATCTCTTCTGTAGTACCTGTACCTTGGAACATTAAGCTGCCAGTCGTGTCCCTCTCGTGGCCAGTTCCATAAAGGCTACAACACCCCAGTCACACTTTAGTTTTGATGTTGTAAATTAAAGACATAATCTAGATGTTTAAATTTAGTATATTGTCCCGTCTTCAGTGAAAAGCTGTTGTTGCGTGCAAACCAGTCAGTGGAAAGACAATACATGATTCTAATCGAGCCATCCACAGTGTACGAATATACACGATGAAGGGAATAATGTGAATAGTGTTTAGTGCAAGATGAAGCCAGTAAAGTCCGATCAGAGAATGTCCGAGGTCTCTAATGGTGGGTTGTTGGTAGGATGGTTCCGTTGCCTGTTACCAGCTGGAAAGAAACTGTCCCTGAAAACCCTTTTTGTGTAGTGTGTTGACACTCAGAGTAGTGTAAAGGAGGTAACCTAGATTAGAGTCATCCTTCAAGTTTCTGTGGCACAGTACAAAACTGATTCTATTTCCTTACTATAGTGAATTTGACACTGGTCATTAATTGTTTCTAGGCGATGTAAAATCACCGACCACAGACCACCCCCACTTGCTTGCGACGAAAGCAGTTCCTGGTGAAATTTGAGTGCTTCATGCCCGGATTCGCTGACTACGGAGCGCATGCGTGGTGTAACTCGTTCACTTGAATGGGTGGGTGGGTTCGTGCACCGAAAGCAATGCAGCCGGAAGGCCAAAAACAAGTAGAAGGGCAAAACAATTTTGCAATGGATGGATTACTGCATCAACTGGTTGCATCAGTCACAATTCAGCCTTGACTATTTCGGATCAGATGTTGATCTGGTTTGCACTGAATCGCAGTGAAAATGGTATTTTCTTTCATGTCAGTTCTCGCTTTCACCAAGCGTTTCCCAATAAGGCATGCCTGGATCCCGGTTAGGAATTGCAACCTTACATCTTGCACACACACTGAGACAAGAAGTAAGTAATCATCTTTGCATTCCAACAATTTTCTGTTCACTCTTAATTGTCTTTTAAAGCTTGAATAGATAGATACATTGTTTTCAATATTATTCTAGTATTCTAATGCTATTTTTAGTCAATTAAACTAGTGTCTCGCCCAAAGTTTGGACTTTAAAATGTATTGTAAGTTAATTTGGCTTGCCGTTGTCGTTACATCTGTGCGTACTGTCAGCAATTTTCATACGTTTATTCGAGGAACCAACCATTTGTCATCTGCTGACGGTTACCGTCAGATTCAATGTTTTCATTCATCTTTCTTCCCAGAAGAATGGCAGAATTGCACACCAGTCTCAAACGGGGCCCGGCAATCTCCGATTGACCTAAGCTCTGTCAGGAGTGTGTATGATGCACAACTGGAACCTTTACACATCTCGTATGATCCAAGTAGTTGCCTTCGAATCAAAAACAACGGCTATTTTTTCCAGGTGGAATTTGAAGACTCCAAAGACAGATCGGGTAAGAGGAATTATATACTCTTTTGTTAATGTCTAAAAGGTTACATTGAGAGTAAGGGTCACATAGCTTTGGGGCAAAGTTACAAAGTATTATTTACCATTCTGATAAAATATTGATCAGCATTAACATGTGCTTCTCCACCTTTACTGCCATACTTGGTGAATGTTTCCAGCAACTTCTGTTTTAGATGTCATTCCTGGCAGATCCTGGATACCAAACGTACTACATGTGTATTAATTCGGTGAATTATAAAACATCAGAAGAAACTACATTAACAACATTAATTACCAGAGTTCACCATTTGAAAGATGTCAGACAATTTCAGCAGACCCAAAGATGCTGTTTTATTTGAAGTTTAGTTTAGTTTATTGTCAAGTGTAGTGAGAAGCGTTTGTTGCGTGCTAACCACTCAGCAGATGAACAAAACATGATTACAATCAAGCCATTTACAGTGAATAGATGCATGATAAGGGAATAACGTTTAGTGCAAGGTAAAGCCAGCAAAGTCCGATCAAGTCATCCCTGACCAGTCTGAAGAAGGGTCTCGACCCGAAACGTCGCCTATCTCCTTCGCTCCTTAGATGCTGCTGCACCCGCTGAGTTTCTCCAGCTTTTTGTGTAAAGTCCGATCAAGGATAGTCCAAGGGTCACCAATGAGGTACTGCTCTCTGGTTGTAGGATTTTGTAATGTTTTGTAATTGAATTCTTTGTACGATGTTTGTTGTATGGGTCTGGTACGATTCAGGTTTGTATTTCAGCTTGGTTGGAGGAGTTTCCCTTGTTTTATATTCAACTTACTGCAAGAGTTGTAACTGCCAGCAACCCCACAGAGCTAATAGCCTCCGGCTGCTTCTCGCTATTTGACTGTTTTGATGGAAAAACACCTTGATTTAAGGAGAATGAGAACATTTTTTACAATTTAGAGCCAAAGTTAACTCCTTCAGCATGTGATTCAACTTGTGCCTTTACTGTTGTGGTCCACATACCTAAATAATACAATGTTCCACGATTGGATGTCAAGGTCCATGGCTAGAATTGTTCCACCTGGAAATGTTGTGGAACAAGATTCTTTATAGCAACAACAACAGCAGATATGCGAATAGACAGTTCACGTGTGTAATCGGGTGACAGGCGCAGAGCTTAGCTGGATGAGTTTTCTTGCTACTTTCCAATAGAAGGCAGCGAGCATGATGTGAGCTGCAATCATTCAAGTATAAAATTGTTATTGTCAATAGTTTATGTATGGCCCTGATATGATATAAATTCACTATTGCTTTATGAAATTTTTTCACAGGTAAATTTTGAATTTTTCCCCTTTTGATAAAACTGAAAATCAAAGCTCATAATTTTAGCTACATTTGTATGTATTTTCCCCATAAGCTTCCCCTTTTGTTAAGTGTATGTCTTTTACAGCATTAAGTCATTTGCAAAAAGTTTCCATGAATCCAGGGAGAGCTTGCTAAGTGGTTACAAAATTGTCTTTATGGTAGGAAGCGGAGAATGGTGGTAGAAACCTGTTTTGGGACTGCAGGCCTGTGACTTCAGGTGTGTCTTAGGGATCATTACTGGCTCCAGTGCAATGATTTGGATGAGAATATACAAGGCATGATAAATAATTTTTCAGATGATACAAAAATACTAGGTATCGTAGACAGTGAAGATGGTTATCATGAATTACAGCGAGATCTTGATCAGTTGGACAAATGGGCTGAACAATGGCAGTTTAATTCAGACGCGAGTGAGGTGTTGTATTTTGGAAATTCAAACCAACAGGACAAGATGTTCACAGTGATCGGTAAAGTATTGGGGGAATGCTGTAGAACATAGATCTTGGATATTCAAGTACATAGTCCCCGAAAGTGCCATCTCAGTAGATACATTAATAAAGAAGGCTTGCTGGCCTTCATCAGTCAGGGAGTTTTGAAGTGGGAAGTTGTGTTCTAGTTGTACAAGATGTTGGTAAGACTACATTTGGAGTGTTCTGTTCAGTTCTGGTAATCCTGCTGTTCCTTGTGGGAGTAACATAGAAGCTCAATGACTGATCAAAGTGTGAGTGATTCATAGAATTAAAGCCACATCTGACTGGTCGGTTGGGATTTAATTAAGGTGTTCTGCAAGAAGGTCATTCAATCAGTATTTGCTTTTCCGATGTCGGAGAAAGGAAATCATAAGCACTAAAGTTATACATCAGACTGTAAATAAATAATGCTTCATCTCGCAGCACTTTCTGCGAGCCTGAAAGGTGAGAAGGGTTGAGGTTCAAAGGAAGATGTTGTAACTTTTACAGTTCCTGAGAAAGTTAGTGAGAATGGTTCATGGAGATGGAAGAGTGCACGTGGGAGCCATGGAAATAATGTTCCCTATGGCATTCTTAAGGGATGGGGACGATGAGTCTGGCAATGGAAATTCCTTTTGTATTATAATTAGTACAAACAGATAGGGTAGATGCACAGAGTTCTTTATCCAGAGTAGGAGTCAAGAAGCAGAGAACTTGCTTTTAAGATGAGAGGAGAGAGATTTAATGGGAATCTGAGGGGCAACATATGTAATGAGCTGCCAGAGGAAGTAGCTGAGGCAAAAACTATAACAATATTTAAAAGACATTTGGATAGGTAGATCGATAGGAAAGGTTTAGAAGGATATGAGGCAAACTGGGCAAGTGGGATGTGTAGATGTGGCTTCTTGGTTGGCATATGCAAGTGGGGCTGAAGGGCCTGTTTCTGTGCTGTATGACTCAAGTGGGCAGGGAAAAATTGAGCGAGAAAGCAAAGGTTGGCTTACTGGGAAAAGAGAGCCAGACAAGATGAAAAATATACTTTGAGTATTTTTTGGATTCTATTTAGGATTAATTCATTACTTTTGGATGTGTGCCTTCCCAGTCCCTGACTTTACTTTTTTTGCCAACGGGTGTTGGTGGAGACGGGATCAAAAGGAATAATTTGTGCCAAACAGATGTGGTGCTGCAAAGCTAGTTGAGGAGCCAATCACACTAAAGGAATCAATAGGCAGACAATCTGCAACAAATGTAAATATTATGCAACATCAAATGTACATACTTATAGATTTGAACCAGTTTAACCACATGTAAGAAAGTTACATTTCAAGTATTAGATCATTTGCACATTACTTATTGCTGAGCAGCCCATTAAAATTCACTTCAATGTTTGTGTAATTTAGCATTAATGTTCAAATTGTTTTATAGTGGGGCTTGAATTCATTTTGCAGCTCGAGTTGGTTGATTTTCATAGTGAAGGCCTTTAATGTTAGATGTACTGCATCACAGTTCGGGTAATTGTTGCGGTAAGATACAGCTACAAAATTGAAAATTGCTATCAATTTCAACTCTGATTTTCCCCATTGTCACCCAAAATATAGGTACATATTAATGTATTAATCAATAAAACACGTATAACTGTTGGAGCTTTTGACAAAATATGTTGTGAATATAGTTACAAAAAATGCGGATATTTAATTTTTGAACAAGCCGAGTTAAAAGGTATGGAATGACTAATGCTCCTGACAGAAATGTGTTTAATCCTGAAAACATCACATGAAAGAGAAAATATGTAAATGGCAGATTCCAGAATGTAATATGAAAGAATTATTCTGTTCGGTTGGTCACCCTGTTATAGGAAAAATGTTGTTAAGCTGGAAAGGGTGCAGAGAAGATTTACGAGGATGTTGCCAGGACCCGAGTGGCTGTGCTGCAGGGAGCGATTGAGCAGGCTAGGATTTTATTCCTTGGAGCACAGGAGGATGAGTGGCAATCTTATAGCCAGTATTTTACCCAGAGTAGGAGAATCCAAAACCAGAGGGCATAGGTTAAGGTGAGGAAAGATTCAATAAGAACCTAAGGGGCACAAAGGGTGTATGGAAAATGATATATGGAATGAGCTGCCAGAGGCTGGTACTATCACAACGTTTAAAACATTTGGACAGGTACATGGATAGGATAGGTTTAGAGGGTTATGGGACAAACGTAGGTGGGGCATGTTGGATTGTGTGGGCTAGTGGGGCCGAATGGCCTGTTCCATGAATCTATGACAAAATGGCAAATATTTGCTGTTTATTGAAAATAACTATAAGATGAAATAAAGTTGATTTTATTTTCAATCACTAATCTCTCCATGGTATAATATTGTGCCCTTAATTATCTTGTTTTGTAATGGCCATTTATAATTGGTTGTGACTTTTACAATGACAGGTTTCCAGTTGCAGATCATAATTTGATGCCTCAAGATTTGATCATTCTTCCAAATAATTACTGCTCAAATTCCCAACTTTTGGTATTATTTGTTGTCGCTTTAATTCATCATTGCATCTATTCTAATGTCTGTCTTTAGTTTATCTCACTGTTACAACAAAATCCAATCCAAACTTGAACAGGGCCTCCTGACTGTTTCTGACTGGACATTAGACTTTAGACTCTGGAGATACAGCAGGGAAACGGGCCCTTAAGCACAATGTCCACATTGACCAGCGAACACTAGCACTATCCTCAGTACTACAGACAATTTACAGTTTTTACCAAAGATATTTGTGTCCCGCAAGTTTTGATGATTAATCTAGGAAGCCATCTATCTATCCACAACTATGAAACTACTTGTGATATGTATAATTAACTTTGTATGTACTTTGTTAATAAACAGATGTTATCAGACCATGTGAGTTTGCAGTTTTAACACTGTGTCCTTGAATATGTAACTGGCTGGTGCACATGATGAGAATAACCTATAACAAAGTTTAATTGAACATTATTGTAATTTTTATCTTTTAAATCCACATGAGAATCTGGCAAAGATTACCTGGAGATAATTGTACCAGTATGCATTGGTCTCATCGGCACTGTCTCTTTTCTCACTTTCATGCAATTTAGTATATCTAGTCTGTAGATGGTGGAAATCTGGAATAAAAAATGTAAGTCGGTAGCCTTTTGGAAAGAAAGAGTCAACCTTTCAGGTTGAAGGTCATTTGGAACAATTGTATACATATAGGCAACGTGACAACCAGATTTTCACCCTGAAACAATCATTTTGGTTCTCTATTCACGGGTGATGCTTGACCTCCTGAGTAATACCAGGGATTTCTGTTTTTATAGTACATAAGATATGAATACATATACTACATCAATTATTACTCAAAAGAACACAAAGCACTGGAATAACTCTGCAGGTCAGGCAGCATCTCTGGAGAACATGGACAGATGACGTTTCGGGTTAAGACCCTACTTCAGTCTGAATGTAAGGGAGGTGGGTGGAGAAGAAAGCTGGAAAAGGGGGGAGGCAGGACAAAGCATGTCAGGTAATAGGTCAATGCAGGCGGGGGGGGGGGGGGGGGGGGGGGACTTGATAACAGGTGGTTGGAACAAAGACCAGAGATGAGAACAGCAGGTTTGAAGAGTTGCAGATTGTCAAGCCAAGGGGAGGAAAGTAGTGGGGCGGGGTCATGGGTGGAGGGGAGAAATAGGTGGGAGTCAAGGGGGGTGTGAGGGCAAGGGTGCGGGCGAATAGCGGTGGGGACGGTCAGTTAGAGGTTATCTGAAACTAGAGAATTCCATGTTCATGCCACTGGATTGTAAGCTACCCAAGCAGAGTATGAGATGCTGTTCCTGCAGTTTGTGTGTGGCCTTACTCTGGCAATGGAGGAGGCCCAGGACAGAAAGGCCATTGTGTATCATTTCTGAAATTTTGATCTGTTAGAGTTTGGAGGCAAAACATCAATTTCTGTCTTTAAAGGACAAATGTCATAACTTTTCAAACCAAATTAACTTTCCTTAATTTTAATTTTGCATTGCAAAAGAAATAATTTGCAAAGAGCAGAAATCCACATATGTTTTCAACACAGCCAGATTCTATGTTTGAACATTAGCAGTAGAGAAACCGATTTTGTACAATGATTAACAGACTTAGGCTCTTGTCGGTTTTGTAAGAACTCATGACCACATATGAATAAGCCGGTTCTGAATCCAAACAATCAGGTCGTTGTGAATCCTGTCATCTTAATCTTTTGGATCATGCTACCATGGGGGACTTTATCAAATGCCTTGCTAAAATCCATGTAGAAAACATTCACCATTCTATGATCATCAATCACCCATGTCAACTCATGAAAATAAACTCGATCAAGTTGGTGAGACATGATCTGCCGTTTACAAAGCCATGCTAACTGTTCTTAATTAGCCCATTCTCTTCCAAATGGCAGTAAATACTCTCCCGAAGAATCCTCTCAAGCTCAATGACCTATAATTCACTGGATTATCTCTACTTCCCTTCTTAAACAAAGGAACAGCATTGGGCACTCTCCAGTCTTCCCAGGCCTCGCTTGTGGCCAGAGAAGTTGCAAAGATCTTCGCCAAGGCTCATGCAATGGACGGTACGGTGGCGCAACGGTAGTTACTGCCTTATGCCCCTGTCCCACTTAGGAAACCTGAACGGAAACGTCTGGAGACTTTGCACCCCACCCACGGTTTCCATGCGGTTCCCGGAGGTTTTTGTCAGTCTCCCTAATGGTCGAAAGTGGTTTCCGTTTTAAAAATCAGTCATTTTCTAGTCGAAGCCGGTTGCGATGCTGGTTGCCGGAGGACAAAAACCTCCGGGATCCGCATGGAAACCTTGGGTGGGGCGCAAAGTCTTCAGAGATTTCTGTTCAGGCCTAAGTGGGACAGGGGCATAACAGCGCTTGCAGCCTACAGACCTGGGTTCGATCGTGACTACGGGTGCTGTCTGTACGTAGTTTGTGCCTTCTCCCTGTGAAGCATGGGTTTTCTCTGAGATCTTCAGTTTCCTCCTTCACTCCAAAGCCGTACAGGTCTGTAGGTTAATTTGTTTGGAATAGGTGTAAATGGTCCCTAGTATGTGTAGGATAGTGTAAGTGTGCGGGGATCACTGGTCAGTGCGGAATTCGGTAGGTCACTGTATCTCTAAAACAAAAAAGTAAAACAATCTCTTCTCTTGCTCTCTTAACCCGTGATAGATCCCATCGGTTTCTCCACATTAAGGCCCATTATGTGCCCCAACAACACCACCTTGATCTTAAACTGCCTTTGCATATTTGTGATCCCCATACTAATCTCATTGTCCTCCATTTTCTTCACCTATGAATACAAAGTGCTATACTCGTTTAGTGCCTTGCCATATCCTCTGACTCCAAGCACAAAATCACCCCTTTATCCTTGGTTAGCCTTTTGCTTTTAATGTATGTATAAATTGCCTTAGGATTTTCTTTAATCCAACTCGTCAAAAACATTTCATGAACCCTGTGGGCCTTCTAATCATCTATCTGCATGAGTCCTTTCCTACTTGCTCTATACTCTCTAAAGGCCATGTCTGTAGAACATGGATAAATGACGTTTCAACCCTTCTTCAGACGTATCCCGACTTGAAGCGTCATCTATCCATGTTTTCCAGGAATGCTGCCTGACTGAGTTATTCCTACACATTGTCTTTATGTGAAACAGCATATAACCATATAATAACCATATAACAATTACAGCACGGAAACAGGCCTTCTCGGCCCTTCCAGTCCGTGCCGACCATTTATTTTCCCCTAGTCCCATCTACCTGCACTCAGACCACACCCCTCCATTCCCTTCCCGTCCACATACCTATCCACTTTACTTTTAAATGTTAAAATTGATCCTGCCTCCACCACTTCTGCAGGAAGATCATTCCACACAGCCACCACTCTCTGAGTAAAGAAGTTCCCCCTCATGTTACCCTTAAACTTCTGTCCCTTAATTCTCATGTGATGCCCTCCTGTTTGAAACTTTCCTACCCTCAATGGGAAAAGCTTATCCACGTCAACTCTGTCTATCCCTTTCATCATTTTAAAGACCTCAATCAAGTCCCCCCTTAACCTTCTGCGCTCCAAAGAATAAAGACCTAACTTGTTCAACCTTTCTCTGTAACTTAGTTGCTGGAACCCAGGCAACATTCTAGTAAATCTCTTCTGTACTCTCTCTATTTTGTTGACATCCTTCCTATAATTAGGCGACCAAAATTATACACCATACTCCAACATTGGCTGTTCCTTGTGTCTCCTCGAAGGCCGTCTAATTTTATCTTCTTAAGCCTTAAATATACGATTCCTTTCTCTTTTTGACCGTTTCATACCTCATTGGTCATCCAAGGTTCTTTTACCTTGTCATCCTCATCCCTCCTCCTTACTGGAACAGGTCAGTCCTGAGCTTTGATCAACTGGTCTTTAAACTATTTTCACATGTCAGATGCAGACTTTCCCAACAGCACACAATTTACTAATTGCTCCCAATTTACTCTCCCTTGCAACTCCCTCATAACATCGTCATTTGCCTAATAACAATCCTAAAACATTTGTTCACTATTCCCAATATGTTGTTCCATTGAAACACCAGTCACCTGGCCAGGGTCATTTCCCCAATACCCTGGGGAAATGATAGGTTTAGTATGGTCCATCCTCAATTTGGACTGTCCACATACTGTTTTGCAAAGCCATCTAGGATACACCTAACAAACACCTTCTAAGGCAGGGGAATCAAGAATCAGATGACTTAGACTTAAAATGAGAGGGGAAAGATTTAATCGTAAACAACAGAACTCTGAATGTTGAGCTGCCAGTCATTTCGTTCTCACAACTTGGTCTCCATTATGGCACAATATCATAATTCCTAACACTGATCCAGGTTCTAAATTTGTATGCTTTACCCACAATTCTCTTTTCTTTGTTAAGTTACAAGCATGAAGACAAAAATTATATCTTACCCCATTAGAACAATTTCTCTATTTATTCTATGCACAGGTCATAATCTTGGACACTTCCATCAAATATTGTTTCAACCTCTGATTCTAGCAGGAGAACAATCCCACTTGCTTCTGTAGCTTGTAACTGCAATCCCTTATCCCTAGAACATTATAATTAAAATGTCCTTGATCATCTTGGCCTTGTGCATCCTTTCTAAATTGTGATATCCAGCATTAGATGCAGGACACCAGTCAAGGTTAAATAGTGTCTTGCCAAGGTAATCTTCCTATTTTTGTACTTCATTCTTGTATTATTCCAGAATCTCATTAGAACTGTCACTTTTTGGATTTATGGCTGAACCCCATAGAAAATTTAGTCTATCTCCTGTTTAATTCTTTCTGGGTGACAACATATTGCTGCACGTTTTTCTCTTGAAATGACATCTGCATTCAGTAGTTATCATCCTCGGTGTTTATCGTATCCACAAGATCGATGTCATCTGCAAATTGTGAAATTTTATTTTGTACACCTAAATCCAAGTCAATAAAAAAACAGTGATTTATTGTCTACCCACTGCCATTTGAATAAAATGTTTATTATGACTCTGCTTTCTGTGACCTTATGCAGCATTTCCTTTGCTATTTAGTCAAAAATGGAAGGGATGTTCACGACCAGCTTTTATTACTGAATGTAAGAGTCTCCACTGTTGTTGGGCAGAAGAGTTACAGGATTCAACTCTAGAGATAATGAAGGAATGCTAAAATGTTAAGGGGCCATAGAGGTGATGGCATTCCCAGTTATTTATTGACCAAATCCTTGGTGATAGTGGGTATGTATTTTGGAGGTGGTGTTGAAATTGCTGACAAACTGCATTTTGCCGGTGGTACATATTACAACCTGTACGTTGAGGAATTGCATGTTTGGGCTGGTGATCCGAGTACTAATGTGTGGCGAGGTTGGGGGAATCTAATTGCGGTATTGCTTGAGAGTTGTTAAAACTGCACATAAACTGCACTCTGCATATCCAGGAAAGTGCTTTGTAGATGGCAGAATGGCTTTGGGGAACCAGTAGGTGAATCAGACACTTGGCCTCTGCCTTGTGACGCTGGCCCAACTGAATTTCTGGTCAATGATCAGTGCCAAATAGTTGATAATGGGGAGTGTGAAAAAGATCATTCCATTTGAAAGAGAAGTATAGTTGCTTAAACACACTGTTGTTCGAGCTGGTAATTGCTTTGCACGGAGAACAGGAATGGTGCTTGCCACCAATCACCTCATGTTTGAATGTTAGCCGTGTTTTCTGTATGTAAGCACAGGCTGTTCCTTTTTCCAACCATTTGTGAATATAATTAAACATTGTGAAATTATCAATGTATGCTCCACATTCAGTGCAAAATGACATAATTAGTGCAGTAATTATCCTTCACACAGGAATTATGGATACTTTGTAGCAGTTCTTCCCAGTCCTCATTCCATAATGATCATTAAATACAAAATATGGGCTAAATAATTAACGTTGGACGTGTTCCTTAGCTCACATTTGTTATGGAATGGCCAAGTTCTGGTTCCAAATGTAAGTTGTGAGGTTTTCTGAAGACAATTTAGGAGCTATTTTTTGTTTGATGTAGTAATCTATTTTTTAAAGAATTAATCACCTGACAAAATTAAATGAAAATCCAAGAGTAATTCTTCATGGTTTATTTTTGAATGCACTGTCTTGCAATATATATCACAAAATTATGTTCTGACGTGCTTTGTAATAAATTCATAAGTTCTAAGGCCATTCGACCCATCAAGCCTACTCCGCCTTTCAATCGTGGCTGATCTATCTTTCCCTCTCAACCCCATTCTTCTGCCTTAGCCCCAGAACCCCTGGCATTTTTTCTAATCAGGAATCTGTCAATTCATTGACATGGCCTACCCAGCCGTCTGTGGCAATGAATACCACAGATTCACCACCCTCTGACTAAAGAAATTCCTTCTCGTCTCCTTTCTCGTCCTTTTATTTTGGCCTCGGGTCCCACTAGTGGACACATCCTCTCCGCATCCACTATCCAGGCATTTCACTACTCAGTATATTATACAACATTTAAGCAAATAGGATGAGATGGCAAGTTTTTTATTTCAAACTTGGCAGAATAATGTTAGGGGAAATAATGCAAGCTGTAATTAATTTAGCATGCCAATTCCCGTGAGCTACATTTAATTCTTGAGAAGGTGATCGGTAACTTTTATCTTCTTTTCCGCTCTCTATATACAGGTCCAGATAATCCATCAGCAACACCATGTTGGCGGCCCAATATATGTAGTGTTTTGGTTCATTTTGCAGCTACACTGAATGAATGATTTTTAAATAAATAATTACAACAATATTTATCTAAATGGTCTTTGGAATGTTTTCATTTTTGTTTTATAGTTATTAGCAATGGCCCACTGAAAAACCATTACAGATTGAAGGAATTCCATTTTCACTGGGGTGCTGAAAATGATCGGGGATCAGAGCACACAATTAATAATCAGGTCTATCCTGGTGAGGTATGTGTTTGACACTTCCACATTTGTTCCATAAAATTTTATTTCAAAAGCTTGGTTGAGAAAAGTTGAAGAGAATTTGCCTGAAAAATATTACCTTGAATTTGTTTTCCTCCTCTATGCTGTTCAAGATGCAAACAACAGGGCAAGCAAGGGTGCAGATTCTACCATAAAAAGTAATCATGAAAGGCCAGTATCATCGGATGACATTGAATTCAGAATTAATTATCAATGTAAACATTTGCACATTAGGTATTTAGGTTGTGATTTTGTCTGTGCTAGAACTTCTGTAGAATGCACTGGAATAAGGTGAGATCATTTTAGTTTGTATGTTTAACTGGTTGATTTTGGAATGAAGTAAGGATGGCATTTATTTTAAATGAAAATAGAAATTCTGAAAGCACTCTGCAGATTAAGCAGCGCCTGTGAAAAGAGAAACAAACTTCTCATTTCAGATCAAATATTAAAAAAACGTTATAATCAATTAACAGTTTCAGAAGTAAATTAACTGAAACACTGCACAGCACAGAAACCAAATTGTATGCACAGGTCCACAAACAGCAGTGGCATAAATTGCCAGAATTTTCGTTTTTAAATAATTCATCGAGGGTTAAATTTTGGCATGGACTTGGAGAGATTTCCTGTTGCATTCCTAACATACCATGTTAACCAATACAGGTATTTGGTATTAATTAATATGTAAAAGGTGCCGTGTATTAGATACTCAGCTCATGGAATGTAGAATCGTGGTTGTAAGATAATGGTTTGTACACAAACCAGAGATGCTGCCTGACCTGCTGAGTTACTCCAACACCTTGTGTCATTTCACTTTAAAACTAGGTCTGCACCAGCAAGCCCTTCTTCACCAGCTGCTGTACGGTCCAGTTGACATGTCTGTTGTTGCAGCTTACGTTGTGGACCCTGGTGAACAGTGCTTTCTTCAGACTGGTGCCACTGACAGGATGTGTAGGAAAGAGCTGCAGATGCTGGTTTAAATCGAAGGTAGACACAAAATGCTGGAATAACTCAGCAGGACGAGCAGCATCTCTGGACCAAAGGAATGGGTGACGTTTCGGATCTGAGTAAGGGTCTCGACGCGAAACGTCACCCATGCCTTCTCTCCAGTGATGCCACCGACAGGATGCTCTTGGTCTCTTTGGGATTCCCTCCCCCTCACTTGATGCGGCTTATACCTGTCGGCCATCGCTTTGTCCGCTCCCCCATCCACTGAAGCTGCATTCTCCCTGGAATTCGCCAACAAGATGCCATGGGGAGGAGGAGGAGAAGGTGGTAATTGAGGGGGGAAGCGGAGAAAGGGACGGCCGACCGGAAGAAGCGGTAGCTGGTGTGAGTGGTGGGAGCTGCAGAGCACGTGCCGTCGGTGTCTGCAGCCTGAAGAATGCGCTGTGGGCCAGAGGCTACAACATGAGCCGTAACAAGAGCCCTCAACCGGACGGTGCAGTAGCTGGTGACGAATGGCTCGCTGGTGCACCTTGTGGAAGGTGTTGACGACTCGGTCACGGGTTGCTCTCCCGCCTCCCTTGTTTTCACTCGCCTTCCCAGTGTCGCACTGACAGTGGCTGAGACTGGAAGAGCAACGAGACTGGGCTATAAAGCAGAAGGGAAGCCCTCGCCATCTTTCCATTGCAAAAAGACAAGTCATTTAGGAAATGGAACCACTATTGTGAACTGTTTACATAAGTCCGAGGTTAATTAAGTCATCGAAGGCAAATGCAATGTTTGCATTTATTTTGAGAGGATTAGAATATAAAAGCAGGGATGTTATGCTGAAACTTTATAAGGCATTTGTCAGAACACATTGGGAGTATTGTGAGCATTTTTGGGCCCCATATCTCAGGGGGGATGTGCTGGCATTAGAGAGAGCCCAAAGGACATTTACAAGAATGATCCTGGGGATGATTGGGTTAATATATGATGAACTTTGGGTGAGAAGGGTAGTGAAGAGTATGTTTCCACTCTTGGGAGAGTCTAGGACAAGAGGGCACAGCCTCGGAATAAAAAGACATACCTTTAGAATGGAGATGAGGAGGAATTTATTTAGCCAGATGTTGATGAATCTGTGGAATTCATTGATACAGACGGATGTGGAGGCCAAGTCATTGGGTATTTTTAAAATGAAGGTTGACTGATTATTAGATTAGCAAAGGTGTTAATAGCTACAGGGAGAAGGCAGGAGAATGGGGTTGAGAGGGAAAGATAGAAAACTCATGATGGAATGGCTGAGTAGACCCAATGGGCCGAATGGTCTAATTCTGCTCCTTTGACTTATGAAAACACTCACATAATTAAGGGTGACCACAAGAATGCAATATTGTTGTAAAACCCACCTGCCTCATACATGACATGCTGTCCCTGCGTAGCCTTACCAAATGCAATTCAGACCCAGCAACATGCTTGTTTCCGAACACCGGTCTGAAATGGCATGTCAACCATTAAGTTTAAGTAGAAATTATAGATAAGAAAAATAATCTGATCTTGCAAGTAATGCCCACATCCTTGAATTATTAATAGATGAAATGTGTTGCTGAACTCCCCATTTATCCTTGGCTCTAATCATCATTCACCCTCCCATTTACTACTCTGCAAACCTGAGTTCATAAAGAATTTCGTAAGCTTCAACATCCAGTTCATCCACTTTTCACATGCTTGTGGATCCTGCTTTTGATTTAGTATTCATGTCTGGAATTTACTGGCACAACCAGAATGAATGCAGTGAACTAACTTGGGAAGTTTGCCTGTTTTGTAATTCTCCTTCAAGGGGAGGTATTCCCAAGCACCACTTGCTGTCATCCATCTTGATAAACAACAAGATAAACACACAATGCTGGAGTAACTCAGCAGGTCAGGCAGCATCTCTGCAGAAAATCATCATGAGAGAAACAGACCGAGTCTCTTGCCCAGAGTAGGGGAATCGAGAACCAGAGGCTTAAAGTGAAGTGGGGGTAGATTTAATAGGAATTTGAGGGGTAAGTTTTTCACCCAAAGGGAGGTGAGTGTATGGTCCAAGCTGCTGGCGGAGCCAGGTAGTATCACAATGTTTTAGAAACATTTAAACAGGTACATGGATAGGACAGATTTAGAGAGATATGGGCCAAACGCAGACAGGTGTGAATAGTGCAGATGGGAAATGTTGCCCGGCGTGGCAAGTTGGGCCAAAGGGCCTGTTTCCACACTGTAAGACTCTATGACTCTAAAAGGAATGTGATGTTTTGGATCAAGACCCTTCTTCAGACCCAGAATCAGGGGAGAGGGAAGCTAGAGTTAAGAAAAGGTACAGAACAACTCACAGCCGGCACCGATTACCAACGAAAGGTGGAGCCCACAATGGTCGATTGTTGGCTGTGGAAGATGTGGTAATGAAGGGATACGAACAGTGAAACTAGCAGGACGAGTAGGGTGGAGGAGGGATGGAGAGAGAGGGAATGCAAGGGTTACTTGAAAATAGAGAAATCAATATTCATACTGATGGGGTGTAAGCTCGATATGCCAGTGTGGTAATGGGAAGGGGAGCTAAAATATTTGGCAATTGGGAGATCGTGTAGGCCAAGGTGGGCTGAGTGTAGGTGTTGAGAGAAACGAGCGCCCAGTCTGTCTTGGTCTCGCCGATTATATAGGAGTCCACACCAAGAGTAACAGATACAATAGATGGTTGGAGGAGTCAAAGTGAACGGCTGCTTCACATGAAAAGATCGTCGGGGTCTTTGGACAGAGCCAAAAGAGGAGGTATAGAGACAGGAATTGTATCTCCTGCAGTTGCAGGGAAGGGAGTGGTTTGAGTGGGAAGTGAGAAATTAACCAGGGAGTTGCGGAGGGAAAGGTCTCTGCGGAAAGCAGAAAGGGGTGGAGATGGGAATAAGTGGCTAGTGGTGGGATCCCGTTGGAGGTGGCGGAGATGTCGGAGGATTATCTTTTGTAAGCGATGGCTGATTGGGTGAAAGATGAGGACTAGGGGGACTCTATCCCTGTTGTAACTGGAGGGAGAGGGAGCCAGAGCAGAGCTACGGGATACCCAGGAGACCCATGTGAGGACCTAATCTATGATGGAAGAGGGGAACCAGCGTTTTCCCAAAGAAAGAGGACATCATGGATGTCCAAGTATGGATCACCTCATGGTGGGCACGGAGGCGGCAGACACAGGAATTCGGAGTAGGGGATAGTCTTTATAGGAGGCAGGGTGGGAAGAAGTGGTAAACATTATAGATTTTGACAAAGAAACAGCTGGTTACAGCCATGGTGTGGCATTGGTAAGGGAATGAAGGTTTGGATTGATTCTTTTGATTGGAATTACCTTTATTACTGGAGTTTTAATTTGTTTAGCCAAATTGTTTCATTACAGTGAAAATGTTTTGTAGATAGAACATAGAACAGTACAGGAACGAGCCCATCGACCCCCAATGCTCGCGCCAAACAGGATGCCATATTAAATTGATTTAGTCTGCTTGAACATGAACCATATCCCTCTGTTACCTGCACTTCCATGTGTATCTATCTAAAAAACTCTTAAACGTCACTATCATATCTGCCTCCTCCTGACAATGCATTCCAGACCCCACCACTCTCTGCGTAAGAAAACAAACTAGCCCCGCACATCTCACTTAAACCTTTCCCCCTCTCACCCTATAGCTATGCCCTCCAGTGTTTGGCATTTCAACCCTGGTGAAAAATGGTTCTGACTGTCTAACCTATGTATGTCTATGATTAAACACCATCTGCTATTTCTCCGCTTATTTCTGCAGCTGTTCCATATCCCGCTGTATCTTCTGACGGTGTGTGTGGGTGTGTATATATTTGTGTGGGTACATGTACGGATATATATACATACGTCCCAGCACAGATCGCTGTGGAATTTTAATGGTCACAGACGTCCAGCCAGAGTATTTTCCTTCCACCACAACCTTCTGTCTTCTATGAATACATAAATTCCGAATCTACACGACCAAGTCTTTGTGAATTCCATGCATCTTAGTCTTCTGCATCAGCCGTCCATGAGGGGCCTTATCAAAACCCTTACAAAGATCCATGTATACAACATCCACTGCCCACCTTCATCAATCTCCGTCATCACCTCCTCAACAAACTCAAACAAGTTAGTAAGACACGACCTTTCCTGTACAAAGCCATGCTGGCTAGCCCTATTAGGCCTATTCTCTTCCAAATTAGAGCAAATCCTACCTCAAAGAATTATTTCCAATAGTTTCCCTACCACTGACATGAGACTCGCCTGACTATAGTTCCCTGGATTCTCTTTACTTCCTTTCTTAAACAAAGGAACATCATTGGCCACTGTCCATCCTCCAGGACATTACCTGTGGCTAGTGAAGAAACAAAGGCTTATGTCAAGGCCCCTGCAATCTCATCTCTTGCCACCGTCAGTAACTTGGGATAGAACATATCCACCCTTGGACTTATCCACCTTAATGTTCTTCAAGAGACTCAGCACCTTCTTGATCTCAAACTGCCCTCGCCTTTTTTATGCTCCACACTGATTTTGCTGTCCTCCAGTCCTTGGTGAATACAGATGCAAAGTACTAATTTAGTATTTACCTACATCCGCCAACTCCAAGAATAGGTACCCTCCTTTATCCTTGTGCGGTCCTATATATTTCATGGTCACCAACTTGTTTTTAGCATAGGTATAAAAAGCATTGGGATTTTCCTTAATCTGCCACCGCAAAGTCATTTCATGGGCCTCCTAATAGCTGGCGAGTTCCTACTTACTCATTTTTATATCCCCATCTGATGCCACTTTCATATTGCTGACACACACGTCCTTTTTGTTCCTAACCAATGTTACATTCTCCTTGGTCATCCATGGTTCCCATGCATTGGCATCCTTACCCCTCCTCCTTACTGGAACATGCCCAATGTCACTGGAACACTCCCACATGTCAGCTGTGGGCATCCCCAATAACAACTGCTCCCAATCTACCCTCCTTAGCTCCCACCTAATGACATTGTAATCTGCCTTGCCCCAAATAAATACCTATCGCAGCTTCCAGACCAATCCCTTTTCAAAACAATCATAAAATCTATGGAGTTTTGATCACTATTTCCAAAATGCTCTTCTACCGTAACATCAGTCACCTAGCCAGCCCCATTTCCCAATACAAGGTCCTCGAGTCAAACTATCCACATAATGTTTAAGGAAACTCATCGGATACACCTAACAAATTCTGCTCCGTGTAATCCTATTGCACTTCTTCCCTTCCCTCCCGCTCCACCCCTTCCCCGGGCACTTTCTCTTGCAACCGCAAGAGATGCTACACTTGTCCCTTCACCTCCCCTATCCACTCCTTTCAGGGACCCAAGCAGTCCTTCCAAGTCCGACAGAGGTTCACCTGCACCTCCTCCAACCTCATCTACTGCTTCCGTTGCTCCAGATGCCAGCTGATCTATATCGGTGAGACCAAGCAGAGGCTGGGCGATCGTTTCGCCGAACACCTCCGCTCGGTCGCAATAACCAACTCGACCTCCCGGTGGCTCAGCACTTCAACTCCCCCTCCCATTCCGTATCCGACCCCTCGGTCCTGGGCCTCCTCCACGGCCAGAGTGAGCAACGCCGCAAGTTGGAGGAACAGCACCTCATATTCCGCTTGGGGAGTCTGCATCCTCTGGGCTTAAACATTGAATTTTCTCAATTCTGTTAACCCAGACTGGCTCCTCCCCCTCCCCACCTCTCCCTCAGCCCTCGGGCCCTGACATTCCTTCTCCATCTCCCCCCCCCCCCCCCCCCACCCCAGTCGCACTAGCTTCTCATTTTCACACTACAAACAGTTTACAATGGCCTGTTTCCTTTATCATCTATACTTTTTTGCATATCTTTCATTCATTGTTCTTTATCTCTCCACATCACTGTCTATATCGCTCGTTTCCCTGATCCCTGACCAGTCTGAAGAAGGGTCTCGACCCGAAACGTCGCCTATCTCTTTCGCTCCCTAGATGCTGCTGCACCCGCTGAGTTTCTCCAGCTTTTTTGTGTAACCCTCGATTCTCCAGCATCTGCAGTTCCTTCTTTAACACTAAGTCCCAGTCAATATTGGGGAACTTAGTCACCCACTGCAACAACCTTATTGCTTTTGCATCCTTCTGTAATCTGTCTACCTATCCTCTATCTCCTGCTGGCTATTGAGTGGCCTATAACATAATCTCATTGGAATGATTGTTCCTTATTTTTTTAGCTCAACCCATAATGCCTCAGTAGACATCTACTGCCGAGCATGTTCTCTCTGAGTAGTGCCATGACCTTCTCCCCGATTAGTAAAACTACCCCTCCACTTCTTTTACCTTCCTCTTTATCACGTCTGAAACATCAAAATCCTGGCACATTGAGCTGCCAGTCATATCCCTCGAGCAAATAAGTTTCCATAATGGCCACAACATCATAATTGCAAACACTGATCCAGGCTGTAAGTTCATCAGCTTTGCCCACAATACTCCTTGCATTGAAGTAAACACACTTCAGTCCTTCATTATCCCCATATTCACAAACCTCTCCCTCCCTGCCTGTCCATCATTTGAGTCTTCCAATGTGGTTTTCAATGGGTGTTAAATTAATGTTAGTGCATTAAATGTTAATAGATGCTGATTTTACCAGGTAATTCTTTCTTTTGTTTGATGGCATTAATGTGTTAAAATGCAAAGTTCCACCATGATCTACCGCATTTATTGTTTGCATTTTAGCTTCATCTGGTTCACTGGAATCCAGTGAAATACAAGAACAGTCATGAAGCTGTTCTCTCTGAAAATGGCCTTGCAGTTATAGGAGTTTTTTTAAAGGTGAGTAAAATAATTACTGATAGAAAATCTGAATACTTGGACAGTAAATATTTGTATAACATATTCTAAAATGTTGAAAATACTCAGTAGACCAAGAAGCATTTGTGCAGAGAAACACTGAGATAACAGAGTTAACAGAACGATGGCCACTCATTCATCTGAACATAGAAAATAGGTGCAGGAGTAGGCCATTCGGCCCTTCGAGCCTGCACCGCCATTCAATGTGATCATGGCTGATCATCCAACTCAGTATCCCGTACCTGCCTTCTCTCCATACCCCCTGATCCCTTTAGCCACAAGTGCCACATCTAACGCCCTCTTAAATATAGCCAATGAACTGGCCTCAACTACCTTCTGTGGCAGAGAATTCCAGAGACTCACCACTCTCTGTGTAAAGAATGTTTTCCTCATTTCGGTCCTAAAGGAATTCCCCCTTATCCTTAGACTGTGACCCCTTGTTCTGGACTCCCCCAACATCGGGAACAATCTTCCAGCATCTAGCTTGTCCAACCCCTTAAGAATTTTGTAGGTTTCTATAAGATCCCCCCTCAATCTTCTAAATTCCATCGAGTACAAACCGAGTCTATCCAATCTTTCCTCATATGAAAGTCCTGACATCCCAGGAATCAGTCTGGTGAATCTTCTCTGTACCCCCTCTATGGCAAGGATGTCTTTCCTCAGATTTGGAGACCAAAACTGTACGCAGTACTCCAGGTGTGGCCTCACCAAAACCCTGTACAACTGCAGTAGAACCTCCCTGCTCCTATACTCAAATCCTTTCGCTATGAATGCTAACATACCATTTGCTTTCTTCACTGCCTGCTGCACCTGCATGCCTACTTTCAATGACTGGTGTACCATGACACCCAGGTCTCGTTGCATCTCCCCCTTACCTAATCTGCCACCATTCAGATAATAGTCTACCCTCATGTTTTTGCCACCAAAGTGGATAACCTCACATTTATCCACATTGTACTGCATCTGCCATGCATCTGCCCATTCACTCAGCCTATCCAAATCACCCTGCAGCCTCCAAGCATCCTCCTCACACCTAACTATACCCCCCAGCTTGGTATCATCTGCAAATTTGGAGATGTTGCATTGAATTCCCTCGTCCAAATCATTAATATATATTGTAAATAGCTGGGGTCCCAGCACTGAGCCTTGCGGCACCCCACTAGTCACTGCCTGCCATTCTGAAAAGGACCCGTTTACTCCTACCCTTTGCCTCCTGTCTGCTAGCCAGTTCTCTATCCACATCAATACTGAACCCCCAATACCGTGTGCTTTAAGTTTGTATGCTAATCTCTTATGCGGGACCTTGTCGAAAGCCTTCTGAAAGTCTAGATATAACACATCCACTGGTTCTCCCTTATCCACTCTACTAGTTACATCCTCGAAAAATTCTATCAGATTTGTCAGACATGATTTACCTTTCGTAAATCCATGCTGACTTTGTCCAATGATTTCACCACTTTCCAAATGCGCTGCTATCCCATCTTTAATAACTGACTCTAGCAGTTTCCCCACTACCGATGTTAGACTAACTGGTCTGTAATTCCCCGCTTTCTCTCTCCCTCCTTTTTTAAAAAGTGGGGTTACATTAGCTACCCTCCAATCCTCAGGAACTACTCCAGAATCTAAGGAATTTTGAAAAATTATCACTAATGCATCCACTATTTCTGTGGCTACCTCCTTGAGTACTCTGGGATGCAGACTATCTGGCCCTGGGGATTTATCGGCCTTCAATCCGTTCAATTTACCCAACACCACCTCCCGGCTAACCTGGATTTCACTCAGTTCCTCCATCTTATTTGACCCCCGTTCCACTGCTATTTCCGGCAGATTATTTATGTCTTCCTTAGTGAAGACAGAACCAAAGTAGTTATTCAATTGGTCTGCCATGTCCTTGTTCCCCATGATCAATTCACCTGTTTCTGACTGCAAGGGACCAACATTTGTTTTAACTAGTCTCTTTCTCTTTACATATCTATAAAAACTTTTGCAGTCAGTTTTTATGTTCCCTGCCAGTTTCCTTTCATAATCTATTTTCCCTTTCCTAATTAAGCCCTTTGTCCTCCTCTGCTGGATTCTGAATTTCTCCCAGTCCTCCGTTTAGAAGTAATGTGTTTTATTCATCTCCGAGTAATGCTTTTTCCTGTGATCTCTTCACCATTCAACTGCTTTGTTGAAAGGTATCGCTGATATTCTTCATTGCATGGCCTACTTGTACTCCACTCACACGCTTGCCCTGTGGGTAGCCTGGGTGCTGAGAAATCAGAAGGGAAATCCTAAGAATCTACAAATCTGTGGGTTGGTTTTGACTCTCATATCCCCAGCTTGGGGATAGCAACTGCCAGGGCTCCCAAGTGGTTATAATTTCTGGAAAGGAGAAAGAAAGATTTTTCACAACAAATTTTTCACAACAGTTCTGATTCCATGCCAAATATTTCTCAACAGTTCTCATTCCGTGCCAAAACTTCATATAGCCCTTGCTTTCTCTCTCCATCCCCTTCCCCTTCCTAGTTCTCCCACTAGTCTTACTGTCTCCGACTACATTCTATCTTTGTCCCTCCCCCTCAATAACATCAGTCTGAAGAAGGGTCCCGACCCGAAACGTCGCCCATTCCTTCTCTCCAGAGATCCTGCCTCATCCACTGAGTTACTCCAACATTTTGTGTCTACCTAAGGAAGATTTAAACATCGCCCTCAGTGACTCTCAGCCTAACTTTCAAAAACCCTACTCACAGATCTTCAAATCAAGGCCAAGCATTTCTCCTGTGGATATTAATTGGAGAAGAATCATATCAATTCTACTGGATTTTCTCTTGTGCCCCTGTCCCACTTAGGAAACCTGAACGGAAACCTCTGGAGACTTTGCGCCCCACCGAAGGTTTCCGTGTGGTTCCCGGAGGTTTTTGTCCTCCGGCAACCACCTTCAACTAGCATCGCAACCAGCTTTCACTAAAAAATTACCGATTTTAAAAACGGAAACCACTTTCGACCATTAGGGAGACTGACAAAAACCTCCGGGAACCGCACGGAAACCTTGGGTGGGGCGCAAAGTCTCCAGAGGTTTCCGTTGAGGTTTCCTAAGTGGGACAGGGGCATTAGTGTAGAAATCACATGAAATCCTTGTGCAATTAAGTCAGCAGGCTCTGAATGCAAGTAGCCTCCATCCCTTTTCCATCTTTCCCAAGACTGTCAGATTCCCCACACGTCGGAAGGAAGAAATTCTCCCTGTTTAAAATGATCTGATCAATGAAGGAAACTGTGTTCTACTTAGTGTAATCAACATTCCAAAGACCTCTAAACTTGAAGGGTACAAGATGCGCCAGAAATATGGTGACCATTGTATGCTGCCTCAGTGTAATGTCTGACTCCTACACTCTTGTACTTAAGTATGATTGTGCCTAAGGTAGAGTAGGATTGTTACTGAAAAATACTTTCACTGTATCTAGGTACATAAAGTACCATTTAAAATAATTTGACAGCATATTTATTTTTCATTTGTATAAATGTTGTTAATATTATGTTTTATTGGAAGCTTGGAAAAAGGCACGATAGTCTGCAGAAACTTGTGGATGCTCTACCGGCTATTAAATATAAGGTAAGTAGGACAATTAGTTTGATATCTCTATTTTTCCACCACATCATTTACCTCCTTTATTCCAAAGTGAATCTTAGTATGTTGGACTTTGGTGAACATCTACACAATGCTTAAGCAATTCAGTTCAATTGCAGGTTTTTTTTGAGAATCCGATTTTAATGTTTTCTGTGGTTCAAGGATGCAAATCTTAATACTTACCAAATTTTTGCAAACATTATTAGGACAGGTTGAACACTGATTTATAATGGTGGGCGGACAAAATTATGACAGCTCAGTTGAAATTCCCTGAGTGGCCACAGATGGCGTTGCGAGTGGCAAGCACTCTTTCTGGTCGTGTCCGCCTGTCATGAAAGAATCAACTATGCTCTCAATCTTCCCTCCTAACTGTTTCACAAAGACAATACAGTAAACCCTCATTTTAATGACCCCCCCTTATAACAGTTGTTGGATATAGCAGACGGACCCATACGCAGCTCACACAGTCTCCCCGGCCGTTTAGAGTCCCGGCCTCCGACCCCACTCCCGACTCGCAAGGTTCACCAGCAAGCCCATCTTCAGAACTAGGTGCCGATGCCCCTGGTTTGCACCAGCGAGCCCTTCTTCATCCACCAACAGCACACACAATTCTCAGTACTTCAGCGGGTCAGGATGCTGGAGAACAGGAACAGGTGACATCAGGACCCTTCCTCAGACTAACTCACTCGGCTGAGTTACTCCAGCACTTTGTCAAGAGAGTCAAAAGTGTTTTATTGTTAGAAGTCCCAGAGAGAACAATGAAATTCTTACTTGCAGCAACAAAACAGAACATGTAAACATAGTACACTGTAAACAATATAAAAAACAAGATAAAAATGTTCTGTGTGTGTTATATATATACACACACACTCTGAACATTTTCAGTGCACATATATTGTGCTGTTTCACTTTAATACTAGGCGTCGATGCTGCTGGTCTGTAGCAGTGAGCCCTTCTTCACCAGTTCAAACGGCTGTTGTTACAGCTGAGTTTTTAGCCCCTGTGCACGGCGTATTCTTCATTGTCCCCCACCGAAAGAACACACTCAGTCACTGTGGGGCTCCCTCCCCTCTCACCTGCTGTCGCTTCCAAGGTAGAGTATGTCGACGACTGCAGGGAAGGAGGAGGCGACGGCGGTGGTGAGAGGAAGGGGGGGGGATCGGCGATCCGAAGAGAGCGCTCGCCAGGTGCTGCAGCATCAGCCGCAACAACAGCCGTCTCACTGCAACAACCGGTGGGTGAAGATGGCCTCGCTGGTGCACCTTGCGAGTCAGAATGGTGGTTGGAAGATGGGGCTCTAAACAGCCTTGGAGATGATGTGTTGGCATGGGTCAGCAGGTCATTCCATTCACATTCAGTTTACATTTTATATTTGTTTTATTTAAGTTTCTGGCACTCCATTGTGCTTTAGAGACACACCAGTGAAGTTATTAGCGGGCCAGATGTATATTGTCATTTTGTTATCAAGTGACCTCTGGTCGAGAAAAACTGATAATCCAGAAAGGCTCTGGAGGGTGCTGGAAAATGCTCAACCTGTGCTACTTTATTAATTAATTCAGTAATGGCATCTGTAATGGCCGGCACTGTAGTGCCTTAAGGGGCTGTCCCACTTGGGCGACCTAATCCGCTTGTTCTGGCGAGTTTGCCCTCGACTCGTACTCGCAGCGTGGTCGACACGACGTCATAAAAGGTCTTTGTAACTCTCCTTCATGCTCGAGAATAGTCCCCGTGTACCCGAGGCATCAGCTAGGTCTCGGCGTATTTTTCAACACGTCACCATGGAAAAAATTGATAATTTTTTTACTCGTAGGTTTAGTTGTAGGTAATAGTCGGTAAAGGGGCTGTCCCACTTGGGCAATCTAATTGGCGAGTTTAGAAGAGCTTTAGGAGAGTTTGAAAAAATGTCATGTTGAAAACTTCCTTCGACTATGTAGAAGAGCTCCCTCGACTATGTTGAAGACTAGCTATGACTAACTTCGGTAAAATTGGACACCGAATAGTGGAGAGTGAATACGACCTCCTTCATTCTCCTTCGACCTCCCTTCGACTATGATGAAGACTATCTACGACTACCTTCGACTACCCTTGATTGCCTACAACTAACATGCTGACCTACTACTACCTCCCTCGACTAAACCTACAAGTTAAAAAAAGTATCGATTTTTTTTCCATGGCGACCTTTTTTTACTCTCGGGCATTTTTCAAGGTGTTGAAAAATACACTGCAACCTAGCTGAGGCCTCGAGTACGCGGAGACCACTCTTGAGCATGAAGGAGAGTTACAAAGACCTCCTACGACCTCGTGTCGACCATGCTGCAGGTGTGAATCGAGGGCAAAGTAGCCAGAACTCGCGGATTAGGTCGCCCAAGTGGGACAGGCCCTTAACAGCGTCAGTGACCTGTGTTTGATCCTGACCTCAAATGCTATCTGCAGAATTTTTACGTTCCAGAATTTCCTACATCAGCAATTATTCACATCCTTACACCAGAATTCATATCTTCTGTACTTAGATAAGTAGATCAATTAGACCAAAATTATAATGCCATTGGAATCTAAACTGTGTATCAATGAGTTGATTATTGGTGAGTTATTGTTTGCCAATGCTGTTGAGACTGCTACTCTGAAGGTGCAAAACAAATAATTTGCCAGATTGGGTTGTTCTTTTTTGAGAACATGTCATGCTCGGTGAGTTTTGCACATTGTGCAAAACCAGTGTTGTAGCTGTCCTGGAACTACTTGGCTAGAGGTTTGGTTTAGAGTTACAACGTGGAAACGGATCCTTCAGCTCACCGAGTCCACACCGACCAACGATCCCTGCACACACACTCAGGACAATTTACATTTATACAAAGCCAATTAACCTACAAACTTGATACGTTTTTGGAGTGTAGGAGGAAACTGAAAATCGCGGAAAAACCCCACGCAAGTTACGGGCAGAACCTATAGTCAGGATCGAACATGGGTCTCTGGTGCTGTAAGGCAGTAGCCACCTACGCCACAGCTGCTGATTTTTCTGTAGGAATACATTTCTGCAGCACATTAAGGATTTGGTACCCAGAGCCCTTGCTGGGCCAGATACACTCAACCACTCCTTTCAAAATCACCCTCAGTCTCTTGTTTCCAAATTCCTTCTGTCTTTCTGCTAGAGGTTAGCATGGTTCATATCTGAAGATTCATCCCTAAGTATAGCATATTCTATCATTGTGTTTCATCTGCAGTAATATGAAAAACCTAATATGGAAAAGGTGTATTAATCCAGTGACTTTTTACAATGAACACTTCATTGTAATGCTTTAAAGGGAAAAAAACATTTGAATTGGATACAGCATGTATTGAATAATAGAATGTAAACAAATCATAGCATGGAAGGTGGAATTTGTCCTTTCTGTACTTTACAATGGGACATGAGGCATCTGGCCATGTCTCATGTCTCTAATCATGATCTAATGTCCCTGCATGCTACAGCACTTTAATCACACCACAAGAGCTTTTTCAAAAGCAGTTTTCCTCTTTCACTAGAGCTTTTAGGTTTTATTTTCATTAGTCCACCTTTCCTCTGTTCACATGGCTGTTCTCCAGACTTAGCACGTTCCTTGCAAATCTGTCTCAGAGTTTCTCAGGGTGGAAATGTCAAACACTATAGGGTAAAGTTAGTGGGGCAAAGTTTAATGGAGATGTGCAGGGCAAATGTTTTGCACAGAAATTCATGGGGTCTTGGAACATATTGCCAGAGGGTGGTGAAGGAAAAACGATAGTGCAGTTTAAGAGGCTTTTCACTAGTCAGAAGTGCAAATGTCGAAGTCTCGATCTGTAATAAGACTCAAGGACTTGATTCATTATCCAACAGCAGTTGATTTATTTTACTTGCGCAAGGGGAAATGTGGCTCAGTCAAAGACTGTGATCACATCTGCAAAGTTTGTTTGCACAACAAGATATTTATACACACAGAAGACAACTCATGTGATGTACATAGGTTAATAAGTTCAATGGTGATCTACAAAGGTTAAGTAGTTCAATGTGTTAATCATCAGGTCTGCACGTAAAACACAAAGGAGACTACTTTGATGATAAGTAGATCAATGTGTTAATCAGATTGCTGAGTTGCATCAATCACCCAGGTTGCACAATATTGTGTCAAGTATCCTATTAGGCTTTACAAAACTAAAGGTTTTACTTCTTCACTGGGAATAGAGGGATTATGGATCATGTACAGATAGATGGGATCAGTTTAATTTTGCATCATGTTCAGCACAAACATTGTGGTGAACTGGTCTATGTTCTAACTCCACGTATTTTCCAAACTAACTGGTTACTGTACAGTTCTATCATAATCTGTGTGCAGTTTACACCTCAACTCGTGAAGGAAGAAAGACAGACATTCAGTAGAATAATGACATAATCGTGTCGCAAAGCTCTAAGGAACTGAAGATGGATACAAAGTACTGGAGTAACTCAGCGGGTCAGGCAACAACACTGGAGAAAATAGGAGTGACCTTTCGGGCCGGGACCCCTCTTCAAAGGAACCGAGTTAATTTGGGCAGATTTGCAGTGGAAGTTATCCTGTACTGTAAATTTGTTTTGCCTTCATTTCCCAACATCCTTTTATAATGAGGATGTGTTGAAAGTGCACTGTCTGTGCATTGTATGCAAAGACATCAAAAGATGTTTGTCCACCTCACAACATTGATTAAATGTATGGAGAAGAAACTTCTAAATTTGTATCTTCCTAAAATTGCCAGTCACTTCTAAAATATTTTTTCAGGATAAGAGAAATTACCTAATTATTAAATATCTTAAGAAATCATGTCAAATTATGTATTTCCCTTACCCAATGTGACTCATTCTGTACCTGCAGGACTCAACAGTTGATTTCTTCAATTTTGATCCGATAAGTTTGATTCCATCTCGTTCTGACTATTGGACATATCCTGGTTCTCTGACCACACCACCGTTGACTGAATCTGTTACCTGGGTCATTATGAAAGATCCCATTGAAATTAGCCTTAAACAGGTAATGTTTTTAGCTATCGCTTACATCCATGTAATTCAAACACTTTATTTAAAACAAAACATCGTTGGCCTTCTGCAGTTAGTGTGGGGCTGTCACGGGATTGTAAATATACTCCAGGCTGTACTGGAAATTGGAAACCAAACATGAGGGTGCGTCACTGGCAGTTTGCCCACATGCATGTCGGCAGGGAATATTGCTTTGCTGCCTTTATGTTTCTATTGTAGTTTGACTTGTTTTTAAATATGATGTTGGCCCCTGAATGTATAATAAAGCTGGAACTTTCCCATTTCATGTAATTATGCTGTCATGTTCCCTTCCCCCCTGCATTTGGTAGCTCTTTACTGTGATCTACTTTTACATCAATTAAAGATGGTGTGCTTTTCTATATCTCTCTACATCCATGTCTATTTGTCTCGTTTCCCATTCCGCTGACTCTCAGACTGAAGAAGGGTCTCGACCCGAAATGTCATCCATTCCTTTTCTCCGGAGATGCTGTCTGACCCGTTGAGTAACTCCAGCTATTTGTGTCTACCTTCTGTGACTTTTCTTCCTCAATTTCCCATGATTTTGTTACATTGCCTTGATTGCTAGATTGGACTCGGAATAACCACCTGCAGCCCTTGAGTGCCTCTACTTGGCTGTAATAGATGTAGAGGGTCGTTCTCACTGGTCTCCACAAATCCAGCTGCATAGTCTGGGCAGCACTTGGTTGTGGGTGATGGTCCAGAGGCTCTTTTTGTAATACCGCATGTAAGCAGGCAAAGCTGGAAACGTTGCTCAGCCTTCGATCATGTATTTAACAGAATATCAATGAAATATAGATAATCGGCTAGTACCTTTAAAAATGATGAACATTTTGAAATTATGTTATATTGTAATTATAATGAGAGCAAAATCTAAATTTTAAACTACTTTCTTTACCGTCTAATGTGCCTTTCATTCGTTTAGTTTAAAGATACAGGAAGGAAACGGGCCCTTTGGCCAACACGACCATTGAGCACCCGTTCACACCCAACTTCTACACACACCCTGCACACTAGGGACAACTTACAGAGGCCAATTAACCTAGAAACCTGCATGTGTATGGGATGTGGGAGGAAATTGGAGCAATCTGGTCACAGGGAAAACATGCAGACTCCACACAGTCAGCACCTGAGGTCAAGTGATACCTGGGTCTCTGGCACTGTGGGACAGCAGCTTTACCAGCTGCAAGACTGAGCCACCCTTTTTATGCACGACCAACAAATCTAGTATCTACTTTTCACTGTTTTATCTATAATACATTAAGAAAATTCTCCTTAACTTTATCATTTTTCATTAAAGAATTAGAATATTCCTAGCACTGATGGGTTGTAAAGAAAAATAGTGATAAGACTGGTTAGGGCACAGAAAAAAGTTATTCAACTCATGGAGCATAAACTGAACCTGCAGAAGCAAAATCCAATTTATCCCTCTCTTTATTGTCAAGAGTTTGTTTGGAGAATAAAGTGAAATAGATGGGATAAACATATTAACTTGAACCTGTTGGGCAGAATAGTCACTATCCAAGCCGTAAATGCTTTTACCACAGTTTAATTTAGCCATTTCATGAAACAATTGTTAAAATATCATCAGGCTTACATTGAACTCTTAAAATTCATACTCTTTCTTCTGCTCATGCATACTTGAAGTAGCATCTCTGGCAATGAGAAAGGCAATACAAGATTGTGCAGTTTATTTTAATGGTGATCTTAAACGCACACAGCAATTGTTTCACTATTCATAATATGATTTAATTTGAATCTGCCAACCCAAATGCAAAATGCAAAGATTTCTGACTGACTACTTAATTTTACATTCAGTGCCTTTTGTTAGTTGTGATCTACACGAGAATCAATTCCAGCAGCCTTTGTAAGGATTCAGAGTACATCACAACACTTTGGTTACCTTGAGATACAGAGGGCAGGAGCTTTTCATTCAAGGATAACGTAAAAATAAAGTCTGAGGCAATTTGATTGAAATAAGAATTTTATTTGTTTGGTATATGATTCTAACTCAATAGATGGGAGGGAACTGGGGACCTAAGTGCAGGTAGTTCTGCTACAACACAATAGTTGTGTTTCTTAGAAAGCTCATGATATAGGAAATCACAACACAAAAGCTATTTGTCAATGGGGAAAAGGCTGTTGGGGACAAGAGTTTCAGGCTCGCAACAACTAAGTTGTGTGAAAAAGATGCCCTCAAGTTCCTATTGAATCTTTCCCCTCTTACCTTAAACCAATGTCCTTTGGTTTTTGATTCCTGTACTATGGCTAAAATACTGTGCCAAGATTCACCCAATCTATTTCCCTTATGATCTTATACACCTCTATTGATACAAAAGGATGCCATCCAGCCCGTTGTGTCCATGCCAGTGTCCAGCAGAGCAAAATCACCAATCACCAATTCCCCTCTTTCCATGCAGCCCTGCAATTCATTCTCATTCATGCTCATCAATTCCTCCTTATGTCATTTACAGTCGCCAATTAGCTTGAACCCAGTAGAAATCCGTGTGATTGTGGCTAGTGAGGCCATATTGATACCACCTGGGACAGGATTAAACTCTGGTTACTGTAACTGTGTGCCAGCAGAATCAATTGAACGATCATAACCTCAGTGTGACATTTGATGCCTTAGAAACGCAGCATAGCACCAGTTAATTCTACTAATTTGCAACTCGAGGTACAGTGTTTAATCCTGAGCCTGGGTGTGTGTGGAGTTTGCACATTCTCTACATTCATTTGGGTTTCCTCAGTGTGCTCTGAATTCCTCCCGCACACCAAGCACATGCAATTGGTTGCAGCAAATTCGCGCATAGTATAGGTTTGGGGTTAAAAATAAACTGATAAGCAGTCTCAGCCTCAGATAAACAGGATAAGAGGCATAGTATAGAGTGGAGAGATGGATTGGGGCAATAGGGATTGCCCCAGAGCAAAGACATTGTCTCCTGCCTCATTAGAAATGCAAGATATCTGCACTGTCAGCAAGACTGCCTTTCACCCCTTCAGTTACAATACTCAACTCTCTCCCAGATTCAGCTAATTAAATCCATATCCATAATTTTGTTACCTCAAAACCCTCCTCTTCTAATGCACTTGAGTAGCTCCTTCATTTTATTATTTTAAAATTGAGGTCATCTAAGCCAATTGTGTTTTATGTACAAATGTTATCCACCAGCTGCTAATGCATTGTCTTTGCACTTGCTGATCAATGTTAGTTGCTCTTTGAGAATTTTGGTTTTGAAAAAAATTTGCAGCCTTTCCTTCCACCCCCTAAGACCCCTCCAATGTCTCAGTAATTTCTTCTATCCTCGTATCAATTTGAGATATCTGATTTCTAAATCGGACATCTTACAAATTGCAATGTAATACCGCCATTTGCTAAATTAAGCTTTGAGCAAACTAAATTGAGCTTTCACCATTGAGCTTTGGAAATCTCCTTTACAGTATTAGTTGTTGCCTTGCGTTATTCCTGAAATCTAGTTCCGCAAGGTCATTTATCCAAATATCTTTTATGTGATGATCTCATTTTCCTTTACGATGTCCTGCGAAACACTTATTGTCACGTGTACCCTGAGCTACAGTGAATTTAGATTTTGCCATAAAAAGCAACGAGATTAAAATTACATACAAATTAAACATAAACAGGCACCACAGCAGCGTGTGAGAATCCCCAGGGCACACAGCATAAGCAGAGACCCACAGCCATCCGCCCAATGTCCGGGCCACACACACCATGATGTGACCAGAGTTTCACCGACCGCTTGTCACTCTCTCTGCAGTCCGTCTGCCCAAACAGTCAGGAAGCCGCCTGTACTCGCACCAGATTCCAGGACGCTCCCACGGCTCAACGTCCCCGCAAACACCGAATCCACTGCATTCTTGGCAATTTCCCCGCCCCCCCGAGTCCTCACCAGGGCAGGCAGCACGTCCATCTTGCTTTCGGTGACCCGGCACTCCTCACTGTGATTGAAGGCAAATAACTTTTACCTTCTTCCTTCCTTTACTCGTTGGGGCAATCAAAGCATCCAGAGTTGGGGCTTTCGAGGCTCTCGTGATTGGGACGGTGGAAGTTCCTGCAGCTGGTGCTCCCGCAGTCGATCCCTAACAAAGGGACCGCTAGCTCCACGATATTAAAGTCGCAGTGCGGACGGAGATACGACATGGAAAAAGTCGCATCTCCGTCGAGGAAAGAGATTTTAAAAAGTTTCCCCCACCCCTCCACATAATACAAAAACTAAAGATTAACTAGTACATACAAATAAAACAAACAAAAAACAACAAAGAAGAAAGGGACAAGACACTGAAGGGTCTCGACCCGAAACGTCGCCTATCTCCTTCGCTCCTTAGATGCTGCTGCACCCGCTGAGTTTCTCCAGCTTTTTGTGTAACCCAAGGGACAAGACACGCTGTTCACGAGGCTACCACTCACGGCGCCACTCGGTGGTTGACTGGATCAATTGCAAATGCTGATTTCAGGTGCAAAGCATGTGGCATCACCAACACATGTGAAGCCGAACTGTTTTCTCCCCCATCTGATTCTGAACTCAACCTGTCGAGTGGCTAATGTTGTACCTTTATTTAAGAAGGTCATCCAGACCAAGTCAAACTACAGACCGCTGAGCCTGATGCCTGTGGTAGGAAAGTTGTTGGCGGGGATTCTGATTAAGGATAGTCATCATCAGCGTGGAAAATAGTGTCTTAAGAATCTGATTTTTTTTGAAGAGGTCAATAATAGGAATAAGGAGGGCATGGCAATGAAAGTTGTCTATGTTGACTTCAAGATCTTTGACATGTCCCACATGGAAAGCTTGTTTGGAAGATAAGATCATGTAGAATCCAAGGTGAGGTAGCCAAATGGATTTAAAAAGGGGTTGGTGCAAGGATAGTTGTAAAGGGGTGTTTTTCAGACTGGAGGCTCGGAGTGCCACGGAGTTTGGCGCTGGGCCCAGTTTTGCTTGTAGTCAAAATTAATAATTTGGATAACAATGTAATTAATGTTGTGAATACATTTGTAGGTGACAGCAAAATTGTTGATATAACAGACTATGAAGAAGGATATCTAACTTTACAACAGGTTCTAAATCAGTTGGGAAGGTGGATAACCTTATTGAAATATACAAAATCATGAGGGGCATGTATAAAGTGAGTCTTTTTTTCTGGGTAGAGGATTCAGAAACAAGAGGGCAGAGATTTATGAGGGACTTCAGAGGCAACCTTTTCACTATATAACCATATAACAATTACAGCACGGAAACAGGCCTTCTCGGCCCTTCCAGTCTATGCCGACCATTTATTTTCCCCTAGTCCCATCTACCTGCACTCAGACCATACCCCTCCATTCCCTTCCCGTCCATATACCTATCCACTTTACTTTTAAATGTTAAAATCGATCCTGCCTCCACCACTTCTGCAGGAAGATCATTCCACACAGCCACCACTCTCTGAGTAAAGAATTTTCCCCTCATGTTACCCCTAAACTTCTGTCCCTTAATTCTCATGTCATACCGTCTTGTTTAAATCTTCCCTACCCTCAATGGGAAAAGCTTATCCACGTCAACTCTGTCTATCCCTTTCATCATTTTAAAGACCTCAATCAAGTCCCCCCCCTTAACCTTCTGCGCTCCAAAAAATAAAGACCTAACTTGTTCAACCTTTCTCTGTAACTTAGTTGCTGGAACCCAGGCAACATTCTAGTAAATCTCCTCTGTACTCTCTCTATTTTGTTGACTTCCTTCCTATACTTAGGCGACCAAAATTGTACACCATACTCCAGAATTGGTCTCACCAATGCCTTGTACAATTTTAACATTACTTCCCTACTCCTATATTCAATGCTCTGATTTATAAAGGCCAGCACACCAAAAGCTTTCTTTACCACCCTACCTACATGCGATTCCACCTTCAGGGAACTATGCACAGTTATTCCTAGATCCCTCTGTTCCACAGCATTTCTCAATTCCCTACCATTTACCATGTACGTCCTATTTTGATTTTTCAGCCAAGATGTAGCACCTCACACTTATCAGCATTAAACTCCATCTGCCATCTTTCAGCCCACTCTTCCAAATGGCCCAAATCTCTCTGTAGACTTTGATAATTTACTTCATTATCCACAGCACCACCTATCTTAGTATCATCTGCAAACTTACTTATCCAATTTTCCACCCCATCATCCAGATCATTGATGTACATGACAAACACCAGTGAACCCAACACAGATCCCTGAGGCACCCCACTGGCCACTGGCTTCCAACCTGACAAACAGCCATCCACCATTACTCTCTGGCATCTCCCATTCAGCCACTGTTGAATCCATCTTGCTACTCTGCCATTAACACCCAAAGATTGAACCTTCTTAACCAACCTTCCATGGGGAACCTTGTCAAAGGCCTTACTGAAATCCGTATATCCTCTGCTTTACCCTCATCAATTTCCCTAATTTCCACTCAGAGGAGTTTCTATCTAGAATGGACACACTAGGGGGGATTCCTTTAGGACTGAGATGAGGAAAACATTCTTTACACAGAGAGTGGCGAGTCTCTAGAATTCTCTGCCATAGAAGGTAGTTGAGGCCAGTTCATTGGCTATATTTAAGAGGGAGTTGGATGTAGCTCTTGTGGCTAAAGGGATCAGGGGGTATGGAGAGAAGGTAGGTACGGGATACTGAGTTGGATGTATCATTTTCCTTACACTTCACAATTATGCGCCGCTTTGTGTTGGTCTATCACATGAAATCCCAATAAAAGACATTTACGTTTGTGGTTGTAACGTGACAAAATGTGGAAAAGTTCAAGGGGTATGTGTACTTTTGCAAGCCACTGTATACACACACACGACTTGGACGAAATGTAGATGTGTTAGTAAGTTTGCAGGTTACACCAACATTGTTGGAGTTGCAGACAGTGTGGAAGGCTGTCAATGTTTACAGCGGGATCAGCTACAGAAATGATTGAAGAAATTGAATATGGAGTTTAATCTGAGCAAGTGTGAGGTGTTACACTTTGGGAAATTGAAGTAAGTAGAAGCTATATAGTTGAAGGCAAGCCCCTTGACAGGATGGATATGCAGAGAGAGCTTGGGGTCTCATTTCATAGCTCCTGAAAGTGGCAACACAAGTAGATAGAGTCATCAGGGCATTGAGTAATACAGCTCTATAAGACTTTGGTTACGCTACTGTTGCATTCAGTTCTGGGCACCCATTACATGAAGGATGTGGAGGCTTTGGATCGGGTACAGAGGTGGTTTACCAGAATGCTGCCTTTATTAAAGGGTATCTGTAAGTTGGACAAACAGATTGTTTTCTCTGGAGCACCAGAGGCTGAGGGGAGACCTAAAAGAAGTATATAAAGTGATGAGAAGTGTAGATAGATATTATCGGTTGAAGAGCCTGTTCCAATGTCTGAAGAAGGGTCTCGACCCGAAACGTCACCCATTTCTTCTCTCCAGAGATGCTGCCTCTCCCGCTGAGTTACTCCAGCATTTTGTGTCTATCTTTGGTTTAAACCAGCATCTGCAGTTCCTTCTTACACACTGTTCCAATGCAATACTGTTCTTTGTTCATCCGTTACCTTCATGGTTGGTCAGCTGTTTCTCCATGATTATTCCTCACTCTGCTTAGAATTTGCAGCCTTTTTCTCTTGGATTTCTGTATCAGAACAATTTTTCATTTGTACCTATTTTCAGACTTGTTTTCCCAAGATAATGGGTATTATATGTATTTTATTAACTGTTTAAACATTTTTTTAGTTTTTAAATTATTTTTACTATCAGGCATATTTGCCACTGACCACAAATTCTGTGCCCTTCCAAACCTATGACCGATTGTAAACTAACATTATTGTAACAGCTCATGAACTAGCAGGTAGATCATCAAAGCAAGATTGTGCAATCTGCAGAAATAAATATTTTTTTACAAAGCAGATTGTGAACATATCTCAAAAAACCCTTTGTGATTTTATGGTATGTTATACTCTGGACAGTATGGTGTGATTTTTTTTTTTAATTTCCCACTGCTGATAACATACATGGTTACCAAAACACTTTGGCAACATCTGCATAAAGAGTCATACAGCACGGAAACAGGCTCTTCAACTCAACGTGCCAAGGATGCCCATCTACACTGATCCCATCTGTCTGCCTGTGTTTGGCCCATATCCCTCCAAACCCTTTCCTAACCATGTACCTGTTCAAATGTAATTTAAATGTTTTAGTACCTGTTTAGTCTGCCCGCCACCCTGTATGGATAAAAATTGCAATTCAGGTTTTTATTATTTGTTTCCCTCTCTCATCTGAAAGTGCTGTTCTCTGGTTCTTGATGCCCTACTCTGGGTAAAAAAAACTGTGCATTCACCCTATCTGTTCCCCTCGTGATCTTATACACCTCCACGTTCACCCTTCACCCTCCTGCATATTTATGATTGAAAAATTAAATTCCTTTTTTTTTTACATGTATACCATACGTTTTGGGTATTCTGTCCACTTCCTTTTAAACAACAAACTGGTTGCCTTTTTAAATAGCAATCTGAAAGGAGTTCATAGTTCCTTTAAATTTATTTTTTTTATTTTTCTTTTTAACAGCTGGATGTGTTTCGTAGTTTGTTTAGCACATCTCGTGGGGAACAGCAAAAACATATGGTGGACAACTACCGATCAGTGCAGCCTTTACTGAAAAGAACTGTGTATACAACAATCCCATCTTCCCATGAAAATGATTCTCAACAGAATACACACAGCTGAATGTTGAAAACTGCAAATGAATATACCTATGTGCTTTTGTAATATTATAAGGGCTTCAAAGTGTCTTTTATCGTGGGTGAACTGGAAAAATAAATTACTTCAACTTTGGTGCTTACATGTAAGATCTACTTTAAGATATTAATAACCAAGCACAGTTTAGAAGATACTTATATATTTAAGTGCTTTTTATCATTTGATATAATTAAAATGTATGTTATTATTTGCAGATGGAAATAATAGCTAATAAGGTACTTGGATCATTTTGATGTCAAAGATTGTTAATGTTTTACATATAACACTAAATACAACCTCTCAACCTTAGTCTTATATAAGCTGAACATATGTATCATTCTAATACTAATATAGTGTTTAGGATTTAACTCAGAATTACAGTGATGGTTTCAGAGAATTTTGTTGACTAGAAATTTCAGTGCAGCTAATGGTGCATGTTAGAATGATAGATGATCAATGTTGGCATTTGTATGAAAATAATGTCTTCTATTCTTCTGTAAGTAGCAGCATGAGGCTATTGTGCCATGCAAAAGGATTATAGCTGGATATTTATCACCATGCTGCTTCTCTGTACACATCCCTTGATTAACATTTGACGGTCTGTTTATCTGTCTTGAATGTATTCAGTAGTGGAGCCTCCACAGCACTCTTGGGTGGAGAAGTTCAGGGATTCACCACCCTTTAGGTGAAGACATGTATTATTTACTCTCTCTCCTGAAAAGTCAACTCTTCATTGAGATTGTGATCCCAAAACAACACATACAGAATATCTTTTCAAGCCCAGAAGGCATTGATACATTTTAATGAGATCACTCCCCAATCTTCTAAACTGACGAGTTATAGGCTCAGTTTGCTTAATCACTGTTTGTATGCCAATCCTACCATCACAGGAATCAATCAATCAAATCTATCAAATATTTGTTGTAGTGCCTCCATCACAGTTCTACCCTTACATAGGGAGATCTTAACCATATGCAGTATTCCAAATGCAATCTTACTACAGTGCCTCACAAGGTACTGTATGGTAACTTTTATTTTTAGAACATCTGACAACTCTTGTATCCAAATGTTGCTACAATAAAATTAAACATATCTTTGCCTTCCAAAATGCACATTGAACTTATGATTTCCCCCTCCCCCCTTATAAAGCCATACAGCAGCTTCAGAACTCAGTGGGCCAGAGTATGGGTGATGTTTTGGGCCGAGACCCTACTTCAGACTGACAGTCAGGGGAGTGGGAGTCTCGAGAGATGGAGGGGTAAGGTGTGAAAACAACAGTTCAAAGCAGACAATGATAAGGAAATGTAGAATGGTTCATTGTTAGCTGAGGGGAGGGTGACAAGGAGTATCTTTCAATCAGTAAAATTAATCAGAAGGACAGTAAAACAAGTCAGAGAACTAGGGTGGAGGAGCAATGGAGAGAGGGGGAAAGCAAGGGTTACTTGAAGATAGAGAAATCAATATTAATCCGCTAGCTTGTAAGCTGCTCAAGCGAAATATGAGGTGCTGTTCTGCCAATTTGTGCTGGGCCTCACTGACATTGGAAGAGGCCTAGGACAGGAAGGTCAGTGTGGGAATGGGAAGTGGAATCAGTTTAGCAACCGGGAGATCGCAAAGGTCTAGGCGGACTGAGCAGATGTGTTCAGAGAAACGATCACCGCGCCCGCTCTTGGTCACTCCGATATATAGGAGTCCACATCTGGAACAGCAGATACATTAGATGAGCTTGGAGGAGGTGCAAGTGAACCTCTGTGTAGTGACTCTGATTATTATAATGTCCAAGGAATATTTCCTTTAGCCACTATGAAGACAGGGGTAAGGAGATAAGAATCGATACGCATCCACGAGCTCTCCACGAGACATTCAATGCCGTTGAGAAATAAATCTTCAAAACAGTCTCTTAATAAATAGTTTCTTTATTGCCGTAGTAAAAACAGTAAGATATTCATCCAAACTTCTTCTTGTATAAGTACATTTTGATCTTACTCATAGTCAAACTGGTGCACGGTGGAACCCGGGCATGGTTGAAAGCTGTGACCTCTCCTCCATGCTTCTTCAAATGCAAACTAAAAACTACTAGCATCTGCGTGAGAATCCCAGCCTCAAACACGCCTCCAACGACGTAATAAATCCCACCCACATAATTACAGGCAGATAAAATTTAAAGGTAACTGCTTATAGTTATAACATACTCAGTTAAGCTAAATGGCTACTACATACCGGCCCCTGATAGTTCTGACTATATAACGAGGCAATTACTAATTCCTGCTTTCATTGTTCCTTCTCAAGGAGCCATAAATACCCCCATCCTAGTAGGATTTACACAGAAAACGGTCCATCCCTTGGCATCTCACAGTCTGTTTAGGTTCCAATGCCTTCAAAGCATTTGTTCCGATAAGTAGGTCGATACCAGAATCTATTTTAGATATAGAATCATAGAAGATAGGTGCAGGAGTAGGCCATTCGGCCCTTCAAGTCTGCACTGCCATTCAATATGATCATGGCTGCTCATCCAACTCGGTATCCTGTACCTGCCCTCTCTCCATACCCCCTATTCCCTTTAGCCACAAGAGCCACATCTAACTCCCTCTTAAAAATAGCCAATGAACTGGCCTCAACTACCTTCTGTGGCAGAGAATTCCACAGACTCACCACTCTCTGTGTGAAAAATGATCTTCTTATCTTGGTCCTAAAAAACTTCCCCCTTATCCTTAAACTGTGACCCCTTGTTCTGGAGTTCCCCAACATCGGGACCAATTTTTCTGCATTTGCATTTGGACATCCTTCAAGTAAGGCCATTATTTCAAGTCCTCATGTCTGGGTATATTTGATGACAAACGGGCATGGTTTCATGTGTAAACACTTCAGATATTGGTATAAAATTCTCTTCATCCAGACTAGATATTTCCATACTTGTAATGTAATGACTGAAGCACTCCTTTTCTTCATTCATGGTACGCAATAGAATCTTAGTCTTTTCTCCTGTAATGTCCAGCCTTCTCATCAAATTTTCTGTACAAAAGGTAGCCGAACTTCCATGAGCCAAAAATGCATATGTTTGCAACACTGTATTCGTCTTTCTATTCCATACCTGAACTGATAAAAGAGAAGATACAGGTTTCTACCCCGGCCCCAATATGGGCAGTTATCTGAGGTGAGGTGACAGTAGCTGGCTTCTCCTTCTGTTCTATTTGCTCCGGCTTTTTCTTTACAGTGTGAAGTGCTTCAGGATGATCTTGCTTGCACTTATCACAAGCTATAGGACTCTCGCAGTCTTTAACCATGTGTCCTTTTTTCAAACATACATCTTTAAGAAATCCACCTTTTCTTTATATTCCTTCTTCTTGAATCTACGACACCACCTTATGGTGTGACCAACTTCATCACATAACAAACAAAATCCTTTTTGATTGATAGTAGATACATCTCCTTTCATTCCACCTGTCGTTTCCACGGGTATTATAGCGGTAGCGAAACTACTTCCCTTGGGTCCCGATCTTCCTGTAGTTTTAGTAAAGCAGGCCCGTACGAAGCTTTTCAAAAAGGGGGGTGGCATGACAGGATTACAAAAATTGGATGTGAAATAATGTGCGTGCAGCGCACATCACAAACGGGAAGCCCCCACGTCTGGATTCCAGGGCCCGCTTCAGGGCCCTGAAAGCTCTGGGGTTTTAGATGCTCCCTGGTGCATTCTGAGACTTATTTTGGAGTTTTTTGCACTAAATGTATGACCAATATTTCAGATATAATTTTGGTTGAGTCAAGAGTAAAGAGTGGGTGGAATGGGATGATTCGAGTCATTGTTGGATACATTTTGTTTTGAGATTGAGAAGGCAATCGGTGCAGAATGGATTGATTGAGGCAGGGGAATTAGTGTGTGTTGGTTGGAGTAGGTAAAATTGTGAGGGGACAGCACGGGAGATGTCAGTGGGGGAATACGGGATGGATGGGGGCGGGGAATCAGTACAGGATGGAAGTGGAGGAATCAGTACAGGATGAATGGGAGGGTTCAGTGCAGGATGAATGGGGCGGGGGAGCAGTGCAGGGTGGATAGGAACGGGGTCAGTACAGGATGAATTGGGGGATGAGTGCAGGATGGATGTGGAGGTGGCAGGAGAATCAATGCGAGGTGGATAGGGAGATCAGTGCAGGATGAATAGATGGGGAGGGGAGCACAGGGGATGCCAGGGAGGACTGAATAGAGGGGGGAATGGGGATCAGTGTGGGGTGGAGAGGAGGCGTACAAGAGAGAGAGAGAGAGAGGGGAAGGGGCAGAGGAGGTGGTGAGGAAGGAAGGTCAGCGCTCTTCGGACAACACCGGCATCATCGCCCCACAGCCTTGGCCGTCCCTGTCCACTGCCAAGTGCCACCGCCAAATGAGGGGACTGTTGGGAACTCCTCGCCAGCCAACAGGAGGGTGCGGGGCCGAGCGGTGCAGGTGCGTCAGATGGCAGAAGAGGGGTGGCCTTCCCCTTCTTTCCTCGCTCCCTCCCAGCCTCGAAATGCAGGAGGGTTTGTTTTGAAAGTGGTTGTCGTCGTTGGCGGAGTGGCACTCAGCGGCCGCTATGAGGGCTGGCAGGGTGCATGAGGAGGTGGAGCCACCATCGCTGCTGCTGTTGCTGTGTGGGGCCCGTCATTCACTCCAACCCTCCGTCACCCCGCACTACAGCCGCCGCCGCCGACCAGAAACGATGGGGGGGGGGGCGAGGGACCGGCGGGGGAGGTGGTGTGGTCCCGTCCTTAACAGCGCCTGGTGTCGGGTCACGGCCGCTGCCAGGACTGTGTTCAGTCCTTCCCGCTTCCCGCCCAGCGACGGGAGAACGGTCTCCCTGGACCGACAGCCGGCAGCGGACAGGACCTGCTGGCGAGGCAACAACGCCACAGATGGAGCCGATGGACTGGGTAGGCAAACACCGCCCATCTCCCCCTCCCCACCGACAGAAACGGGAACTTTTTCTTTTCCAAGCCATCCCGCGGGTCAGATTGGACCCTTTGTGGATAGTTTAATACCTCCGATATAAAACAAACAGATTCCCCCTCCCCGCTACGCAATGCAATATTTCACGGTCCCACTCACTAGGTGTCTATTTCTATACCTAATCATTTTTTCCCATTTTCTCCCTCTTAAATATAGCCAATGAACTGGCCTCAACTACCCTCTGTGGCAGAGAGTTCCAGACACTTACCACTCTCTGTGTGAAAAAAGTCTTTCTCATCTAGGTCTTATCCTTAAGCTGTGACCCCTTGTCCTGGACTTCCCCAACATCGGGGACAATCTTCCTGCATCTAGCCTGTCCAACCCCTTAAGTCTTCTTTCACTCTTAGAGAATATATCATTTTCTCCAAATATCTCAGCACAGGGCAGGCCAAACAACTCATGTCATGGTCATTTCATTTCCATTTTGCATTGCAGTCTCAAGCACATGGCAGGCCAAACAACTCATTGCATTGTCATTAAGGGCTAACTAATCATTTATTGCAAGTGCATTTTAGACTCACAGTTCAGTTGAATCCCAGCGTTGAAACACAGTTGTGGCCTCTCATGATCTTCCAGAATGACTGACTCACGTCCAGGCATCCGGGGTTTTATAGTCCTGTCCCCCCGGAAGGGGCGTTATCTTCATCATGGTGATTGCCAGGCGAGAGGACCAATCAGCTGATCTCAAGATTTTTTAAACACTCATAACTTTTTAATTTTTCATCAATCGGAAAAATCCTCAGGGCTGCCTCAGCGGAGAAAGACTGTGAGTAAGCTGGCCAAATATCATAGCAATATATGGTAGCGCTTTTTCTAAAATCAATATACAGCGCAGCCAGGAAGTGGTCAAGAGTTTTAGTTATATAGATGTCTGTCAATAGTTTATCTCCAGTGATGGAGACGGTGAGACCAAGAAACGGAAGGGAGATGTCGGCGATGAACCAAGTGAATTTGAACGCAGGATGGAAATTGATAGTGAAGTTAATGAAGTCCATGCGTTCTGCAGGGGTGCAGGCGATATGCCCGATGCATATGTAGAGGAGCGAGAATTCGGGGATAGGGCCAGTGTACACCTGGAACAGGGATTGTTCAACGTACCCTACAAAGAGGCAGGCATAGCTGGGGCCCATACAAGTGCCCATGACTACACCTTGGATTTGGAGGAAGTGGGAGGAGTCGACGGAGAAGCTGTTGAAAGTTATGACCAGCTCTGCTAGGCGGAGGAGAGAGGGAAATTGGTAGAGGGAAATTGGCTGGTTCTATGGTCAAGGAAGAAACGGAGGCCCTTGAGGCCTTCCTGGTGGGGGATGGAGGTGTAGAGAGACTGAAAATCCATTGTAAAGATGAGAGTGTGGGGGCCTGCAAAACAGAAGTCATTGAAGAGACGGGTGTGAGGTGTCTTGGACATAGGTCGGGAGGGATTGGACCTGTGGGAATGGGATGGAGTCGAGGTATGTGGAAATTAAGTCAGTACCCTGACTGATGAAGGCCAATAGGCCGAAAGCTGCCAACAATACCTGTGACACCACTTTCAAGGAACTATGTACCTGCACTCCTAGATCCCTCTACTCTACAACATTCCCCAAAGCCCTGCCATTTACTGAGTATGTCCTGCCCTGGTTAGACTTCCAAAAATGCCTAACAGCTTACATTTATCTGCAATAAACTCCATTGGTCATTCCTCTGCACATTTGCCTAACTGATCAAGATCCTGCTGTAACCTTTGATAACCATTTTCACTCTTCAATACCACCCACTTTAGGGTCATCTGCAAATTTACTAATCATGCCTTGCGCATGCTCTTCCAAATTGTTGATATAAACTGCATACAGCAATGGGCCCCATCACTGATCCTTGAGACACACCTCTAGTCACAAGCGTCTAGTGCAAAAACAACCTACCACTATTACCCTCTTGCTGTCTTCCATCAGGCCAATTCTGTATCCAGTCAGGTAGCACTCTCTGAATCCATACGATCTAACCTTCCAGAGCAGCCTACCATGCAGAACATTGTCCAAAGCCTTGCTGAAATTGATATAGACAACATCTATAGCTCTGCTCTCATTAACCTTTGTTTGTTGGTTGTTTGTTTGTTTGTTTGCACAAAGTCCGCGAGCTTTGCCACTTTTCATTTCACTGCACATCCCGTATGTCTGTGTGACGAATAAACTTGACTTGACTTGACTGAGACTTCTGGGTTACATCTTCAAAAAACTCAAATCAGATTCATGAGACACATATAACACCGTACTGACTATCCTTAATCACTCCTGTCCATCTAAACAGATATATCCTTCAGAATACTCTCTAGTAACTTTATGACCACAGATGTTAGGCTCAATGGCCTATAGTTCCTAGTCTTTTCATAGCCCTTCTTAAATAGAGGGGCTATTGCCACCCTCCAGTCTTCCAGCACTTCAGACATATTTAATGATGACTCATAAATCTCAACAAGGGCACCTGCAATTCCCTTTTAGCTTTCCACAGTGTTTTGGATGTATCTGATCAGGCCCGAGAGATTTGTCTTCCTTCATAAGCCTTTGGTCTACCTTGTGAGATCATAAGTGATAGGAGCAGAATTAGGTCATTAGCCCACCAAGTCTACTCCGCCATTCAATTATGGCTAATCTATCTCTCCCTCCTAACGCTATTAGAAACATAGAAATTAGGTGCAGGAGTAGGCCATTCGGCCCTTCGAGCCTGCACCGCCATTCAATATGATCATGGCTGATCATCCAACTCAGTATCCCGTACCTGCCTTCTCTCCATACCCTCTGATCCCCTTAGCCACAAGGGCCACATCTAACTCCCCCTTAAATATAGCCAATGAACTGGCCTCAGCTACCCTCTGTGGCAGAGAGTTCCAGAGACCCACCACTCTCTGTGTGAAAAAAGTCCTTCTCATCTCGGTCCTAAAGGATTTCCCCCTTATCCTTAAGCTGTGACCCCTTGTCCTGGACCTCCCCAACATCGGAACAATCTTCCTGCATCTAGCCTGTCCAACCCCTTAAGAATTTTGTAAGTTTCTACAAGATCGCCTCTCAATCTCCTAAATTCTAGAGAGTATAAACCGAGTCTATGCAGTCTTTGTTCATAAGACAGTCCTGACATCCCAGGAATCAGTCTGGTGAACCTTCTCTGCACTCCCTCTATGGCAATAATGTCCTTCCTCAGATTTGGAGACCAGAACTGTACGCAATACTCCAGGTGTGGTCTCACCAAGACCCTATACAACTGAAGTAGAACCTCCCTGCTCCTACACTCAAATCCTTTTGCTATGAAAGCTAACATACCATTCGCTTTCTTCACTGCCTGCTGCACCTGCAAGCCTACTTTCAATAACTGGTGTACCATGACCAGGTCACGCTGCATCTCCCCTTTTCCTAATCGGTCTCCATTTAGATAATAGTCTGTTTTCCTATTTTTGCCACAAAGTGGATAACCTCACATTTATCCACATTATCCTGCATCTGCCAAACATTTGCCCCCTCACCCAGCCTATCCAAGTCACCTTGCAGTCTCCTAGCATCCTCCTCACAGCTAACACTGCCCCCCAGCTTAGTGTCATCCGCAAACTTGGAGATATTGCCTCCAATTCCCTCATCCATATTCTCATGCCTTCTCCCCATAACCTCTGACACCTGTACTAATCAAGAATCTATCTATCTCCGACTTAAATATATCCACTGACGGCCTCCACAGCCTTCTGTGGCAAAGAATTCCACAGATTCACCACACTCTGACTAAAGAAATTCCTTCTTATCTCCTTCCTGAAAGAACGTCCTTTAATTCTGAGACAATAGCCTCTTGTCCAAGACTCTCCACTAGTGGAAACATCCTCTCCACGTCCACTCTATACAAGCCTTTCACTATTCTGTATGTTTCAAGGTCACACCTCATTCTTCTGAACTCCAGCGAATACAGGCCCAGTGCCGACTAACGCTCATCAAGTTAATCTACTCATTCCTGGGATCTCCTGTGAACCCTCTCCAGAGCCAGCATATCCTTCCTCAAATATGGTGCCCAAAATTGCTCACAATATTCCAAATGCAGCCTTACCCACGCCTTACAGAGCCTCAGCAATACATCCATGTTTTGCATACAAGCCCTCTTGAAATAAATGCTAGCATTGAGTTTGCTTTCTTTACTACTGATTTGACTTGCAGATTGTTAAAGAAGGAACTGCAGATGCTGGAGAATCGAGGGTTACACAAAAAGCTGGAGAAACTCAGCGGGTGCAGCAGCATCAAAGGAGCGAAGGAGATAGGCGACGTTTCGGGTCTTGACCCTTCTTCAGACTATACTGGACTTGCAGATTCACTTTTTGGGAATCCTGCACCAACACTCCTAAGCACCTTTACGCCTCCGATTTATCAATTTTCTCCCCATTTAGAAAATAATCTGTGCCTTTATGCCTACTACCAAAATGCATGACTCCACACTTTCCTACACTATATTCCATCTGCCACTTCTCTTCCCACTCTCCCGACCTATCCAAATCCTTCTGCAGAGTCCCAGGTTTCTCTACACCACCTGCCCCTCCACCTATTTTTGTATCATCCGCAAATCTGGCCACAAAACCTTCAATCCCATCGTCCAAATCATTTATCTACAACGCGAACACCGTCCCTGCAGAACTCCGCTAGTCACTGGCAGCCAACCAGAAAAAGCCCCCTTTTTGGAATTACCTCCACTTTGTTCCTCCTATGAATTCTGATTTTTTTTCCAGTCCACAGTCTTGCTTTTCTTTTGCTAGTCAATATTACAAGGCTGATGTTGTTAGATGCGTTTAATGGATCACAACCATTGACGTGCTATTCCCTTTGAATCCTTAATGTTACAGTCCATAAAATACTGCCTTCCTACATAGAGTGGTCACTCTTATCTCTCCTTCTGGATGTTTGGAGCGAGGTGGGTCTGCAAAAGCTTTGAAAACGGCAGCAATGAAGTTCGTGAATGTATTGGTTTCCATCTTGCAAAATTCCATGGATTCTTTAACAAATTGGGCATCAGTGTGCAAGTTATAAGTGTGCAGTGATTTGATTAGGATTGCATTGTCAATGTTATATTGTATAACTTAAAAGTATACTGGGTGGTAATCAGCTAAGTTATATTTGCTTTAAACCTTATGGACAGGATACAGTGATTCTGTCAAGAATAACTATACTGGAATAGCTTGGCTAGAGATGCAGCTCTTTCTGGATTGAAAGTCTTCAGTACTAGATTTGTAAGGCTTCCTCGGCACCCAATGCTTTCAGCCATTTCTTCATATCACATAGAGAACATCAAATTAGTGAAGAGTGGCTTCTATAATAATGGGAATCTCAGAAGGAAGGAGAGATTGATCGTACATTGGCAATTTCCGATTGAATATGTTTGAAAATGCTCCATCTTCACATTTGGTGCCGACAAGCGGAACTCTAGTACCTTTGAGGATTGGAAAATCGTTGGAGTTGCCTTCTCTAGTTAGCTGTTTAATTGTCATCCACAATCCATGAGCAGAGGTGGCAAATGCAGTGTCCCCATCTGATTGATGCTCTGTGTGGGTGGATTCAATATTATACAGTTGAATAATTTGCAAGGTTATTAAGAGTCAACTACATGCTTCTAGAGTGGTGTATAGGCAAGTACTAATTGAAAACAACAGATTTTGTCCACTGAAGCACATCAGTAAATCAGATGGGTTTTACCTTCAATCTTTTGGTTTCATAGTCACCACTACTGAACCCGGCATTTCATGTTTGGAGTACAGTGCTGGCCAATTCCTGCATAAAAGTCAAATGCTTTTAAAAAATAAAAGGGTGCCAGGAAGAAGGTAGGACCACTCAAAGCTACAGGAGGGGACCTATGCTCGGATTCGGAGGAAATCGGTGAGGTACTAAACGAGTATTTTGCATCTGTATTCACCAAGGAGAAAGACTTGGAGGACAGCAAGATCAGTATGGAGAATATAAATACACTAAGGCAGTTTGAGATCGAGGAGGAGGTGATGCTAAAGAACATTAAGGTGGATATGCCCCCATGGACTGATGGGATCTATCCCAGGTTATTGAGGGAGGCAAGAGAGGAGATTGCACTGCCCTTGATGTGGATCATCGCTTCTTTAGCCACTGGCAAGGTTCTGGACGACTGGAGAGTGGCCAACATTGATTCCTTGTTCATGAAAGGAAGTAGAGAGAATCCAGGGAACTATGGGCTGGTGAGCCTCATGTCAGTAGGGAAACTATTGGAGAGGATTCTTTGAGATAGAACTCAGTCCCATTTGGAAGAGAATGGGCTAATTCAGGATAGGCAGTGTGGCTTGGTCATGTCTCACTAACTGGATTGAGTTTTTTGAGGAGGTGACAAAGGAGATTGATGACAGTCAGGTGGTGGATGTTGTACACATAGATTTTAGTAAGACTTTTGATAAAATCCTTCATGGTAGGCTGATGCAGAAGATTAAAATGTACGGGAATCACGATGACATGGTCGTGTGGATTCAGAACTTATTCAAAGAAGACAGAGGGTTGGGGTAGAAGGTAGATATTCTTGACCAGTGGATTTCCGCATGGAATCAGTGCTGGGACCTCTGCTGTTTGTGATATATATATATATATATATATATATATATATATATATATATATATATATATATATATATATATATATATATATATGAATGGCCTCGATGTAGATGGGTTGGGGAATATAACACCAACATTGGAGGAGTTGCCGACAGTGAGGAATGCTTTCAGAAGATACAGAAAAATATAGATCAGCTACAGAAATGGGCGGATAATGGTTTAATCTGAGCAAGTGTGAGGTATTGCACTTTGGAAGGTTGAATGTATGGAGAGAGTATACAGTTAATGGCAGGACCCTTAACAGAATTACATACAAAATGCTGGAATAACTCAGCAGGACATGGGGTGAGGGAGACATGCAGATATGGAAGGGTAAGGTGTGAAAACTAAATGTCAAAGGGCTAAATTATCACCAATCATGTGCTTGGTCTCGTCGATATATAGTCCACACCTGGAACAGCGGATACAGTAGATGAGGCACTCATTTCGTCAGGCAGTATCTGTAGAGCATCTGTGGAGGGAAATGGACAGATGACATTTTGGAATGAAAAGTCTAACGAGTCTGAATTAAGGTTTCAACCTGAAATAACACCTGTCCATTTCCCTCCACCGATTCTCTACAGATATTGCCTAATCCGCTAGCTCCTACACACTTCGTTCTTTATTCATGATTTCAGCATCTGCAGTCTCTTATTTCTTCATCAATCTGATTGTTTAACACTTTGTTTATTACTGATTAACTTAACAGAATTTACTGACTAAATCCAAATAAAGATGCTGTCATTAGAGTAATGCTCACAATGACAAATAATCACCAAATTGTAGACTGAAGCAGCTGAAGTTTTCATCCATTTAAATAATTGAATAATAGAATGCAAAGTCTGGTGCTGAAGATCATTGTTCTTGGAATACCTTCCAGCCAGGGACCATGCAATTAATGGCACATTCTGCAAAAATAATCTTATTTTGGACTTTGGCAAGTTTGGACGTTTTATAGACAATGGCTATCTATAAACAAAAAATAGTGATCTGTTTGTGGAGGACCAAACTTGTTGGTGTGAAATGTCAGGATTCCAGCAACAGGACTTCAAACAACATAGTTAAGAACATTTAACCCACCATCAAGAGTATCTACACGAGGCACCTCAAGAAGACATCATCAACCTGTGTAATCAAGAACCTACACAGGTACCATTGCACAGGAGACCCTCAGACTATGATTGGATTTTACTGGCTATATCTTGCACTAAACGTTATTTAGAGGTCCCACACCGCCAGGTTTAGGAACAGCTTCAGCCATCAGGTTCTTGAACCATCCTGCCTAATCCTAATTCTACCTCACCAATGGAATACTGCAGATCACCTCTTGCACCGCCATGGACTTGTTTTCTAATCATGACTTGCACCAATGTTTTGTTTTTTGAACAGTCTTTCTCTTCACTGTCTTATAGCAATTGTGCCATTATGCTCAATTTGTTTTTAAGTGCTGGCTGAGTCTATGTGCCTGTGATAGCTTTTCTTTGTACCTGATCTTCTCAGTACTGTTGCATTGACAATGAGCTTGACTGACTTGCCCTCACAATACCCAGGAAGTTAGGATAGCCATTAAGCCACGTCCCCAGGAGTTGCAGGCTGAATAATGGGTCACAATTTTTACATTTCTCTGATATTCAGAAATATTAAAAAAATGTTTTTAAAAAAAGTGTATTTAAGCTGGATAGAAGTTACTAACCAACGCTGACATAATGGCCCACATGGCCTGATCATAGGTTGTAAATCTTATATAATTCTTGGAAATGGAAAATCAAGAAAAATATACTAAATTTGAAAAAATGTTTTCTAAAAATGCTAAAGAAAAGAGTTTAGTTTAGTTCGGTTTAGTTTATGGTCACGTGTACTGGGGTACAATGAGGAGCTTTTGTCACGTGTTAACTAGTCAGCGAATGACAATACATGGTAGAATCAAGCCATTCACAGCGTACAGAGACATTATAAAGGGAATAACATTTAGTGCAAGCAGGGCCGGATTTATGTATAAGCTTGACAATCTTAAGCTTGGGGCCTCGAGATCTGGGGGGCCTCGCAGAGCCGGATTTACCACTAGGCTTCACATGCTGAAGCCTAGGGCCTCGAAATCTTGGCAGCCTCCGGCCAAAGCAGGACACCTGCCGTTCAACTCTGTGCAGGTCCCCCTCTCTATCTCTATCTCTCTCTCTCTCTGTCACTCTCCGTCTCCGCCCGCCATCCGTATCCGTGTCCGGGCCGCGTGCTCCTCCCCCCTGCACTTGCGCACAACCACGGCCAGCGTTTCATCGGCCGCCCTGCACAGAATCACTCCCTGACCCTGGATCTGGAGTAACTCCCTGGAGTAACTCTTGCTTCTGGTTTCCTGGTCCTCCATAAATATTCAAAATGGAATTTAAACTGGAGGTGGTGGAGGGCTGAACAATAACAGCCTATTACATTTTATCTGTTTATTTATTGTGTATATATATGGTCTATAGTATATAAACACACTGAACATTTATCTCCTGTTCTGTATTATGTTTACATATTCCGTTGTACTGCAGCAAGCAAGAATTTCATTGTCCTATCTGGGACACATGACAATAAAACTTGGGGAGGGAAACTTGGAATGCAAAGGTCCCCGGTTGTTGTACCTCTTGTGAACAGGTGCACCCACTTAGAAGCTGTCGGGACAGAAGACGTTATCACACTGAGCGGCGGACTGGCTTGCGAAGCAAAAAGGGCTGTTGAGCCAAAACCAAAGAGGCCAACGTCAGGCAACGCCATTGTAGTTGGAGACTCCATTGTGAGAGGTACGGACAGGGGTTTCTGCGGCAACAGACGGGATTCGAGGATGGTGTGCTGCCTTCCTGGTGCCAGGATCCAGGATGTCACGGATAGAGTGCAGAAAATCCTCAAGGGCGAAGGTGAACAGCCAGAAGTGGTAGTGCATGTCGACACAAACGATGTCAGAAAGAAGGGGATGAATATTCTGCAGCGTGACTTTAGAGAGCTTGGAAAAATGCTGAAAAGCAGGACTTCCAGGGTTGTTATCTCCGGTTTGCTTCCAGTTCCTCGTGCTGGCGAGAGCAGGAACAGGGAGATACAGGACCTGAATGTGTGGCTGAGTAACTGGTGCAGGGGGCAGGGATTTAGATTCTTAGATCACTGGGATCTGTTTTAGAGTAAGGGGGAACTGTACAAAAGAGACGGATTGCATCTTAACAGGTGGGGGACCAGCATTCTGGCAGGCAGGTTTGCCACTGCTACACGGATGGTTTTAAACTGAATAAGTGGGGGGGGGGTGTCAAATGGGATAGTCGAGGATGGAGTTAAAGGGAAAGAGAGTAAATAGATAGTTAATGACCCCAGAATTAACGGGAAAGGAAGTTCACAAAAGGTTAGGAGAGTATGGCCAAGTGTAATAGGGATCGATGTGAAAGGTGAGATGCGTAAGGAATTAAAAGTATTGTATATGAATGAGCAAAGTATAAGAACTGAAGTAGATGAGCTTGAGGCTCAGTTAGAGGTTGGTAGATATGACATTGTGGGGATTACTGAGACTTGGCTGCAGGAGGATCAGGCCTGGGAACTTCATATTCAGGGTTATACATCCTATAGAAAGGACAGGCAAGGAAAGGACTAGCTCTGCTGGTGAGGGATGGAACTCAGTCCCTTGCGAGGGAAGACATAGGGACTGACGAGGTAGAGTCACTGTGGATTGAGTTGAGAAATTGCAAAGGCAAGAAGACACTAATTGGTGTTATTTACAGACCCCCAAATAGTAGCCCGGATGTAGGGTGTAAGTTGTAGCAGGAGTTAAAACTGGCATGGAACAAAGGTAATGCCACTGTGGTGATGGGGGATTTCAATATGCATGTAGAATGGGAAAATCAGGTTGGTTCAGGACCCCAAGAAAGAGAGTTTGTAGAATCCCTCCGAGATGGAGCTTGTAATGGACCCGACCAGAGAAAAGGCAATTCTGGATTTAGTGTTGTCCAATGAACCAGATAAGATAAGAGAACTCAAGTTAAAGGAACCGCTTGGAGGTAGTGATCATAATATGATTAGTTTTAATCTGCAATTTGAGAAGGAGAAGGTTAAATCGGAAATGGCAGTGGTGCAGTTGAACAAAGGGGACTATGAAGGCATGAGAGGGGAGCTGGCCAAGGTAGACTGGAAAGGGAACCTAGCAGGAATGACGGTGGAACAGCAATGGCAGGAATTTCTGGGCATAATCCGGACGACGCAGGATCATTTCATTCCAAAAAGGAAGAAAGATTCTAAGGGGAGTAGGAGGCAACCGTGGCTGACAAGAGAAGTTAGGGATAGAATAAAACTAAAAGAAAAGATGTATAACACAGCAAAGAGTAGCCGGAAGCCAGAGGATTGGGAAACTTTCATAGGACAACAGAAGGAAATAAAACGGGCAATACGGGCCGAAAAGATGAAGTACAAAGGGAAGCTGGCCAGGAATATAAAGAAAGACAGTAAAAGCTTCTTTAGATATGTTAAGGGAAAAAGAGTAGCAAAGTCAAATGTGGGTCCCTGGAAGGCAGACACGGGTGAAATTATTATGGGCAACAAGGAAATGGCAGAAGAGTTGAATAGGTACTTCGGATCTGTCTTCACTAAGGAAGACACAAACAATCTCCCAGATGTACTGGAGGACAGAGGATCTAAGGGGGTAGAGGAACTGAAAGAAATGTTCATTAGGCGAGAAATAGTATTGGGTAGGCTAATGGGACTGAAGGATGATAAATCCCCTGGGCCTAATGGTCTGCATCCCAGGGTCCTCAGGGAGGTGGCTCTAGAAATAGTGGATGCATTGGTGATCATTTTCCAATGTTCAATAGATTCAGGATCAGTTCCTAGAAACATAGAAACATAGAAACATAGAAATTAGGTGCAGGAGTAGGCCATTCGGCCCTTCGAGCCTGCACCGCCATTCAATATGATCATGGCTGATCATCCACCTCACTATCCCGTACCTGCCTTCTCTCCATAATCTCTGATCCCTTTAGCCACAAGGGCCACATCTAACTCCCTCTTAAATATAGCCAATGAACTGGCCTCAACTACCCTCTGTGGCAGAGAGTTCCAGAGACTCACCACTCTCTGTGTGAAGAAATTCCTTCTCATCTCGGTCCTAAAGGATTTCCCCCTTATCCTTAAGCTGTGACCCCTTGTCCTGGACCTCCCCAACATCGGGAACAATCTTCCTGCATCTAGCCTGTCCAACCCCTTAAGAATTTTGTAAGTTTCTATAAGATCCCCTCTCAATTTCCTAAATTCTAGAGAGTATAAACCGAGTCTATGCAGTCTTTGTTCATAAGACAGTCCTGACATCCCAGGAATCAGTCTGGTGAACCTTCTCTGCACTCCCTCTATGGCAATAATGTCCTTCCTCAGATTCCTGTGGATTGGAGCATAGCTAATGTTATCCCACTTTTCAAGGAAGGAGCGAGAGAGAAAACGGGGAAATACAGACCAGTTAGCCTGACTTCTGTCGTGGAAAAGATGCTGGAGTCAATTATTAAAGAGGTAATAATGGGGCATTTGAATAGCAGTAAAAGGATTAGTCCATGTCAATATGGATTTATGAAAGGAAAATCATGCTTGACTAATCTTCTGGAATTTTTTGAGGATGTGACAAGTAAAATGGATGAAGGGGTGCCAGTGGGTGTCAGTGACTTTCAGAAAGCCTTTGATAGGGTCCCGCACGGGAGACTGGTGACTAAAATTAGAGCACATGGTATTGGGGGTAGAGTGTTGACATGGATAGAAAATTGGTTGGCAGACCAGAAGCAAAGAGTAGGAGTGTCAGGTCCTTTTCAGAATGGCAGGCAGTGGCGAGTGGAGTGCCGCAAGGCTCGGTGTTGGGGCTGCAACTGTTTACCATATATATTAATGATTTGGAAGAGGGAATTAGGAGCAACACTAGCAAGTTTGTGGATGACACAAAGCTGGGTGGCAGTGTGAACTGTTAAAAGGATGTTAGGAGGTTGCAGGGTGACCTGGTCAGATTTAGTGAGTGGGCTGATGAGTGGCAGATGCAATATAATATAGATAAAAGTGAGGTTATCCACTTTGGCGGCAAAAACATGGGGGCAGATTATTATCTCAATGGGTTACACAAAAAGCTGGAGAAACTCAGCGGGTGCAGCAGCATCTAAGGAGCGAAGGAGATAGGCGACGTTTCGGGTCGAGACCCTTCTTCAGACTGGTCAGGGATCAGGGAAACGAGAGATATAGACAGTGATGTGGAGAAATAAAGAACAATGAATGAAAGATATGCAAAAAAGTATTGATGATAAAGGAAACAGGCCATTGTAAGCTGTTTGTGGTGTGAAAATGAGAAGCTAGTGCGACTTGGGTGGGGGGAGGGGGGGAGATGGAGAAGGAATGTCAGGGCCCGAGGGCTGAGGGAGAGGTGGGGAGGGGGAGGGGGCAGTCTGGGTTAACAGAATTGAGAAAATTCAATGTTTAAGCCCAGAGGATGCAGACTCCCCAAGCGAAATATGAGGTGCTGTTCCTCCAACTTGCGGTGTTGCTCACTCTGGCCGTGGAGGAGGCCCAGGACCGAGAGGTCGGATACGGAATGGGAGGGGGAGTTGAAGTGCTGAGCCACCGGGAGGTCGGGTTGCTATTGCGGACCGAGCGGAGGTGTTCGGCGAAACGATCGCCCAGGCTCCGCTTGGTCTCACCGATATAGATCAGCTGGCATCTGGAGCAACGGATGCAGTAGATGAGGTTGGAGGAGGTGCAGGTGAACCTCTGTCGGACTTGGAAGGACTGCTTGGGTCCCTGAAAGGAGTGGATGGGGGAAGTGAAGGGACAAGTGTAGCATCTCTTACTGTTGCAAGGGAAAGTGCCCGGGGAAGGAGTGGAGCGGGAGGGAAGGGAAGAATTGACAAGGGAGTTGCGGAGGGAGCGGTCTTTGCGGAAGGCAGACAGGGGGGGAGATGGGAAGATGTGGCGAGTGGAGGGGTCACGTTGGAGGTGGCGAAACTGGCGGAGGACTATCTGTTGTATGTGCTGGCTGGTGGGGTGAAAGGTGAGAACCAGGGGGACTCGGCCCTTGTTGTGAGTGGGGGAATGGGGAGAGAGAGCAGTGTTGCGGGGTATGGAGGAGACCCTGGTGCGAGCCTCATCTATAGTGGGGGAGGGGAAACCCCGTTCTCTGAAGAACGAGGACATTTGTGATGACCTGGTGTGGAACACGTCATCCTGGGAGCAGATGCGGCGAAGACGGAGAAATTGAGAATAGGGGATGGAGTCCTTACAGGAAGCAGGGTGGGAGGAAGATGAGTCCAGGTAGCTGTGGGAGTCAGTTGGTTTGTAGTGGATGTCAGTCAGGAGTGTATCACCTGCAATAGAGATGGTGAGGTCAAGGAATGGTAGGGAAATGTCGGAAATGGTCCAAGTATATTTGAGTGCCGGATGGAAGTTGGTGGTGAAATGGATGAAGTCAGTCAGTTGTGCGTGGGTGCAGGAGGTGACACCCAAGCAGTCGTCAATGTAACGGAGGTAAAGGTCGGGAGTGGGGCCCTGGTACGCCGAGAACAAAGATTGTTCGACGTACCCGACAAAGAGGCAGGCGTAGCTAGGGCCCATGCGCGTGCCCATAGCTACGCCTTGTGTTTGGAGGAAATGGGAGGAGTCAAAAGAGAAGTTATTGAGGGTAAGGACCAACTCCGCTAGGCGGAGGAGGGTGTCAGTGGATGGGTATGGGTTGCTCCTCTGGTCGAGGAAGTACCGGAGGGCTTTGAGACCATCCTGGTGGGGGATGCAGGTGTATAGTGACTGGACGTCCATGGTGAAGATGAGAGGATGGGGGCCTGGACAATGGAATGCGTGGAGCCGACGGAGAATGTCTGAGGTGTCTTGAACATAGGTGGGGAGGGATTTAAGAAAGGGGGATAGGATGGAGTCAAGGTATGTGGAAATGTGTTCGGTGGGGCACGAACAGGCAGAGACAATGGGTCTGCCGGGGCAGTCGGGTTTGTGGATTTTGGGGAGAAGGTAAAATCGGGCCATGCGGGGCTGGGAAACGATGAGGTTGGAGGCTCGGGGGGGTAGGGAGCCGGAGTTGATGAAGTCGGTTATGGTGCTCGAGATGGTGGCCTGGTGCTCGTCAGTGGGGTCATGGTCCAGGGGTAAGTAGGAGGAGGTGTCTGAGAGTTGGCGCGTGGCCTCCGCTTTGTAGAGATCGACGCGCCAGACTACCACGGCACCTCCCTTGTCGGCCGGTTTGATAACCCAGTCTGGGTTGTTGCGGAGTGAGTCGATGGCAGTATGTTCGGGGGGGGGGGGAGATTGGAGTGAGACAGGGGAGTGGAGAAGTCGAGGCAGTTGATGTCCCGACGGCAGTTCTGTATAAAGAGTTCTAAAGCTGGAGGGCCACGAGGAGGGGTCCACGAGGAGGGGGTACATGGGAGACAGGAAAAGGGATCATCAATGGTGGGCGAGGACTTATTCCCGTGGAAGAACGCTGTGAGGCGGAGGCGACGGTAGAAGAGCTCCAAGTCATGGTGGGCGCGGAACTGATTGAGGTGGGGACGGAGGGGGACAAAGGTAAGACCTCTGCTGAGGACCGACCTTTCGGTGTCGGAGAGGGGGAGGTCTGGGGGGATGGTGATCTCAATGGGGTTAGGTTAGCTAAGGGGGAGGTACAGCAAGACCTGGGAGTCCTTGTACACCGGTCACTGAAAGTTGGCGTGCAGGTACAGCAGGCAGTGAAGAAAGCTAATGGAATGTTGGCCTTCATAACAAGAGGATTTCAGTATAGGAGTAAAGAGGTTCATCTGCAGTTGTATAGGGCTCTGGTGAGACCACATATGGAGTATTGTGTACAGTTTTGGTCTCCTAATTTGAGGAAGGACATCCTTGTGATTGAGGCAGTGCAGCGTAGCTTCACGAGATTGATCCCTGGGATGGCGGGACTGTCATATGAGAAAAGGTTGAAAAGACTAGGCTTGTATTCACTGGAGTTTAGAAGGATGAGGGGGGATTTTATAGAAACATATAAAATTATAAAAGGACTGGGCAAGCTACATGCAGGAAAAATGTTCCCAATGTTGGGTGAGTCCAGAACCAGGGGGGCACACACAGAATAAAAGGGAGGTCATTTAAGACTGAGGTGAGAAAAAACGTTTTCACCCAGAGAGTTGTGAATTTGTGGAATTCCCTGCCACAGAGGGCAGTAGAGGCCAAATCACTGGATGGATTTAAGAGAGAGTTTGATAGAGCTCTAGGGGCTAGTGGAGTCAAGGGATATGGGGAGAAGGCAGGCACGGGTTATTGATAGGGGACGATCAGCCATGATCACAATGAATGACAGTGCAGGCTTGAAGGGCCGAATGGCCTCCTCCTGCACCTATTTTCCATGTTTCTATGTTTAAAACTCTCTTGATTCTTCACTTGGACTTAAGGAAAAAAGTTTCTTTTTGGGAAAAAAGAGGTATCTTAAATTTAGTTGCGTCTGGTTGGGTAACTATAGTTGGGTGAAGACTATTCCTTACTTTAATTGTGTGGGGGAACTCCATGGAACAGCCAGCAACACTTGATAGAAGAAATTGGGTGACATTTCGGGTAGAGACCCTTCTTTAGACTCCCTCTGGTTTTAGTGTTTTTAGTTTAAATTAAACTAAAAACACTAAAACAGCGTGAAAACAGGCCCTTCGGCCCACCAAGTTCATGCCGACCACCGATCACACGTACACTAGTTCTATCCCACACATTAACGGAGTTAAGGGCCTGTCCTACAAGCATGCAACTCCATGCGATGAGCGCGACCTAACGTGGTTGCTTGAGCCGTCCGGCGTCGCGGGGCTTCGATCGCTGGAGCCGTGCGGAATTGTGCGGAGTTCGTCCCGACATCGCGCGGGGCTCCGAAAAACTGACTATGTTAAAAAATTCCACGCGGCAACGGCTTGTCGGCTCGCAGTCGCCTCGACGCATGACACACCGCCTCGACATCATGCCTCCGTGAACCTATCTGTAGGTGCCTCCGTGACCCTCTATGTGTGTGTCTCCGTGGCCCTCTGTGTGTGTGCCTCTGTGCCCCTCCCTGTGTGCCCCTCTCTGTCCTGGCGAACTTACCTTAAGACTTCGCTCCAAGTTTGCCTCACTTTGCGCCGCGTTGCGCCACTCACCCGACCTCCGCGCGGCCCCCGCTGCCGGTTTGGTCGCGCTTGCCGCATGCAGGTGCATGCTGGTGGGAACGGCCCTGTACAGGGGATCACCCGATCTCCGCGCGGCCCCCGCTTCTAGTTTGATCGCGCTCATCGCATGGAGTTGGATGCTGGTAGGACAGGCCCTTAAGTCAAGAGTGTTTTATTCTCTCATGTCCCAGTTAGGACAATGAATTCCTTACTTGCAGCAGCGCAACAGAATATGTAAAATTAGTACTCTGTAAACAATGTTACAAATGAGAAAACAAAACAGTGTATATTTATATATGAATATATAACTATATATATATATCTATGTGTGTGTGTATAATATATATACCCACACACAATTTCCCTCCTGTGATTAATAAAGTTCTATCGTATAGTATCGTGTGTGCAGGAAGGAACTGCAGATAATGGTTTAAACTGAAGATAGATACAAAAAGCTGGAGTAACTCAACAGGTCAGGCAGAATCTCTGGACAAAAGGAAAATATTACGTTTTGGGTTGGGTCTGAAATAGGTTCCTGCACACCTTTGGAATGTGGAATGAAACAAGAGCACCCAGAGAAAACCCATGCGATCGAAGGGAAAAGGAGCAAACTCCATACAGACAGCACCCATATTCAGGATCGATTCCAGGTCTCTGGCACTTTTAGGCAGCAACTTTATGGCCAATGTACTGCCCCATAGACTTGAACTTAATTAAAACATACAGTAGCTGTAAAGGGGGACATAGCATCACTTGGAGATTTAAAACTGAAACTGGACATTTTCATTTTTTTAGTAACCAAAGTTATCAACGTATATTATTTTGTGTGTTGGAAAACAAAATATAGTGGCACAGCTGGTGGACTTGCTGCCTCACACACCAGAGATCTGTGTTCGATCCTGTCCTCAGGCACTGTCTGTGTTGAATTTGCACATTCTCCCTGCAAGCGTGTATGTTTCCTCCCACATCCCAAAGACGCATTGGCTTTGTAGGTTAACTTGTCTCTGTAAAATAGCTCCTAATGTGCAGGGAGTGGGTGAGGTAAGCGGGATAACAGAACTTGCGTGAATGGGTAGACAAAACTGCTGGAGAAACTCAGCAGGTGAGGCAGCATCTATGGAGCGAAGGAAATAGGCCACGTTTCGGGTCGACACCCTTCAGACCGATGTGAGGGTGGGGGAGACGGGAAGAAGAAAGGAAGAGGCGGAGACAGACTGAGGGGGGTCTGGGAAGGGGAGGAGAAAGCAGGGATTACCTGAAATTGAAGAAGTCAATGTTCATACAGCTGGGGTGTAAACTACCCAAGCGAAATATGAGATGCTGTTCCTCCAATATGCGGTGGCCCTCACTCCGGCCGTGGAGGAGGCCCAGGACAGAAAGGTCGGATTTGGAATGGGAGGGGAAGTTGAAGTGCTGAGCCACCGGGAGATCAGGTTGGTTATTGCGAACTGAGTGGAGGTGTTGTGCATTGCGATCGTCAAGCCTGCACTTGGTCTCACCGAGGTTGATCATATGCTGAATAATCCAACCACATTTTTGTTTGGAAGTGGAAAGAAATAATAGAAATTGCATCCATCGCAATGTGTAAAAAGAGTTGAGGTACTGTATTATAAATTTGCTGCATGTCATTGTGGTATATATCATGTCCTGATTGGTGAACATGTTTAGTTTGTGACTTTATTTGAAGCAGAAATAATATGTGAATGCATCATTGAGCATAATTTCGACTGGTAACTACGCACTTCGTCCGAGCACATTATCGCAAGCTGTCTTAAATGACCACCATAACTGTCATTTGGCAACTTAAAATGCTGCCAATTTTGCCCGGCTGGCAACAGAGAAAAAAAATGAAGTGAGAGCCCTGCAAGGTGTATAATATTTTTGACACTGTCATAGGCCTTTCTTACATATGCTGTCACAACGCACTGTAGGTCTAAACAACCCTTCAGGGATTTTCCTTGCCCTCCATTTCAGAATAATAGTGCTTTGAGCCAATAACTCGACACTAGCACGGGCAATAAATAAATGAATAATTAAACGCAGCTTTCCAGCCCCTTATCTTATTGGCCACGCTCGGCTGCAAATCGGTGTCAAACTGGTGGACCATCTTCCTCTAGTCGTGGGGGTGGGGGATTGGGAGGAGCCTCGGAGGTGGAACAGTTTAGGGTCTCTCTTCATCTAAATCCGGCCCTGAGTGCAAGATATACTGTAGCCAATAAAATCCAATCGAGGATAGCCCGAGGGTCACCAATGAGGTAAATAGTAATTCAGGACTGCTCTCTAGTTGCGGTAGGATGGTTCAATTGACTGATAACTGCTGGGAGGAAGCTGTCCTTGAATCTGGAAGTGTGCGTTTTCACACTTCTATACCTTTTACCCAATGGGAGAGGGAAGAAGAGGGAGTGGCCAGGGTGCGACTCATCCTTGATTATGCTGCTGGACTTACTGAGGTAGCGCGAGGTAGAAATGGAGTCAATGGAAGGGAGGTTGGTGGGTCTGGGCTGCATCCTCAATTTCTTGGATGGAGGTGTGTCCAAAGCAAGCTGTGATGCATCCCGATAAAATGCTTTCTGTGGCGCATTTGTAGAAGTTGGTGAAAGTTGTTGGGGACATGCCGAACCTCCTGAGCCTTCCAAGGAAGCAGAGGCGTCGGTGTGCTTTCTTGGTCATTGATTCAACATGGGTGGTCCAGCAGAAGTTGGTGCTTTATTGACTTTCAAGAATGTCAAGTTTTCAACCATCTCTACTTCGGTGCCGTCAGTGCAGGCTGGGGTATGTGACCGTTTCACTTCCTGAAGTCGATCACTATCTCCATTGTCTTGTTGACATTGAGAGAAAGATTGTTGTCTCGACCCCAGCTCACTTCAAGGTCAAGATCAGTTTATTGTTACATGTACCAATTAAGGTACAGTGAAACTTGAGTTACCAATATCCTTCATGTACTCTGTCTCATCATTATTTGAGATCCAACCCACAATGGTGGTGACGTCTGCGAATTTATAAATTCAATTATATTTGTACATGGTGGCACAGTGATGGGCGTACAGGAGTAAAGAAGGGGGCTGAGAACGCATCCCCGGGTTGAGGATCACCGGTGAGGATGATTTGTCCCCCATCCTCACTGATTGGGGTCTGTTGGTCTGGAAGTCGAGGATCCAGATGCAGCGATGAGTGCCGACTCCAAGTCCAGCGAGTTTGCTGATGAGCTTGGAATAATTAAGGACATTGTACTCGGGTCTACTTTGGCTTTCAGTGAGCGAGACTTTCAATACAAGCTGGGGAACCTCAGCAGATTTCAGATTTGCCACTGGATTTTGTTTACAGCCCAATAGCTGAATGAACTAATTGACTGGCAAGTCTCAATCTGGAAGTAAATGTAGATTTCTATACTTGCAGAAGAGGAAATCCTGGATTTGCATTCACTCTTAGAGGTAAATATATTCCGTTACATTTGGAATTAATAGCATTTACCAGGAAAATCAAGGCCAATGAAGAAAGCTTAAAAGTTAAAAAAGCTTCTGTCTAAATATTTATCTTAACATTTTATATTTATCCAAATATTGAACATGTGAAAAGCATTTAATGTGATAACAAACCACAGATTAAGTAACGTAGTCATATCAAGGCATTTATTTCCATGTGGGCACTGGATGTCTACCGGCATGGAGTCTGAGGAGATGCAGAAACTTAGTTTTGCGTGCCTTAACAGACGAATCAGGTAGTGAACAAACAAAACTATTAATTGAGTGCAGAATATAGTGTGATAGCTACAGAAAAATGCAGATGAAAAAAAGTGCAAAGGCTGCTACAAGATAGATTGAGAGATTCGGAATAAATTCTTAGTTTGCGAAAAATCCAATCTAAATGTGGAAGATGCTTTTCTCGAGTCTGGTGATATTCAGATTAACTTACAGGCAACTCCTGCACATGATATTGACATTCTGATTTAAAAACTAAAACATAACCATCAGACTCACGAAATTCAAACCAATGCATAAGACACACGACTGAAAGAGGACAAGCGTAGGAGGTTGATCATACGTATATGGCTGCTATTCTACGGAGCATCTTCAATAGTTCTATCTCTGAAATAAGATATTAAAATATGTTGACGTGGACCCAACCATCCCACAATATATTTCAGCACTTTCTTTGTGAAGGAAAGAACTGCAGATGCTGCTGGTTTAAATCGAGGGTAGACACAAAATGCTGGAGTAACTCAGCAGAACAGGCAGCATCTCTGGAGAGAAGGAATGGGTGGCATTTCGGGTCAGACCCTTCTTCAGACTGATGTCGGGAATGGGCGGGACAAAGATAGAATGTTCAAGAAGGAACTGCAGATGCTGTAAAAATGAAGGTAGACAAAAATGCTGGAGAAACTCAGCGGGTGCGGCAGCATCTATGGAGCGAAGGCAACGTTTCGGGCCAAAACCCTTCTTCAGACTGATGCAGGGTGGGTGGGGTGGGGGGTGCGGGAAGAAGAAAGGAAGAGGAGGAGCCAGAGGGCTGAGGGAGAGCTGGGAAGGAGAGGAGACAGCAAGGGCTACCGGAAATTGGAGAAGTCAATGTTTATGCCAACTGCCCAAGCGGAATATGAGGTGCTGCTCCTCCAATTTCCGGTGGTGCTCACTCTGGCCATGGAACAGGCCCAGGACAGAAAGGTCGGATTTTGAATGGGAGGGGGAGTTGAAGTGCTGAGCCACAGGGAGATCAGGTTGGTTATTGTGGACCGAGCGGAGGCGTTCGGCGAAACGATCACCAAGCCTTGGTCCCAACGATGTAGAGCAGCTGACATCAAGAGCAGCGGATGCAATAGATGAGGTTGAAGGAGGTGCAGGTGAACCTCTGTCGCACCTGGAACGACTGCTTAGGTCCTTGAATGGAGTCGTTGGGGGAGGTAAAGGGACAAGTGTAGCATCTCCTGTGGTTGCAAGGGAAAGTGCCCGGGGAGGGGGTGGAGCAGGTGGGAAGGGAAGAATTGACCAGGGAGTTATGGAGGGAGCGGTCTTTGCAGAAAGCACAGGAGGGAAGATGGGAAGATGTGACAAGTGGTGGGGTCACGTTGACAGCTAGTGGGGTGGAAGGTGCGGACTAAGGGGACTCTGCCCTTGTTCTGAGTTGGGGGGTGGGCAGTGAGAGCAGTGTTGCGGGGTATTGAAGAGACCCTGGTGAGAGCCTCATCTATAGTAGGGGAGGGGAACCCTCGTTCCCTGAAAAATTAGGACATTTCCGATGCCCTGGTGTGGAACACCTCATCCTGGGAGCAGATGCGGCGTAGACGGAGGAATTGGGAGGAGGGGATGGAGTCCTTACAGGAAGCAGGGTGGGAAGAAGTGTAGTCTAGATAGCCATGGAAGCCAGTGGATGTTGGTCAGAAGACTATCGCCTGCGATGGAGATAGTGAGGTCAAGAAATGGTAGGGAAGTGTCGGAAATGGTCCGGGTGTATTTGAGTGCCGGACGGAAGTTAGTGGTGAATGTAGTCGGAGACAGTAAGACTCGTGGGAGAACTGGGAAGGGAGATGGAGAGAGTGGGAAAGCAAGGGCTATTTGAAATTAGAGAAGTTAATGTTCATACTGCTCGGGTGTAAGCTACCCAAGCGATGAAGTTAGAGAAGTCAAAGTTCATACTGCTGGGATACAAGCTTGGGTAGCTTACACCACAGCGGTATGGACATTGCCTTCTCCAACTTCAGTAGTTTCTTTAATGGAATTATAAAAAATGAGGAGGCGTGTGATGGAAGGAACTACAGATGCTAATTTACACCAAAGATAGACACAAAATGCTGGAGTGACTCAGACTGAAGGAGGGTCTCGACCTGAAACGCCACCCATTCCTTTCTCCAGAAATGCTGCGTATCCAGCTGGGTTATTCCAGCATTTTGCGTCGATCTTCTATAAGAAATAAAGAGCAGATTCTATGATTTGTTTCCACTACAGATGTTCTGTAATCAACAATGAACAGCCATTTGGCATTTATTATCATCAGTGTTTAAATATTGTGGTTTTTATTGCTATTATTTCCCAACATGTATGACATTTAAAAGATGCAATGCAGAATTCCACAGAACTCTTGATGCTGCTGGCCAAATTTCTAGATGTGATTCACTCATTTCCAATGTTTTAAGTTATGCGAGTGATTCAGCACTGAAACAGACCCTTCTGCCCAACATGTCCATGCTGACCAAGATGCCCCATTGAATCTAGTCCCATTTGCCCACATTTGATCCCTCTCCCTCCAAACCATTCCTATCCATGTACTTTAGCTGTCCAATTTTTTGATTTTTTAATGGTGTTACTGCACTTTCCTCAATTGCTTCATCTGGCAGCTCGTTGCAAAAATACACCAACCTCGTGTGAAAAGTTGCCCTTCGGGTTCCTATTAAATCCCTCCCCCTCTGACCTTAAACCTAGATTTTGATTCCACTACCTTGAGAAAAATATTCTGTGCATTCACCCTATGCATTCCCCTCATTCCTTTATATGCTTCTATTAAATCAGCCCTAAGATTCCTGCTTGAGCCTTTCCATATAGCTCAAGCACTTGATTCCTGGCAATCTATATCTATATCTATCTATATCTATCTATCTTCTCTATTATACTAAAACTCTATGTGTGTTTGCCGACAGCCGACCGCCTGCCACGTTTTCCCCCTTTGATTCCCTGCTCCGCCAAAACCGGACCCTCAGACGCCGCCGTTGTTTCTATTTAGCCAGGCGTTATGCTTGTACATTACCAAAGGCGCTCCTCGTTACGTTTAGACGTTGTTACGTACACCATTTTTAATAAAATCCTTCCCCCCCCCCTCCCAATTTTTCAAAAATCAAACTGTTCTCACCCATAGAATGTTGGTAAACATTCCATCGTGTGATGTCACAATGCCCAATGCTCACAGATGTCCAATCGGAACGGATCTCATTTACATCTTCCTTTGCCCCGGCCCCCACAGCCCGTGTCGAAACGCATGATCACGTGTGTGGGAATAGAGAAAGAGGATTGGGGGTGATAGGGAGTGGGGAATAGATGGACTGCCCCTACCCCTCCCCCTCCCTCTCTACCACCCCACTCTTTCCCGTCTCTCGCCCCACCCCTCTCCTCCTCCCCCTCCCTCCACACTCTTCCCCCTCCCTCCCCTATCCCATCTGCCTCCTCCCCTCCCTCCCCCACACCTCTCTCACCCTTCCCCATCCTTCTCTCCTCCCCCTCTCCATCTCCCTCTCCTCACCCCTCTCCCTCTCCCCCTCCTCCTCCCACCCCCTCCCTCTCTCCTACACCCCCCTTCCCTCTCCCCCACCCCCATTCCTCCTTCCCCCCACTCATTCCCCCTCCCTCCACACTCTTCCCCCTCTCTCCCCTACCCCATCTCCCCCCTCTCCCATACCTCTCTCTCCCTCCCCTCTCTCACACCTCTCTCCTCCCCCTCTCCATCTCCCTCTCCTCACCGCTCTCCCCCTCCCCCTTCCCTCTCCCCCACCCCTCTTTCCCTCTTCTACCACTCCCCCCTAACCCCCTCCCCCTCCCTCCCTCCCACTTCCACCACCCCCCTTACCCCTCTCCCCCTCCCTCCCCACTCTTCCCTCTCTCTCCCCTTCCCCCTCTCCCTCCTCCCTCCTCCCCCCTCCTCCCAACCTCTCTCCCCCCACCACACTCTCACCCCCTCCCCAAACCCCCTCTCACCCGCTCCCCACCCCTCCTCCCCTTCCCCTCTCTCTCCCCCCTCCATCTCCCTCTCACCTCACCCCTCCCTCCTCCCCTCCCTCCTCCCCTCCCACCCCCTCTCCCCCATCCCTCTTCACGCTCATCTCCCCCCCCAACCCTTCCCCTCTCTTGCACCACTCCCTGCTACCCCACTTCCGCTCACTCCCCACTCTTCCCCTCTCCCTCCCCCTCCCCACCTCTCTCCCTCCCCTTTCTCTCTCTCCCCTTCCACTCTCTCCCCCTCCTCTCTCTCCCCCTCCACTCTTTCTCCACCTCCCCTCCTCCTCTTCCTCCCCCTCTCCTCTCCCCGCAACCTCTCCCTTTCCTCCCCTCTTCTCCACCACCCCTCTCACCTCCCCCTCTTCCCCTCTCCTCTCCCCTTCCCCCACCCCTCTCTACCCCCCTCACCCCTCTCGTCCTCCCACCCTCTTCCACCACTCCCTCCCACCCCCTTCCCCTATCCCTTTCACCACTCCCCCTACCCCTCTCCCCCTCCCACTTCCACTTCTCTCCCCCCTCCCTCCCCTCTCTCCCGCGCACCCCTTTTTCCCTACCCCTCTCTCCCACTTCCACCACTCTCCCTACCCCTCTCCCCCTCCCTCCCCACTCTTCCACTTCTCTCTCCCTTCCCCCACCCCTCTCCCACCCCACCTCTCTCCCTCCCTCCCCCACCCTCTCTCTCCCCTCCCTCCCTATCTCCCCCACCCCTTTTCTCTACTCTCTCCCTCTTCCACCACTCCCCCTTCCCCCTCTCTCTCTCCCACTTCCACCACTCTCCCCTACACCTCTCACCCTCCCTCCCCATCCCCCACCTCTCCCCATCTCCCTCCCCCACCCCTCCCTCCCCCTCTCTCCACTTTCCCCCTCCCTCCTCACTCTTACCCCTCCCCCTACCACTCTCCCCCTCCCTCCACACTCTTCCCTCTCTCTCCCCTACCCCTCTACACTCTTCCCCCTCTCTCCCCTTCCCCTCCTCCCTCTCTCCTCCCCTCCCCCACCCCCCCACCCCTCTCAACCCCTCCCTGAACCCTCACACCCTCCCCACCCCCCTCTCCTCCTCTCTCTCCCCCCTCTCCATCTCCCTCTCTCCTCACCGCTCCTGGTCTTCCTGGTCAATAGATGATTTATTTTTTTGAGCATTTCAAAAGGGATAACCAAATGCCTGTGATTTTCAACATAAAATATAAACTTGTTATTCTTATTTTCCAAGTAGAAAGCTGTAATTTAGGACTTTGCTGAATAAAAGTACACACAGAGACAACTCAACCAAAATGCAATCTTGGCTGGTCTAGTTGGCATAAAAACTCTGCTTCATCTAGTTTCTATCAAGTGGTATCTTGGTTGCAAAATGACTTTACTATCGTTGTATTTTAGTTAAAGTCTTTATACTGCATTCCTATTTAATGACCCTTCTTCAGACTCTTTTGTGTCAGAACTCTTCTTTATACTCTACATAGACCAGAAACGTCACCTATTTATGTTCTCCAGAGATGCTGCCTGGCCCCTTGATTTACTCCCGCACTCCAGCATGTAAATAAATAGTTTCACAAAGGCATCCTTGTTAGCCAGGTGTTCCAGGGATGGGTACATGGCCAGGTACACAACAAATCCAATGGACTGTTGCGGCAGTGGATCAAGGCCATCTGGGATAAATACTATATGCATAGACATAGAAACATAGAAATTAGGTGCAGGAGTAGGCCATTCGGCCCTTCAAGCCTGCACCGCCATTCAATATGATCATGGCTGATCATCCATCTCAGTATCCCGTACCTGCCTTCTCTCCATACCCTCTGATCCCCTTAGCCACAAGGGCCACATCTAACTCCCTCTTAAATATAGCCAATGAACTGGCCTCAACTACCCTCTGTGGCAGAGAGTTCCAGAGACCCACCACTCTCTGTGTGAAAAAAGTCCTTCTCACCTCGGTCCGAAAGAATTTCCCCCTTATCCTTAAGCTGTGACCCCTTGTCCTGGACCTCCCCAACATCGGGAACAAATGCTGGACTAACTCAGCGGGACAGGCAGCATCTCTGGTGATGTGCTTCTATCCAGAGACGTTGCCTGTCCCGCTGAGTTACTCCAGCATTTTGCGTCTGTCTTTGGTGTAAACCAGCATCAGCAGTTCCCTCCCACACACAAGGCCATCTGGGAGGCTGGAGTTGATGTGTACCATGACCAGCCTCTTGAAGCACTATATGGTCAACAGCACTGAATCGTAGTCATTAAGGCACGCTACCGTTCTTTTCTTTTGCACTGACACGATAGTGGTCTTCTATAAGCAGGGTGTCGCCTCTGATTGGAGTAGTTTAGTTTAGAAACACAAACAACCCTTTGGCCCACCAAGTCTGTGCAGACTAGTAATCATCTACACCCTAGAGACAATTTACAGAAGCCAATTAACCTACAAACTCGCATGTCTTTGGAATGTATGAGGTGCAAACCGCAGCACCTGGGGAAAGCCCATATGGTCACAGGAAGAACGTGCAAACTCCGCACAGACAGTACCCATAGTCAGGATTGAACCTGGGTGCCTGGTGCCGTAAAGGAGCAAATCTACCGCTGTGCTACTGTGCTTCCCCTAAAGTAAAGAAGAGTACGGAGAGATTGAAGATGTTCGTGAATATTCTTACCAGCTGGTCTTGGTGGGTTTTGAGAATAAGTCGAACGTCTCCGGTCGGGCCAGCATCTTTTGGGTCTCGGAAAGACTAATCTGATGTCCACAGCAGTGCCCATGGTACAGGTGCAGCAGAGGGTGTCACGGTATGTGGCAGTGTTCTACTGAACTATACAGAATGGGCGTAGCATGTATTGAGCTCATTGTTGTCAGTAATTTAGTTTAGTTTGGAGATACATCGTGAAAACAGGCCCTTCGGCCCATCGAGTCTCCACCAACCAGCGACCTACACAAAATAGGGACAGTTTTACATTTCCACCAAGCCAATTAACCTACAATCCTGTACGTCTTTAGAGTGTGAGAGGAAACTGCAGATCTCGGAGAAAAAACAGGAAAGGTCATGGGGAGAAGGTAGTTGAGATGGAACCTGGGTCTCTGATGCTGTAAGGCAGCAACTCTACTGCTGCACCACCATGCCGCAGACTTGGCCTTCAGCTGGGAGCAGTCAAAAAAGAATCTCATTTATTTTCTCAGACCAGCACAGTAAAAGCGATGTCAGGTGGTCTGGTTTTCCAAAATGTGGCAGGGATGGTGCAGCAGGCATCTAGGTGGTTGTGTAGAAGTAGTGGAGGATGCCTGGACTTCTGGTGGGATGTGTTGATCGTATTTTGGTGATATTATCAAGGTCAGCCAGCTTGAGGTCTCCTAATATGAAGAATAAGGCCTTGGGCTAGTTTTCAAGCCTTGTGATAGCAGTGCATAGTTGACCAATGCAGGATGTACAGTAAACTGCTGAGGATAGCCAAAGCCAATCCCAGTGGCGGGCAGTAGTGATGACACTTCACTGCAAGACATTCCCCGGAGGGAGCAGAAACCCACCAAGACTGCTCCAGTCGAGCACCGTGAGGTTAATTGTGGAGCACCCAAGGTGAATTGGGATGCCCCAAGGTTATACGACACAGTCAGGCAAAGCAGGTGTTGAGCAATGTCTCTGTGAAACAGAGCACACAGCAGCCTGTCAGATCCCTTAGGTAGTTGAACCCAGCCTTAAGTTCATCCAGTTTGTTTTCAACAGCGGTATCGACGTTGCTAGGGGTATGCTGGAGAGGTGGGACTTGCAACCATGTTGTCACTGGTCCCAGCACACTGATGCAATTATAAAGAAGGCACATCAGCGCCTCTGCTTCCTGAGAAGATTACGGAGATTCAGCATGTCAAAGAGGATTCTCCTGAACTTCTACAGGTGCACGGTAGAGAGCATTCTGACTGGCTGCATCGTGGCCTGGTTCAGCCACTTGAACGTCCAGGAGCGGAAAAGACTGCAAAAGCCCATCACTGCCCAGCCCATCACCGGCTCTGACCTCCCCACCATTGAAGGGATCTATCGTAGTCGCTGCCACAAAAAGGCAGCCAACATCATCAAAGACCCGCACCACCCTGGCCACACATTCATCTCACCACTGCCATCGGGAAGAAGGTACAGGAGCCTGAAGACTGTAACGTCCAGGTTCAGGAACAGCTTCTTCCCCACAGCCATCCGGATATTAAAAACAACGACAAATAAGCTCTGAACTGCAACCGACTATTAATATTATTGCACTAGTTGTTATTTCTTGAGTATGTGTGCATGTGTATACACACACTGAACTGTTTTCATATCCCGTTCACCATGTTTACCTCTGAAAGCAGGACAGTGGAGTTTTGAAGGGCCAGATGAAACCTATACTATTTCTGCTGCTTTACTCCGACTTTCCTCTCAGGAAATCATGAGATGTTTGATACTTTGCCATATGCTGCTCTGCCCAGTTGAACAATATTGGCACAGTAATACCTATGAACTGGTGAAAATTGGACACATTTTTGAGGACATTCTTGCAGCACTTGCCCTTGAAATCATTTAATAGAATGAAAGTTGAATTAGAGCAAGAGTCTGTTGTCTTCTGCATATTTGACTTACATGACCTGACTCTCTACAAGTTAGACCAAAAGCTAATGCTTGGGTTGGAGCCTTGGTTTTTGAACATTGCTCTCCTCAGTGAGCTAGGGGGCAGTGTTTTGCTGCAGGTACAGATTAGTGTGAAATCATTGTTCAGTTTAGTGATACACCACAGGCCAGGGACACGCATTACGCACAATTCTACATTTACCAAGCCAATTAACCTACAAACCTGTACGTCTTTGGAATGTGGGAGGAAACCGACGATCTCAGAGAAAACCCACGCAGGTCACGGGGAGAACGTACAAACTCCGTACAGACAGCGCCCGTAGTCTCAACCCGGATCTCAGATCGAACCCGGGTCTCCGGAGCTGCATTTGTTGTAAGACCGCCTAGATTGTCTTATGGATGTTTAGTTTAAGACCCAATTTGGTATATGCCTCAGTGATGAACTCGATGATAGCTTGGAGCTCTGTCACCATGGCGACACGTTATTTTTGTAATTTTAGCTGCTCTCAAGTAGTCCCTGCAATTTGTAGCATTGACCACTGGATGGTAGCATTCCATTTTCACCCTAATTCGGAAGCAGGGCTAACAATAGAGAAATACACCATTCTACATGTGAGTAGCTAAGTCTATGCACCTGTCGCTGCTTCACACTCCACAGCACTTCCCTGAAACCACATTGATATCCTCCAGCTATTTACAACTTCCACACGTCAGCCAGTGCTAAACAAACATCCAGTACACACATTATAATATCTCCGTCTTGTGTCTGCTTCGTTAGTTTATTCAACTATGGTCATGTATACAGAGATACTGTGGTAAAGTCTGAAGACGGGTCTTGAACCAAAACGATACGTATTCCTCTTCTCCAGAGAAGCTGTCAGAGAAGCATTTTTGGTAGGGAGCCTTTGCATTTTTAATGCTGTTATGCATATATATATATATATATATATATATATATATATATATATATAGAGAAACAAAATCCTAGAAACAAGGCAAGAGGAGTCAGACTTCCATCACTTCTGAAACAAGACGAAAATAATGCCACATATTCAACCGTATATGGTTCAATGAAATTAAGATATATATGTAAAACATGTATATGGAAACAGGCCCTTCGGCCCACCAAATCCACACCGACCAGCAATCTACCATACACCAGTTGTATCCTACACGCCACAGACAATTTACAGAAGCCAATTAACGTACAAACCTACACTTCTTTTGGATGTGGGAGAAACCGGAATATCGAGAGAAAACCATGTGGTCATAAGGAGAATGTACAAATACTGTACAGACAGCACCCGTAGTCAGGATCAAATCTGGGTCTGTGGTGCTGCAAGACAGCAACTCTACCGCTGCGCCACTGTGCCACCCCATTACATTATTTTTTCTGTAATATTTATTATGGTGTCGCGTCAATAAAGATGAACACATGATTCTGATTTCTGCCGTTAGTTGGATAACACACATGTCCAGTCATTGTGTTTTATGGCTGGTTTTCAACCTCTTCAGTCTGAAGGTCTCGACCCGAACCATCACCCATTCTTTCTCTCCAGAGATGCCGCATGTCCTGCTGAGTTTTTCTAGTTTTTTGTGTCTATCTTCAGTTTAAACCACCATCTGTAGTTCCTTCCTATACTCTTTGTTAAGCGAAACTGGTCCTATTCTCATAATATTATTCACCTCAACTAAGTCTTTTCTTCACCTCCGTTGCTGCAGGGAATACAATCCCAGTTATCAAATCTTTCTTCAAAGTGAAAAATAAATTCCAGCCCTGCCAACATGTTCATAAATCACCCCCTGGATCCTCTCCAGAGCAATTGCACCCTTTCTACAGTGTGTCACAGTCTTACAGCATGGAAACAGGCCCTTCATCCCAACTTGTCCATGCAGATCAAGATGCCCCATCTAAACTAGTCCCATTTATCCGCATTTGGCCCATATCCCTTTAAACCTTGTGTGTGCCAGTGTGTGTGTAAAGGTGTGTGCCAGTGTGTGTGTAAGGGTGCGAGTTAGGTTGTGCGTGAGAGTGTGTGTCAGTGAAGCGGCGACAACACCCGGAGTGAGCGGAGACTTGGCGATGTCCAGGGAGCATTTCCCTCTCTCCCCCCCTCCCTGGGAATGTGGGCCGGCCCAGGTGCTCTGTGTCCAGCTGTGGTCCGGGGGAGGTGAGGGTCAGTGACCCGGGGGTCCGGGGGAGGTGAGGGTCAGTGACCCGGGGGTCCGGGGGAGGTGAGGGTCAGTGACCCGGGGGGTCAGGCATCGGAGCGGGGCTATAGCCTGCGGTTCATCCCCGCGGCTCCGGAGGCGGCACCGACGCCCTCACTCACCCGGTCCGCTCCTGACTCCGGGCCGGGGTTAAAACTCCATGCGGTGTGGACAGAGCAGCCGCCGGACATAGAGCCGCCGCAGGTGAGGGTGGAAGGTGTGAGCGGTGCCTGTGGGGGGGGGGGGGGTCGGTACTGGGACCACCATCGAGGCGGGAGGAGATAAATGTGTGGATGATCTTTTCGAGGTCATCAAACTGGAGGAATGTTTTTATTTTAGCTATCGTCCGAAGCTGGAAGAAGCTAGCTTTTAACACGGCATTGACTTTTTTGTCAAATTTCAATGCCGAGTCAAATATCACGCCAGGGTTTTTGACATGAGGTTTGAGTAGTGGGGTAAGGCTTCCAAGACTGCCTGCTATCGTTTTGATTGAGTCCGATGGGCTGAGAAGGATGACATCAGACTTGCTCTCATTTAGTTGGAGGAAGTTCTGTGTCATCCAACACTTTATATCCTCGAGGTAGCGGATAAGGTTAAGTAGATATGATTGGTGTTTGGGCTTCATGGGGAGATAAAGTTGTGTAACATCTGCGTAGCAATGGAAGGAAATGCCGTGCCTTTGAATAACTTGGCCTAAGGGGAGCGTATACAGGGAGAAGAGAATGGGGCCAAGGATGGAACCTTGTGGAACCCCACAGCAGAGGCTAGCTGGGGAGGAGAAAGAGTTGCCTATGTTAGTAGAGAAACTCCTACCTTTGGAAGGAACTGCAGATGCTGGTTTACACCAAAGATAGACACAAAAAGCTGGAGTAACTCAGCGAGACAGGCAGCACCTCTGGAGAGACGGAATGGGTGATGTTATGGGTCGGGACCCTTCTGAAGAAACGTCACCCATTCCTTCTCTCCAGAGATGCTGCCTGTCCCGCTGAGTTACTCTTGGTATCAAACAAGTCTCCTTATATCACTTGAACAGGCATTTGCCCTGTAATGCTGCATCTTCCCGACAACCTTTGCCCATTGTAGTGCTAATTTTTAGCACAAATGGGAAACTATGATCTCCAATCCACAACCAAGTTCACCCCAACTCGAGTCATTGCATTGATGCATTTAACCAACCACTTATACACTTACACCATGATTGTCAGTCTGGTCACTGCAGGAATTGGGACAACTTACATCCTTGTGCAAATTAATTGAATCATGCACTAATTTTGCTTTATTTTTATATGATAAGTTTCTACGTCCACCACTTCTTCTTATATTTAAAACAATTAACATACAAAATAAATTAAAGGCAAAATAATAACCTCACATCAGCATTGCATCAGTATTGTGTCATCCACCCTCTGGTTTATCATTATTTGAGAAGAACCCGTCAAGCAACTCACAAAATGAATATCATTACATGAAGGTGAACATAACCTTCCATTGACATTACTTGAAGTCACATTGAGAGATATGTTCATAAGTCATAGGAACAGAATTAAGACATTTAGGCCATTGAGTTAACTCCACCATTCGATCATTGCTGATCTATCTTCTCCGCTCAACACCATACTCCTGGGATTCGTTTAGTTTACTTTAGAGATCCAATGCAGAAACAGGGCCTTCGGCCCACCGGGTCCGCGCTGACCAGCAATCCCAGCACATTAACACTATCCTACACCCACTAGGGACAGTTTTTACATTTACCAAGCCAATTAACCTACAAACCTGCACGTCTTTGGAATGTGGGAGGAAACCGAAGATCTGGAAGAAAACCCACGTCGGTCACAGGGAGAACGTACAAACTCCGTTCAGTCAGCACCCGTAGTCGGGATCAAACCCAGGTCCACAGCGCTGCAAGCGCTCTCAGGCAGCAATTCTACCGCTGCACCATCGTGCCGCCCCTTGTTCTTCCCGTAACCTTTGACACTCTTACAATCTATGCTTTAAAAATGACGGCCTCCACACAGCTATCTGTGGCAATTAATTGAACAGATTCACCACCCTGTTGCTGAAGAAATTCCTCCCCATCTCCTTTCTAAAGGCACGTCCTGTTCTGAGGCTGTGCTCTCTGTTCCGAGACGCCCTCACTCATGGAAACTTCCTCTCCACATCCACGCTATCCAGACCTTTCACTATTTGGTAAGTTTCAATGAAACCCGCCCTCATCCTTGTAAACTCCAGCGAGTATAGACAGGCCCAGTGCCGTCAAATGCTCATCTTATGTTAATCCAATTATACCCGGGGGCATTCTTGTAAACCTCCTCTGGACCCTCTGCAGCGCCAGATACGGGGTCCAAAACTGCTCACAATGCTCCAAACGCAGTCCGACCAGTGCCTTATAGAGCCTCAGCATTACATCCCTGCTTTTATATTTTAAACCTCTTGAAATGAATTAACATTACATTTGCCTTCCTTACTACCAATTCAGCTTGCAAATTAACCTTTTGGGAATTCAGCAACTCTCAATCCTATCCCCATTTCTGAATCCTATCCCCATTTAGCAAATAGTCTATGCCTTTGTTCCTACTGTTTTTAATAGAGAGTTAGATGTAGCTCTTAGGGCTAAAGGAATAAAGGGATATGGGGAAAGAGCTGGACCAGGGTACGGATTTTAGATGATCGGCCATGATCACATTGAATGGCGGTGCCGGCTTGAAGGGCAAAATGGCCTACTGTACCTATTTTTCTATGTTAATACCAAAGTACATGACCGCACACTTTGCTATGCTGTATTTCATCTGCCATTCTTTGCCTCATCTCTCCCAATCTGTCCAAGTCCTTCTGCAGATCGTAGAGTTGGTAGGAGTTAGCCAAGCTTCTGTATCCAGGATTGTTAAGTAAGCGTCGGGGTGGGAGATTGCAACCATCATGTGGTCCGCCCTGTTTTGACGAATGCAATCAACCCGGTGTGCACAATCAAATAAGATCAAATGGAACAAGTTGTCCCACAACTTTAGGCTGTGCACACCATACGCAAGAAGAAGCAAGGATCCATAACCAGCTGCAGATGACTCCAAAGGATGAGGCCTTGATGATTTGGGAAAGTAAGAAGGATCGAGCAAGTTAAGTGGTGTCCCAAAGAAAGATTTGGAAGCAGCATGAGTCTCAATAAGCTCAAAATCTAAGCGCCGAGCCATTCGTATAGCCTAAAGACCTAAGCAAAAACAACTTCTAAACCGTGATAACATAGAAGGTGGAACGGTACAGCACAGGAACAGGCCCTTCGGCCCACAGTGTTTGTGCTGAACATGATACCTAGTTAAACATTGCTCATCTGTCTGTAATTCACCGACCCCTTGTACAACTCTAACATAACTCTAAACCCGATTTATTGATTGTTGACAGCCAATCTGCCAAAAACCTTCTTCACCACCCTACCTACCTGCTCCACACCACACCACCTACTTGCTCCACACCACCCCACCTACCTGCTCCACACCACACCACCACACCTACCTGCTCCACACCACCCCACCCCACCTACAGGACCTTAGGCCCAATGAGTCCACTCCCTTATACACCAGGATCAATTTACAGAGGCCAATTAACCTGCAAACCCACACATATGTTGAGATGTGGATGAAAACCGGAGAACCCGGAAGAAACCCAGGCGGTCAGAGAAAGAATGTGCAAACTCCACACAGACAGCACTTAATATTCTACAGTGAAGCCGTCAGCGCCGGGCGACTTTCCGCTTTGCAATGATGTGACGGCTGCTTGGACCTCAGCAACAGTTATGGGACCACCCAAGTCTCTCGTGGCTTCATCGTCAATTCGGGGAAACGTCATACTATGGAGCATGTCATCTGCAGTGGGAGGACAATCGGAAGTGTATAGTTCAGCGAAGAATTTAGCAAATGCCTCATTAATTCTAAGAGGATCAGTGTGGATCTCCCCTGAGCTAGATCTAATGGCTGGAATTAGCCATGAAGTCACTTGGTTCTGGCCTAATAGGCCAGAAACCTCCCAGCTTTATCCCCAGATTCAAAAAAGTGTTGCCTAGATTTAAGCAGTCGTACCTTGGCGTTATTAGTAGACATGAGGTCAAAGTCTGTTTGTAACCTAAGGCGTTCTTTATAAAAATTAGGGTCTGGGTCAGATGCATATTTGTCATCAATGTCCTTTATTTTTCGTAACAGGTCTGCCATTTGGGACGTCTCGGCTCTTTTCAGGTTGGAGACAAAAGAGATAAGTTGGCCCCTAATATAGGCTTTTGAAGCTTCCTAGAGTATACCTCTTTCTATGTCCGGCGAGTCATTCAGCTCAAAATATAAAATGATTTGGGAGTGCAAGAATTGCTTGTAGTGAGCCTCTGCTAGTAATGAGGAGTTGAACCTCCAATGTTTAAAGGGGTTAATTCGGTTACGAAAGTGGAGCCGGCCTTTGCGGCTACACTGTAGAATATTGCAAAGCTTTCCCTGCTCTCCTCTGACCTGTCCTGAGAGATATGTACAGTGAGGCGTTTCTACATCGTCGCCTACCGCCCACCTTGTCGTGGGCTACTATCTCCCTAATACTTAAAAAGGAGAAAGATCCTCTGCTTTGTAGTAGCTACAGACCAATTTCGCTCCTGAATGTGGACCTCAAAATCCTCTCTAAAGTCCTTGCGGTCCGTCTTCAACAAGTGATGCCCTCTATTATCTGGTTAGATCAAACAGGGTTCATGCCAGGCCGACAGTCCTCCCACAATTCTAGGCCTCTCCTTAACATCATCCATTCACCAAGTAGTGAGACCCCGGAGATAGTGGTCTCCTCTTGACGCTGAAATAGCTTTCGACAGAGTCGAGTGGAGGTACCTATATGAGGCGATGGATAGGTTTGGCCTCGGCAAGAGTTTCATTCTTTGGGTCAGTTTGTTATACTCGTCCCCGATGGCCTCAGTACAAACAAACGACACACTGTCGCCCCACTTCCCCCTTCGGAGAGGTACCAGGCAGGGTTGCCCATTATCGCCACTCCTGTTTGCTGTTGCGATAGAGCCCTTGGCGGTTTGGTTACGCTCAAAGAACGGCTTTAAAGGTATTACACGGTTTGACACAACTCATAAAGTCTCATTGTATGCGGATGACCTGCTTCTGTACATCTCGGATCCAGTCAGCTCTCTCCCTCCCTGTGATTATGAATACTTTAGAACGGTTCGGTGCGTACTCTGGTTATAAACTTAACTACCAAAAAAGTGAGCTATTACCGATTAACCCATTGACGATACTACGGTTTGTGACGGCGGTTTGGCACTTCCTGACTTTAAGCGATACTATTGGGCAGCTAACTTGCAAAAAATCCTGTATTGGATGAATGATGATTGCGACCACCTACCGACCTGGGTACACATGGAAAAGGCGAGTTCACGTCTCCCGTTGCGGTCTGTTCTATGCTCCAAACTCTCCATTTCTACAACATCTGTGGATGCAGGCCCAATTGCTTCCCTCTCGCTCAAGATATGGAGTCAACTCAGGAAAAACTTTGGTTTACAAGGCCGTTCCATCTTGACCCCACTGCTTAAAAATCACATCTTTAAACCTCCAAGTACAGACTCCGCATTCAAAACCTGGCATAGTAATGGTATCAGTAGTATCAAAAACCTATACAAGGATGGCATTTTTTCGTCCTTTGCGGAGCTTTCGTCCAACTACAGCCTCCCAAACTCCCACCTTTTCCGTTTTTTCCAGATTAGGGATTTTGTGAAGAAGACATTCCCTCACTTCCCAAAAGCCCCCCTGAAACCCTGACCGATTCCATCCTAGCTCTAGATCCCAACCGGAAGAAATGCATCTCTTTTTTGTATAACTTGTTAGGGTCAGTAATATTGACTCCTCATACCTCATTAAAAGCTGCATGGGAGGGCGAGCTGAATATGAAACTAACAGATCAGCAATGGGACTCTGCCTTGGATTTGATCCATTCTTCCTCCATATGTGCCCGTCATGGCCTAATCCAATGCAAAGTCCTTCACAAAGTCCACTACACAAATGCAAGATTATCTAGAATATACCCCGCTGTCAAGGACACCTGCAACAGATGTAATCAATCCCCTGCCAACCATAGCCATATGTTTTGGTCTTGCCCTAAGCTGGCAGCATTTTGGAGGAGTGCTTTCGATGTGATAAGCAGAGCCTATGGCCAGACTATTCCTCCAAACCCACTGTCAGCTATTTTTGGTACTCCTCCCAACACCAACCTCTCTGTTGCGTTGAAGCGGGTCCAGCTGCTCTTCCCTCACCCACCCCCCCCCCCCCCCCACACCTTTTTTTTTGTACAATTTGCTTTGTTTATCTTATCGTATTTGTGTGGACGTGTACGTATGTGAGTGTTGTTTGTCCCCGTTTGGTTCCGACCTGATTCGGGTGGATTGAGGGGGGGGTAAGGGTAAGGGCTTTGAGGGTCGCTTACATACTGTTGCACAATTATGTCCTGACTATCACTGTCTGTTATCATTGTATGTATGCTAATTGCTGTGAAATTCAAATAAAAAGATTTAAATAGACAGCACTTAAGTTCAGTATCTCTGGCGTTGCGAGACAGCAGCTCGTCCAGCTACAGTACGCCCTTGAACTTCCTTTTTATGCTCTCGTTCCCCTCTCCACATCCACCAACACACTCCCCAACCCCCCCCCCCCCCCCCCCCCCCCATATATTTAAAATGTGAAATATACACAAAAAAGGAAAGTTAAGCATTCTGTTCATTTGTTCGGAGAAACTTAGTTGTATATCCGAGATATTAAAACATAGAATCATAGAGTGATACAGTATGGAAACAGGCCCTTCGGCACCAACTTGCCCACACTGGCCAACATGTCACATCTACATCTGTGTCACGTCTATATCTCTCGTTTCCCTTATCCCTAACCAGACTGAAGAAGGGTCTCAACCCCAAACGTCACCCAGAGATGCTGTCTGTCCCAGTTATTCCATCTCTTTGTGTCTATGTTTGGTTTAAACCAGCATCTGCAGTTCCTTCTTACACACGTCACATCTACACTAGTCCCAGCTGCCTGCGTTTGGCCCATATCCCTCCAAAGCTGTCCTATCCAGGTGATAGTGCAGCTTATATTGAGTCCTGTATTGCTATGTTCCCATGTTCTCGTTTACGGAGGATAATTGGTGGGATCTGACAGGCAGGTTCCTTCAGAATATATCATAATGATATATCACGCCGTTTCTGAAGTTTTTATATCAACTCGTTTGACTGGGTGTAATTTAACCGTTTTAACCACAAATATTCACATTTCAAAGTGGAACGACTAATTGTCAGTTGGGAATATGCTTTGAGCTCTCAGCGCCTCACTCTTTTGACCGAATTGCAGTGGAATAAATGAGCCAAGTTGGATTAGCTGGAGTTCTGACCAAAGATCCACGGAAGGATCTTTGGTCCTGACGACAAGGTACAACGTAGGTATATTACAATACCTACCTTTAGCAGCGCTGCAGTTCTGCCGCTCCCCGTGTGCGTGACTTTGGCGCCTTTCAGAGGGGGGCGTGTTTAAAATGCCGTTTTTCCCTAGACAGTCCAAATCGATCCATGTCGGGCGATTTCGTCGCTAAAGAGAAATCGCTCCGACATTTCATTCATGAAGCTATTTTTAAACTACGCTAGATTATTTATTAACTAGAGTAGTTTAAAAATCATCTTCTAAAGCTCTGAATGGTGACAGCAGAACGGACCTAACGTAGGGGAGAAAATAAAGTGCGCAGTTTATTTTTACATTAAAACTTGGTTTTTAGGAAGGCTTTAATCACATTTTCATGTTGCGAAAAGGGGCCAAAAAAAATGTATGAACCGGCTGTATTTTTCATACCGACTTCACCGCAAACCGCAACGTTCTAATCCACCGCATTCCACTAAAACCCACTCGCTAGTTGATGTAAATGGCCATTAATTTACAGGCATTAAACACTAAATTCCTTCCATTTGGCCTATAAATTCAAGAAAATTAGATTTTAAAATCATGTTATATTGTGGAATATTGTGTGAATGTTATTTGGACACTGAGGCAATTTAAAAAAGTTTATATTTTCTTAAGAAATGGATAGATGTTTAGATGAAAGACGTTCTTGCCATAGAGGCGGTACAGAGAAGATTCACCAGACTGATTCCTGGGATGTCAGGACTTCATATGAGGAAAGACTGGATAGACTCGGCTTGTACTCGCTGGAATTTAGAAGATTGAGGGGGGATCTTAAAGAAACTTACAAAATTCTTAAGGGGTTGGACAAGCTAGATTCTGGAAGATTGTTCCCGATGTTGGGGGAGTCCAGAACAAGGGGTCACAGTCTAAGGATAAGGGGGAATTCCTTTAGGACTGAGATGAGGAAAACATTCTTTACACAGAGAGTGGTGAGTCTCTGGAATTCTCTGCCACAGAAGGTAGTTGAGGCCAGTTCATTGGCTATATTTAAGAGGGCGTTAGATGTGGCACTTGTGGCTAAAGGGATCAGGGGGTATGGAGAGAGGGCAGGTACGGGATACTGAGTTGGATGATCAGCCATGATCACATTGAATGGCGGTGCAGGCTCGAAGGACCGAATGGCCTACTCCTGCACCTATTTTTCTATGTTTCTATCTAGTAATTGAATTTTGTAATTAGCTACAATTAGATAACTAACTAATTATATGCTTTAATTTCAGGTCATCCAAGTAAGATTGTTTCATATTTGTTTCAGAATGCTTCAATCTATAATAACTGAAAATTTCATTGAGTTCTCTTAATTTTTAAGAAAGGTGATGGGCTATTGACTGTTCTAGATCACAGCTTTGACAGAGAGTTAAGTCAATGGAAAGGCAATGGGGAACAAGGTGCTAATATGAAAATGGGCCATAACTTTTTTAATACCGAAGATATGAAAGTGAATTAGGTGTCAAATTAAACCCATTTGTTTATGCTGTATCTGATGGAATAAATTGCAGAGTTGATTTTTTAAAATCTCAAAATGTTGAAACATTGCTATACAACGCAAAACGTGAGAGGGAGCGAGGGAGGCGCGGAGTCACTGAGTGAGCAATCCGTTCCAGAGTTGCATCATGCACCAACCCATGAATGAGTGAGAGGAGGGCGCCGACAAGCAGCAGCAGCAGCAGCAGCAGCCGGCGCTACAGGCAGCAGTGGCCAAGGTAGCTGGTGAAAGCGGGCAGGAGCAGGAGGAGCAGGAGCAGCAGGAGGTGTCCATTTACAGATTGTCCAGCCGGCGCCGGACAGAAACACGGACACGGCGACTGGGAACAGCAGCAGCAGCAGCAGCAGCTCTGAGTCTGAATTGAAGACATCACCATCATGTCTAATTTAAAGAAGCGGGGCTCGGCTTCGGGCTTGGTGCGGGAGCAAGGGGAGGACGAGGGGCAGGTGAATGAGAGGATGCTGGAGGTGACTGTGAACGGGGAGCCGGGCGTGTGCGGGGGGCGGGATAGTCCGCCGCCGCTGGCCGAGCAGCCGCCCGACGTGGCCCTGAAGCGGACAATCACACTGACCAACGGCGTGGCCATCATCGTGGGCACCATCATCGGCTCGGGCATCTTCATCACCCCCACCGGGGTGGTGCGGGAGGCGGGCTCGGTCGGCTTCTCGCTCATCATCTGGTCCATGTGCGGCATCTTCTCCACCATCGGCGCGCTGTGTTACGCCGAGCTGGGCACCACCATCATGAAGTCCGGGGGCGACTACGCCTACATCCTGGAGGTGTACGGCTCCCTCGTGGCTTTCCTCAAACTCTGGATCGAGCTGCTGATCATCCGGCCCAGCTCGCAGTACATCGTGGCGCTGGTCTTCGCCACTTATATCATCAAACCCGCCTTCCCCTCCTGCCCGGTGCCCGAAGATGGAGCCAAGTTGGTGGCGTGCCTGTGTATCTGTAAGTATGCACCAGCAGCACCTCGCTGCAAACCACCTTCTACCCTCCACCGCCTCTTTGTTTTAGCCATTACCTCTTCGTGTTTTTAGCACTACTCATTGTAAAGCAAACATTCGCGCTCTGCACTGAAACCCGCTCCAGCGAGTGTTTAATACAGCACATTGCTCTTGTGAGTGGCGAATTGGAGCAGTAAACGCGTGTGATTCCAGCCTCTTCCTGTTTAATTTCCATTTTGCCGGCTTTCTTCATGTTCTCATTTCCCCTTTCCTGAATTGAGGCACGAGTCGACAGTGTTATTACCACATGTCCCAGATAGAACAAGGACATTGGTATTTACAACAGAATGCGCGGTGGACTGGCTTCACCGTTTGTCTTCTAATGTTATATATTATAGGTTGTTGTTGAGTGAGTGGTTGGAACAACACCACTCCCTCCCCCTCGTTGTTTTATCTTGTCTCCCACTCGTGTGTCTCCTGCTCTTCTCCAAATACTGGTCGGTTTGTAGGGTGACCCGGTGAGGTAGTCAGTCCATTCACAATCCCTTCCCCACCGCTGGGCACTGGGCAGTTTACAATGGGTGACTGATTTGGATAATATCATCCAAAAACATTGTTAAAGTCATCGTCACATGTCCAATCCACAATCCTTCAGGGAAAATTAATTCATAGAAAAAAAACATAGAAAATAGGTGCAGGAGGAGGCCATTTGGCCCTTCGAGCCAGCACCGCCATTCAATATGATCATGGCTGATCATCTGCTATCAATAACCCGTGCCTGCCTTCTCCCCATATCCCTTGACTCCACTAGCCCCTAGAGCTCTATCCAACTCTCTCCTAAATCCAAATTTTAAATTCAAATTTAGAGGTTAAATGGATCAGTCGTGTCAAGGTCTTTGGCTGATGAGGTCAACATTATTTGTGCGAGCCGGGCACATGGGCAAGGAGGGTAATGTCTATACAAAAGGTAGACACAAAATGTATCGGAGAGAATGAAAAGGGTGACGTATTCGGGCCGAGACCCTTCCTCAGTGTGAGAGTCAGGGGAGACTTTATACAGTTCCTCTGTCATTGGGAATATACTGGAGACTTGAGTTCTCGCAGAAATTCTCTGCCCCACTCCTGGCCTGAATGCTAGCTCCCTTTTCCTGTAACGCTTTATAGTGCTTTGATTCATGATTCACTTTGAGGAAATCTCACACACTGCAGGAGCTTACAATCTGTTCAGAAATATTCTTTAGTAGCTGAAGGCAAGCTGTACATTCTACTCGTGTATGTTCATGTCCAGTTCAAAGCGGTCTATACATGCTGATTAGGATTCTACACTAAAGTTAAATGCAAGCAGCTTCCTGGTCCGATGGGAGCGCTACTCGGTTTTCCTGTATTTCAAATCCTATCCTTGAGCTTGTTGTATCAAAATTATTACATTGTTTCATTTCAGTATCTTGGTATTTCCTTCACAAGAACTCTTCAATCCAATTTACATCCTGCATTTTATGTGATAACATCTAACATATACTTAATGTTAAAGAGGCATAGGTGACGTTTTGGGTCGAGACCCTTCTTCAGACCATTTCTCCAGAGATGCCGTCTGACCTGCTGAGTTACTCCTGCTTTTGGTGTCTATCTTTGGTTTAATCCAGCATCTGCACTTCCTTCCTGCATACTTAATTTTAAACTTGTGCTTGCATGACTTTCCCTGCTCCATATCTTTCAAATTTTGTTCAAACTACTTACAACTGCACCATGTATTCTCAGAAGACAGTTTACCTTAAAATTACAGTCATAATTGTTATTTCACACACTATAATGTGTGATTTGTGAAGATTAGAAAATAATACGTTCATGACCATGGCATGTTTGTAAGTAGAATAGGGAGAGGAAAATAAACATCTGTACGCTGTAATATTAAGCAACGGAAATAAGTTGGATTTGTTATCGTTGATTTTGTAACTCAAGATATACCACAGAATTTCACAACTAATCACGTTCTTTTGAAAATGGCTATAGAGTAGGAAAACTGAATACAATTTGAAACGGGTTGATTCTGTAGACAAATAGGAAAGGTGATCACCACCTGTGTCAATTATATTCATAAGATCATGTGAAAGGCGTAGAATTAGGCCATTCGGCACATCAAGTCTACTCTGCCACTCAATCATGGCTGATCTAACCATCACTTGCATTTCATAGAAACACAGAAAATAGGTGCAGGAGGAGGCCATTCAGCCCTTTAAGCCAGCACCGCCATTTATTGTGATCATGGCTGATCGTCCCCTATCAATAAACCGTACCTGCCTTCTCCCCATATCCCTTGATTCCACCAGCCCCTAGAGCTCCATCTAACTCTCTCTTAAATCCATCCAGTGATTTGGCCTCCACTGCCCTCTGTGGCAGGGAATTCCACAAATTCACAACTCTCTGGGTGAAAATGTTTTTTTCTCACCTCAGTCTCAAATGGCCTCCCCTTTATTCTAAGACTGTGGACCTTGGTTCTGGACTCGCCCAACATTGGGAACATTTTTTCCTGCATCGAGCTTGTCCAGTCCTTTTATAATTTTATATGTTTCTATAAGATCCATGATTAACATAGGAAAATTCCTTCCATTTCAGATTCATGGTATTATTTATTATCACACAGCAGCAGTGCCTTGGTCATGGTGAGGTTGGCTAATTGCGTTGTGCTCTGATACTAAGGAAGCATGGCATTGTAATCTGTTGTCACGGCTGTGCTATGACAAGTCAGCTAAATATAGGCTTAGATCTCTCAACAGTCACTCGACCATAACTTTGTCGCATCAGGTCGATGGTAATAAATATGCTCTGTGTGTTGATCGTTGTCTGGGGGACCTAATGAGCTTCACCACCATGCTTCAATGCAATATCAGAATAAATATGACAAACAAAATCTCAGTGTTTAAATATGTCGTTACACTCAGATTAAAATGAAAATAGGGCAAAACGTGTGCGCTAGCACACACGCCCGCACATATACACATACAGACATACATACATACACGCATACATACATAAAAAGACCCAGAGCACACGCCAACCACACATGCACTCACACATCCGTGATCTAACCCACACCTATCCTCTGTCCCCCCTCCTTCATCCACCAGATCCCCTTCTTATTTCAGCCAACCTTCTTTGAATCTCCCCACCTTTGTTCTCTCTCCCCCTCTTTCTTTAATTTGCACCTTTTCGCCTCTCATTCACCCCATGACCTTCCCTTCCACATTGTTCCGCCCCCACCCCCCACTGTGGTCCCCTCTCCCCATCCTCAGCAGGATGGATCCTCTCAGTTGAAGTGCCGCATGAATCTATCCCAGACACTCCATAAGCAGCTCCAACTCGACCTGCAAAATCTTGTCCTGGGCTTGTTGGGGTCCTGGGCAGTGATTTTTCTTGCAGCAAAAGATTTGTCCTTTGGAAGTGCGAGTAATTCACGCGCCCAAGATCATCATGTGCAACGTCTTATGATCTCTGACTACAACATTTGTGTTCATTGCTCCAGAATAGAAAGTTATCCTCAACCCAAAGTTACAACTTTAAAGGCAGCTCCTGGATATCTATGGTCCTATCACATGGCTGTGAGCATGTCATATATGAGCATAACTAAGTATATCAAGAGCTTATAAACCATAGATAATAAACAACACCACTATTACTTGGATCAAAACACAAGAGAGAGATGTTACTCGGTAAACTGGGAAATTTGACTGCCTATGTCAAACAAGAAGTCACAAGCCTGGGAGTAAAAATTGACAATGATCTTAATTTTAGATCTCACATAAATAAGTTAACAAAGCGTGCTTTCTATCACCCCAGAAATATTGCTAAAGTACAGCCTTTCTTAACTCAACATGACTGTAAAAAGCTCATACATGCTTTCATATCAAGCAGACGAATACTGCAATGCCTTATTTACCGGCCTGCCTTCAAAATCCACCAACGTTACAGCTCATTCAAAATGCCGCAGCCCAGCTTTTAACAAATACCAAGCGAACATATCACCCCAGTAGGAGGAGGACTGGCCAATTGTTGTGCTGTCCACCACAGTGATGAATGCCGTGGTGGATGTTTGTGGTAAATTGTTATGGTGGCTTGTGTGTGTTTTTTCATTGTACCGTTGCTGGCAAATTCATTTCACTTGCACTTTATGTTATTGATATTATACTCTCTTCATTAACTCCCTGTGAGATCCAGGATACACTATGAACTCCTTCTTGTCTACAAAGCCCCAAATGGCTTGGGAGCAGCATATTTTACAGACTCCCTCCTTCTCTATGCCCCTACTCGAGCGCGCAGGTCTTCTGTTGCTGGCCTGTTAGCCTCTCAATGCCGCAGCATTAAGAACATTGGTGAAGCAGCCTTTTTCAAAGACACCCCCAAGCTGTGGAATACCCGACCCAGGGCTGAGAAACACACACTCACTTGACATCTTTAAACGGCAACTAAAAACTTATCTTTTCACTCTGGCTTTTAACTGACTTGACTTCTTCTGATGACATTGCAAAAACTACCTTTATTCTCTTGTATTTATCTCAGCGTACCCTTCCGCAGCTTGTGTGTATATATAGAACGTGGAACGCTGAATTTGACCTTGGTGTTTGTTTCTTTGTTCTTTTACACTCAACTTTTTTATTTTTCATTTTTATATAAATCTTTTTATGTTATTAACTGTCTATATCCCACTGTTTAAATTGCATTTTGTTTAGACCTAGTTTTTTGGTGAAAAACACTTTGGGTTGCATTCAATTGTATGAAAAGTGCTCTACAAATAAAGTTATTATTTCTTTCTTTGCTGTTCATTAAGCTCTTAAAGTTAGTGGAGTCAGGGGAAATGGGGAGAAGTCAGGAACTGATTGGGGATGATCAGCCATGATCACATTGTATGCCAATGCTGGCGTCTATTGTCTATTCATAACATCTGGTTTTCAGCCAGACGTCCTGGAGTTTGGTTATGGGTGACTATTCCTTTCACTTCATAACCCGAGGGCTCTTTAATTAATCTTTGATCTTAACTTTTACCCACCGCAGATCCCTCCCGCTATGGAATGCAAATTTTGAATTTGGCATTTCCAAGGCAAGTATCTTTGTTAGGATTATTTCCAGAAGATACAGCATTTATATTTGAGGCATCATATAAAGCGTATTGTATTGTGGAAAAGTATGTTGGATTAAACGAAAGCCTGAAGCTTTTTATAGCTACGTTAAAAACCAGCTCGAGGATAAAGGAGGGAATTTGTCCGTGGAGTCTGAGGATGTGGGCGAGGTACTAAACAAGTACTTTGCATCTGATTTCACCAAGGAGAAGGACATGGAGGACAGTGAGATCAGTGTGGAGACTAATATGCACATGCAGTTTGAGATTAAGGAGTAGGACATGTGGGACTCGTAAAGCTTTCAAGATTTCACGGTTAGTTTGTTCTCACATGTACCAATTAAGGTACAGTGAAATTTGAGTTAAGAGCATTAAGAGAGATAAATCCCCCCAGGACCTCATGGCATCTATTCCAGGCTATTGAGAGAGGCAAGGGAGACGATTGCAGGACCTTTGACAAAGATCTTTGCATCTTCTCTAGCCACAGGGTGAGATCCCAGAAGACTTTAAAGGAAATGTGCAGCATGGGGTTTGTACACAGAGGGTGGTGAGTGGCTGGAATGCAGTGCCGGGGGTAGGTGGTTGAGGCAGATATGATAGCAACATTTCAGAAACATTTGCATCAACTACATCTTCAGGCAGCCCTTTCCATACATCCACCAACCTTTGTGAAAAAGTTGCCCCTCGCATTCATATCCTTCCCCTCTCACCTTAAACTTGTGTGCTCTGCTTCTTGACTCCCCTATCTATTTACACTGTGCTCCCCCCATGTTTTTATAGTTCTCTATAAGATCAGCCCCCTGTCCTCCAAGCAATAGAGATCTAGTCTGCACAACCTCTCCATGTGACTCAAGCCCTCGAGTCCTGGCAACTGGTCCTGGTAAATCTTCTCTGGACCATTTCCAGTTTAATGTTGTCTTTTCTATAACAGGGTAACCAAAACTGAACACCATACTGCAAGAGCAGCCTTGTCACTGTCTTATACAACTGCAACATAACATCTCAACTTCTCTTCTCAATTCTCTGAGTGATTAAAGGCCAATGTTGCAACAGCCTACTTGACACCCTATTTACCTGTGACAGCGCCTTCAGGGGAATACGTACTTGGACTTCTCGATTTCAATGCTCCGCAAACTCCCCAGGGTTCTACTGTTCACCGTGAAGGTCCTGCCCTGGTTTGTCATCCCAAAATGCAACAGCCCTCACCTTGCTGAATGAATCATAAGATGTTCCGTGGCTCCCATCACTGGCTGCTCCAGAACATCATAGAATCAGACAGGCACTTCGACCAAACTTGTCCATGTTAAGCCCACGTTTGCAGTTAAATGTTGTGATAGTACCTGCCTCACCTATCTCCTCTGGCAGCTTGTTCCATATGCCCACTACCCTCTGTACGTTGAAAGTTGCCCTTCAGGCTCCTATTCAATCTCCTCTCACCTTAAACGCATGCCCTCTGGTTCTTGAATAGACTAGGACTATTTTCCTTGGAGCGCAGGAGGATAAGGGGTGATCTTATTGACTGCATTCCCCTCATCTATTTCTCTCATGATGTCATAGAACTTCATAAGATCATTCCCCAGTTCATGCACTCCAAGGACTAGTCCTAGCAGCCCAACCTCTCCCTGTAGGCCAGCCTCTCGATTCCTGGCAGCATAATTAATGTATCATTAATATAGATGGCAAACCACAGAGACCACAACACCATCACCTTGCTATGTAAAATATAAGGATTTTAGAAAAAGTATCAATATTCTTGCTTTGAACTTTAGTACTTAGTCCCGTCTTTCTCGCAGACTTCATAAGCTAATTGTAAAACAAAGGTTGTAAAGTCGCCACCAGTCAGCATGGCATAGGCGTGGCTGGCAGCGTTTCTGATGCAAGAAACATCCTGTATTACACGAGAGTGTAAATTGGGTGGAGCTAAAGTTCAGAGCAGCATTCAAAGAATGAAGTCTGCACCACCATTTGCTGCAGAGAACCGTATGAGCGGCAGCTGCTTAATTTATGGGTTGATTACGTAGAATAGCAGGCTGCTTCAATCATTTTGTTTTTGCCCATTAGATTTCTTTTGCCTTTCCATTCACCGGATATTTACTTAGTTTGAAATAATATGTCAAAAATATATGATACTAATTTGCAGCTGTAGAATTTTTTTAATGTTCCTGTTTAGGTACATTGCATTAAGTATTGTGGGTATACATTTTGCTATAATTTTTTAACAAAAGATGCATTTGAACCACAATAATATAAAGCTTTGAGAATTGCATTTGTTTTTTTTTGTGCTGTGCACTCTAGATTGCCTTTTGCATTTTAATAATATTGTGAGGATTCAGGGTGACTTGGACAGGTTGGGGGAGTGGGCAGATGCATGGCAGATGAAGTTTAATGCGGATAAACGTGAGGTTATCCATTTTTGTAGCAAAAACAGGAAGGCAGATTACTATCTAAATGGTGTCAAGTTGGGAAAAGGGGAAGTACAACGGGATCTGGGGGTCCTTGTACATCAATCTATGAAAGTAAGCTTGCAGGTACAGCAGGCAGTGAAGAAAGCGAATGGCATGTTGGCCTTTATAACAAGAGGAATCGAATATAGGAGCATAGAGGTCCTTCTGCAGTTGTACAGAGCCCTAGTGAGACCACACCTGGAGTATTGTGTGCAGTTTTGCTCCCCTAATTTGAGGAAGGACATTCTTGCTATTGAGGGAGTTCAGCGTAGGTTTACAAGGTTAATTCCCGGGATGACGGGACTGTCATATGCTGAGAGAATGGAGCAGCTGGGCTTGTACACTCTGGAGTTTAGAAGGATGAGAGGACATCTCATTGAAACATATAAGATTGTTAAGGGCTTGGACACATTAGAGGCAGGAAACATGTTCCCGATGTTGGGTGAGTCCAGAACCAGGGGCCACAGTTTAAGAATAAGGGGTAAGCCATTTAGAACAGAGACGATGAAACACTTTTTCTCACACAGAGTGGTGAGTCTGTGGAAATCTCTGCCTCAGAGGTCGGTGGAGGCGGGTTCTCTGGATCCTTTCAAGAGAGAGCTAGATAGGGCTCTTAGAAATAGTCTGGGGATATGGGGAGAAGGCAGGAACGGGGTACTGATTGGGGATGATCAGCCATGATCAAATTGAATGGCGGTGCTGGCTCGAAGGGCCAAATGGCCTACTTCTGCACCTATTGTCTATTTGGTTGATCTCTCAAATTTTGAAGGCAACACGTTAACAAGACAATTTTATCTTGCATATTTTCATGGTCACGTTTTTTAAATGTATTTTATTCCATGCCTTTGACAGTCTTTGTCACTTTTCTATGGTACGATGTCTGACTGACCCCGTGCTAAGTGTCACCTTGCAGCTAACCTATTTGACCAATTATTTGACATTCATTTTGTATATAGTTTATTTTATTAATTGCTGACTATTACCATTATATGGAAATTAATAGCGTGCATATTATTAAGTTGTCGTTTCGCATTGGCAGAATAAGCCCATGTGAAGACTTTTGATTTAAAAGAGCAAGAAAGGACCTTACATGGTAAAGAAATGTAATTCAATCTTTATAATATGGGTCGATTTGCAGTTTATGTTAGATGAGATCATTGGATTCATAGAGTGATACAGCGTGAAAACTGGCCCTTTAGCCCAACTTGCCCACACCAGCCAACATGTCCCACCTGCCTGCATTTGGCCCATATCCCTCCAAACCTGTCCCATCCATGTACCTGTCTAACTGTTTCTTAACCTTTGGGATAGTCCCTGCCTCAACTACCTCCTCTGGCAGCTTGTTCCAAACACCCACCACCCTCTGAGTGAAATATGGGGAGAAGGCAGGCACGGGCTATTGATAGGGGACGGTCAGCCATGATCACAATGAATGGCGGTGCTGACTCGAAGGGCCGAATGACCTCCTCCTGCACCTATTTTCTATGTTTCTATGTTTCAACCATGCTGACCAAGATGCTCCATCTAAGCTAGTCCCATTTACCTGCGTTTGCCCCCAAACTGCTTCAAACCTTTTCTATCCAGATACCTGTCCAAATGTTTGTTAAATGTTGTCAACTACTTCCTCTGGCAGCTCGTTCCATGTATCTGTGTGGAAAAAGTTACCCCTTGAGTTCTAATTAAATCTCTCCCCTCTATGACCATTTGCATCTTTGCCCTCTAGTTCTTGCATCCCATAGTATGGGAAAACAGATTATGCATTCATCCTACCTGTTCCCCTATAAAGTCTCCTGCACTTCAATGTATCAACTAGCCTGCCCAACCTCTCCCTAAGGCTCAAGACCTCGGGAACCGGCAACATCATTGTAAATCCTCTTTGCATTCTTTCCACCTGAATGGCACATTTCCTACTTGAGGGGGATCATAATTATACACTACAAGTGCAGCATGGCTTGAAAATCAAACGGCTGCAGATGCTGAGACAAAAACACAGCTCGGTAGTTTGGGCATCGTCTGTGGAAGGAGAAACAGTGAACATTTCAGGTCAAAGACAAAGAGTTTATTTGAAACATTAACCTTATTTCCCTTACCACACTTGCTGCCTCGTCTGCTGAGTGGGCCCAATAAGTTCTGTCTGCTGAATAATAGGGCTGAAGAGCCTTTTTTTGTTGTAGCTGTTGTGTGACAATGAAGTAGTCATTCATTCAAACCAGTTCTTGGTTTATTCTCTATGATTACATCTCGGTCTTGTTTGTTCACAGCTCCATAAATACAGTGAGTGAAATGATCTGGAGTTGGTATTGTGTTCATTTTTGGTTACCCTGCTATTAGAAGCATGTTGGTAAGCTGGAAAGAGTTGTGATGATGTTGCCAGGACTTCAGGGCCGGAACTGTAGGGAGAGGTTGAGCAGGCTAGGGCTTTATTCTTTGCAGCGCGGGAGGATGAGGGGAGATGTTACAGAGGAGTATAAAGGGCCTGTCCCACTGACGTGACCTTTCAGCGACTGTCTTCGACCTTCAAGCTCGAGGGCACTCGCCTGAAAAACCTCGAGCTGGATCGACCGTCAGCGATGAAACCGCGAGCCGGATCGACCTTGTGCGCATGCACACGCACACACGTACGCACACGTAGAAAGGGAAAGCGGGGGAGCGCTGTCTGAAATTCACACCCGCGATGAATAGGAAGGTAAACGATGGCTGGCATGGTTACGGCAAGTAATTTAGAGGGGGGGGGGGAGAAGGAGTGGAGACACTTTTAAGAAGCCAGACAACGTTTAATAAACTTTAGCGGCCATTTAACATTACGGTCGGTTTACTTACCTTTTTTCTCAACGAGCTATTACCTTTGATTGCCTTTGGTTACCTACGATAGCATTACGACCTACTACGACCTAACTCGACTGAACCTATGGGTAAAAAAAATATCGATTTTTTTTCCATGGTGACCTTTTTTAAATCGTGGGCATTTTTCAACTTGCTGAAAAAAACGCCGCGACCTAACTGAAGCCTCAAGTACGCGGGGACTACTCTAGAGCACGAAGAAGTTACGAAGACCTCCTAGGACCTCGTGTCGACCATGCTGCGAGTATGAGTCGAGGGCAAACTCGTCTGAACTCGCCAATTAGGTCGCCGCAGTGGGACAGGCCCTTTAGATTCCCTTTAGGGAAATAGATAGTAAATGCAGTATTTTACCCAGAGTAAGGGAATCTAGAGCCAGGGGTCATAGATTTAAGCTGTGAGGAGAAACATTTAAGAGAAACCTGTGGGGTAATGTTTGCACACAGTGGGCGGTGGGTGTATGGATCGAGCTGCCAGGGGAGGCAGGTACTATAACAGCATTTAGATGCAAACGTGGGCTAGCGGGTTCAACATGGACAAGTTGGGCCGAAATGCCTGTGTGATTCTATGATACTCTGGAGCAGCCAGTGATGGGGGCCACGGAATGGTTTATGTTTCATTCAGCAAAGTGAGAGCTGTCGCATTTTTGGGATGACAAACCAGGGCAGGACCTTCACGGTGGACAGTAGAACCCTGGGGAGTTTGTAGCGCATTGAAATCGAGAAGTCCAAGTACATATTTCCCTGAAGGCGCTGTCACTGGTAAAGGGTGGTCAAGTAGGCTGTTGCAACATTGGCCTTTATCACTCAGGGAATTGAGTAGAGAAGTTGAGATGTTATGTTGCAGTTGTACAAGACAGTGGCAATTTGGACAGGTGCATGGAGGGATGCGGGCCTAACCCGGGAAGCTGGGACTAGTGAAGATGGGGATGTTGGGCCAGAGGTCTTGTTTCCATACTCTATGACTCTGAGATGTAGTTATTTTATCCCAGTTTGTTTCAGTTTACTTGAGATGTAACATAATACATTCAGATTGGCTTGGTATCAATGTAAAATTGTCCCTAGTCTGTGTATGAGAGTGTTAATGTGCGGGGATCACTGGTCAGTGTGGACTCGGTGGGCCGAAGGGCCTGTTTCCACACTGTATCTCTAAACTAAACTCAAAGCGATTAGATTCTTGAAGGCACTACCAAAAGGAACCTTTATTATCATACATTTTTTTTTATCTAGCGAGTTCCTGAGCCGTACTGATAAGTTCCTCTACACCAACTGTGATCAGTAAGTTCACCAAACTTGGTTTCAAGTGCCTGCTGAAAACACAACATGGATAGCTGAGCTTATCTGAGCTTTCAAATGTGAAGCTTCCATTGCCATTGCCGTTTCAAGCACAGGGCAGGCCGAACAGCTGCCTAGTGATGTCAAATATTTATCATGTGGTAAAATATTTAGTTAATTTAAATTTTTTTTAATTACAAAATTATCAAAATGAAATACATTATTTTTTTTCTTTCAGTGTTTCTGACGGCAGTGAACTGCTACAGTGTAAAAGCAGCCACAAGAGTGCAAGATATCTTTGCTGCAGCAAAATTGCTGGCATTATTTATGGTCATTATTCTGGGCTTTGTGCAGATTTGTAAAGGTAAGTGTGAGATAAAGTTTAATTATCCAGTCAGTCTGTTGCTACTAAATTTTCTTGCAAAGACATCAGTAACCTTTGACCGGCATTAGGGATAGACAATAGGTACAGGAGTAGGCCATTCTGCCCTTCGAGCCAGCACCGCCATTCGTGATCATGGCTGATCATCCACAATCAGTACCCTGTTCCTGCCTTCCCCCATATCCACTGATTCCGCTATCTTTAAGAGCTCTATCTAACTCTCTCTTGAAAGCACCCAGAGAACCTGCCTCCACCACTTCTGAGGCAGAATTCCGCAGACTCACAACTCCCTGATAAAAATTTTCCTCATCTCCGTTCTAAATTGCTTACCCCTTATTATTAAACTGTGATCCCTGGTTCTGGATTCCCTCAACATCGGGAACATGATTCCTGCCTCTAGCGTGTCCAAATCCTTAACAATCTTAATAAGATCCCCTCTCATCCTTCTAAATTCCAGGGTATACAAACCCAGCCGCTCCATTCTATCAACATATGACAGTCCCGCCATCCCAGGAATTAACCTTGTGAACCTACACTGCACTCCCTCAATGGAAAGAATGTCCTTCCTCCAATTTGGAGACCAAAACTGCACACAATACTCCAGATGTGGTCTCACTAGGGCCCTGTACAACTGCAGAAGGACCTCTTTGCTCCTATACTCGACTCCTCATGTTATAAAGGCCAACATGCCATGCCATTCACTTTCTTCACTCTAGTGAAGATGGGCAGTAAATGTCGGTCACGCTCCAAAGTGGACAATCAAACCCTATTTTGGGGCGGCACGGTGTCGCAGGGGTAGAGTTGCTGCCTTGCAGCTCTGGAGACCCTAGTTCGATCCTGACTACGGGTGCTGTCTGTACGTTGTCCCCGTGACCTGTGTGGGTTTTCTCCGAGATCTCCAATTTCCTCCCACACACCAAAGACGTGCAGGTTTGCAGGGTAATTGTCTTCGGTAAAAATTGTAAATTGTCCCTAGAGTATAGGATGGCGCTAGTGTACAGGGATCGCTGGTCAGCATGTGCCCAAGGGCCTGTTTCCACACTGTATCTCTAAACTAAACTAATATTCGTGCTATTTATCCGAAGTAACATTACACTTAACACTGGATGAAGCGTAAAATCTGTCACTATTCAGCCTTCGTCAGGAGGATGTTTTACGTCAAAACTTTCTTGAATTTTGTGACTCTAAACTTGTTTTAATATCCTCCAAACTAAAAACTCTTAACAATTTAAGTATCTGACTTACATTATTTCTGTTTGGATCAGCAATCATTAGGTTAGAATGGCCATGGTTCACTTTAAAAATGAAATTGTAACTTCCATTCCATTGTTGGAACCATCATCACCCGGATATTTTGAAACTGAGTTTATATGATGGATTAATTGAACTCTGCTGTGTGAATGTAGACTTCTTGGACAAAGCTACTGCCTCACAGTGCCAGAGACTCGGGTACCATCATGACTGGGTGCTGACTGTAATGTATTTGCACGTTCTCCCCGTGACCTGGGTGGGTTTTCCCCGGGTGCTCCGGTTTCCTCTCACACTCCAAAGATGTACAGGTTTGTAGGTTAATTGACTTGATATCAATGTAAATAAATTGCCCCTAGCGTGTGTAGGGTAGTGTTAATGCGTGGGGATTGCTGGTCGGTGCGGACACAGATACACAGATATGCAAGTGTAAGGTGTGAAAACATGACAAAAGGGGATGGAGATCAATGAACATGTGGAATAGATCATTGTTAGCTCGGGGAAGGTGACAACAAAGCAAACAGCAATAAAATGTAAACGAGGACAGTCACACTGGCCGGAGAACTGGGTAGGGTGGAGGGATGGAGAGAGAGGTTACTTTGAGAGGCTGGTCAAGAAACACATCTGCGCCTTCCTCCCTCGCAACATGGACCCGTTACAATTTGCATACCGTCCGAACAGATCCACGGACGATGCGGTCTCCCAGGTTTTGCACACCGCTCTCTCTCACCTTGACAGCCAGAAGGGGGGCTACGTGAGGATGCTGTTCATAGACTTCAGTTCAGCCTTCAACACGATAGTCCCCATCAGACTGGCCGAGAAGCTGCTGGAACGGGAGCTCAACACCCCCCTGTGTGCCTGGGTCATGGACTTTCTCACCGCCAGGCTCCAGGTAGTCAAGATGGGAGGAAATACATCGAAGACCCTCACCCTGAGCACAGGATCGCCCCCAGGGTTGCGTCCTCAGCCCCCTATTGTACTCCGTGTACACACATGACTGTGTGGCCAGGTTCAGCTCCAACTCCATCATCAAGTTTGCTGATGACACTGTGCTGGTGGGCCTGATCTCAGACAACGATGAGAAGGCCTACCGGGAGGAGGTGGCTGATCTGGCACTCTGCTGTCAGGACAACAGCCTCCTCTTGAACATCAAAAAAACGAAGGAGCTGATCGTGGACTTTAGGAGGGCACATCATCCGAGGACGTACACACCACTGAGGATAAATGGGGCTACTGTGGATAGGGGAGTCCACATCTCTGAGGATATGATATGGACATCGCACGCTGCAGCACTCGTGAGTAAGGCAAGGCAGCACCTTTACCACCTCAGGCAATTGAGGAAATTCAAAGTGTCTCTGAGGATCCTCCAGTGCTTCTACTCAGCTGCTGTGGAAAGCATCTTGTCCGGAAATATTACAATCTGGTTTGGGAATTGCTCTGCCCAGGACAAGAAGGCTCTGCAGAGAGTAGTGCGTTCGGCCGAACGCACTATGGGAACTTCTCTCGCCCCTCTGCAGGAACTATACATCAGGAGGTGCAACTCCAGAGCCAACAAGATCATGGGAGACCCCTTCCACCCCTGCAACGGACAGTTCCAGCTGCTACGGTCAGGCAAACGCCTCCGTTGCCATGCTGTGAAAACGGAGAGGATGAGGAGTTTCTTCCCAGAAGCCATGAGGACTGTAAACTCCTATCTCACCAGGGACTAACTCACTGTACCATTCTACTGTTGTGATGTCTTTTTAAAATCGCTGTTTTTTCTTTTTTTCCTCCCACAAATATGTAATATGTGAATATGTGATTCTGTTCCATTCTGTTTTGTGGTTTTTTTGCACAATCCGCAGGCACGGCCACTTTTCATTTCACTGCGCATCTCGTATGCGTATGTGACGAATAAACCTGGCTTGACTTGACTTGAAGTTAGAGAAGTCAATGTTCATACCACTGGGGTGGAAGTTGCCCAAGTAAAATATGAGGTGCTGTTCCTCCAATTTGCGTTGGGCTTCACTCTGACAGTGGAGGAGGCCCAGGACAGAAAGGTCAGTCTGGGAATGGGAGGAGGCAGGGATGAGGTGAACGTTCAGTGCAAAGATTGGGGTTAGAAGAGTCGGTCTACCCCACAACAGAAGGGGGAGGAGGTGTACAGTTTGATAGCCACAGGGAAGAAGGATCTCCCGTGGCGTTCTGTCCTGCATCTTGGTGGGACCAGTCAGTTGCTGAAGGTGCTCCTCAGGTTGACCAGTGTGACATGGAGGGGATGAGCTGTATTGTCCAGGATGCGCCGCGGTTTGAGGAGCATCCTCCCCTCCAAGACCAACCTCCCGTGAATCCAATTCCGCCCCCAGGTCGGAGCCGGCCTTCCTGAGGAGTTTGTTAATCCTGTTGCCGTCTGCGGCCTTCACCCTGCACAAGGCAGCGATGAAGGTGGCCCTGGCTACCACCCATTGGTAGAACATGTGCAACATCTTATTTTTTGAGGTGTTCTCAATAAGTACAGGTGGCTCTGTCCCTTTTTGTACAGGACCTCAGCGTTCCTGGACCAGTCTAGGTTACTTTTCAAGTAAATTCCAAGGTATTTGTACTCCTTGGAAAACTGTACATCCACACCATTGACGGATACGGGACAGGGGTGTTCCTCTCCTCCTAAAGTCCAGGGAGTTGCAGAGGGAATGGTCTCCGTGGAAATCGGAAAGATGTGGCTAATGGTGGGATCCTGTTGGAGGTGGCGATAATGCTGGAGGATTATGTTGGATGGGGTGGAAGGTGAGGACTAAGGGGACTCTGTCTCTGTTGTGACTGGGGGGAGGGGGAAGAGCAAGAGCGGAGCTGCGGGAGGGCCTCATCGATGATGGAAGAGGGGATCCCCTGTTCTCAAAAGAATGAGGACATCTCAGATGACCTGGTATGGAACACATAGAAACATAGAAAAATAGGTGCAGGAGTAGGCCATTCGGCCCTTCGAGCCTGCACCGCCATTCAATGTGATCATAGCTGATCATCCAACTCAGTATCCCGTACCTGCCTTCTCTCCATACCCCCTGATCCCTTTAGCCACAAGTGCCACATCTAACGCCCTCTTAAATATAGCCAATGAACTGGCCTCAACTACCTTCTGTGGCAGAGAATTCCAGAGACTCACCACTCTGTGTAAATAATGTTTTCCTCATCTCAGTCCTAAAGGAATTCCCCCTTATCCTTAGATTGTGACCTTGTTCTGGGCTCCCCCAACATCGGGAACAATCTTCCAGCATCTAGCTTGTCCAATCCCTTAAGAATGTTGTACGTTTCTATAAGATCCCCCCCTCAATCTTCTAAATTCCACCTCTTCTTGGGCGCAGATGCAGCGTAGATGGGGGAATTGAGAGTAGGGGATAGAGTCCCTACAGGAAGCAGGGTGGGAAGAAGTGTAGCCTAGATAGATGTGGGAGTCAATGGGGTTATAATAAATGTCAGTCGATAGTCTATCTCCTGTGATGGAGACGGTGAGATCACGAAGCGTTAGGGAGGTGTCGGTAGGGGGATGCTATGTGAATTATTGTGGCAGTTAATATTTTTAACACAATAATCACAATAACATTGCATAACCTTAAGTTTCAGTGCTCTGTATTAGCGCATCACCTCATCTCGCGTATCTCTTTTGCCTTTTAAACTAAAAATCTTACTATTTGATAGCCATGAATGGTGGTGCTGGCTCGAAGGCCTACTCCTGCACCTATTGTCTATGTGAGTTGATGTATAGCCATTCTTGCCTTCAACGATAGAAATAGTAAATAACGTTCATGGCCGTGTTGGTAGTGTGTCATCCTGGTTCATGTGTCAGATGGCAAGATAGTAGTTGGGCTACATGTTGAACGTGTGAGAAGAAAAGAAAATGAGACATTTTGAAGGAATGCAACAGCAGGGTCCGTAGATTAATTAGAGTTTGGTGGAAAGTAGATTTTATCCTGAAGAATCCGATCATGTAAACCTCCCATCCGTGGAAAACCCAGCAATTTAAGGTGAATCCAGTTGTTAGTTGTATTAGGACAGTCATTTAAAAAAAACTAGTCAGAATGTTTAGCATCTCTACCCCTCTTGCTCCTGCCTGTTTTCATGCTTCTCAGATCTGTTAAAATATCCATGAACTGAAATGGCCCCTCTGTTTCCTTGCCCACGAATGCTGACTGATCTGTCAAGTACTTCCAGCATGTCTGGTTTTAGTTTGGTGAAACTTGGATCACTTTGTAAAGAACATAGGACACAGAGCCAGCAATACAGTGCAGGAACAGTCCCTTCAGCCCACAATGTCTGTGCCAAACATGATGCCAAAATATACTCATCTCATCTAGCTGTATTTGATCCACTATCCCAACACTCCTTGCATATCCATGTGCCTATCCAAAAATCTCTTCAATGCCACCTCCACCAGAGCCACTGGCAGCCTATTCCAAGCACCCACCACCCTCTGAATACAAAAACATAACCTTTGCTCCTCTCACCTCAAAGCTCTGACGTGAGAATAATTAAGTGCTTTCCAGTGGTCGTCAATACTGATATGTTCTTTATTGACTTCGGACTTCAAGATTTCCAGAGATTATACGCGAAGAGTGGGCATGTGATAGCTGCCCGTTTACAGGCCAGCCTCGCATCAGGTTGTTCTTCTGTGTTCCCCTTTTGTCAATTCCCAGTGTAATATTTGCAATGTAAAATCTCAGCATGTGGAACAACAGGAAATTAACCATTGCCCTGAAAAATGTCATTATGCATATCGGAAGCCCATAAAGGATGATACTAGTATTTCCGGTTGAGATATTGATTGACGCTTTATTGGCACGTACTTGTACAGTGAGATTCTTTGTTTGCAGACTGTACAAGTTTACAAGAGTTGCCGTGTAAAGGCTTACAAATAGCATTTAAAAAAAAGCCCACAAAGTTACAAGAGTGTTCAATATCGTCCCTCTTCCTGCTCCCTTACAAGCTTTCAGTGGTTTGGTAATGATGAGAGTGTTATTACCAAATGAGACTGGTAATTGAGAAAATTGTGTAGTGATTTTCAAGTCCCAGCTTGCCCCAGCCCTTTAACTGCGTGGTATACGCACGCACGTAAACACATCCTTTTTACACCGGTTTGCAGATAATTGTGATGAACTAGAACAATGGATTTTTTACTTTCCCTTATCCATCTTGCAAACCAGCCTCACCCCACCCCCACCCCCACCCCACCCACATTGATTCCATGTTGTTAAAGAAGGAACTGCAGATGCTGGAGAATCGAGGGTTACAAAAAAAACTGGAGAAACTCAGCGGGTGCAGCAGCAGCATCTAAGGAGCGAAGGAGATAGGCGACGTTTCAGGTCGAGGGTCTCGACCCTTCGCTCCTTAGATGCTGCTGCACCCGCTGAGTTTCTCCAGCTTTTTGTGTAACCCACATTGATTCCATCTACACTTCACCCTGGCTCATAAAAGCACCCAACACAATCAAAGCCCTTGTACACTCCTGTCATTCCCTCTTCTCCTCCCATCAGGCGGAAGATGCAAAAGCTTGAAAGCACCAGATTGAGGATCAGCTATTTCCCTGCTGTTATCAGACTATTGAACGAACCTCTCATAATTAAGGGTGTGTATTTGATCTCCCAATCTGTCACATTAGGAACCTCGCAGTTTTTTTAAAAAAATCGATACTATATTTTGCAGTCAGTTTATTTTCTCTTTGCATTCATTGCGTGTTGTACTTGTGTTTGGGTTAATTGTATATGATTATCCTGGATAGCATGCGCAACAATGCTTTCACCATTTCTTGGCACACCTGACAATAATCAACAAGCATAAAAATACCAATATCAAATTTGGATCTTTAAGAAACACCATCATGTTCTTATTGCCAGCCATAAATCTTCCTGAATCAAAGGTGTCAGGGGGGCTATGGGGAGAAGGCAGGAGAATGGGTTCACGAGTGAGAGATAGATCAGCCATGATTGAATGGCAGAGTAGACTTAATGGGCCAAATGGCCTAATTCGGCTCCCATCACTTATGAACAAAAAAATATGCGAGAGTGTGGAAATGTTGAATTCTGGTGCAAAATTCTTAACGTGAAATATTAACTCTGTTTCCCTCCGTACAGATGCCTCCTGACGTGCTGTATTTTCTGTTTTTATCTTCTGATTCCTGCTGTCTTGTAGCTTTAGCACCATGTTATACAGAGCAATCATTTATTTGTACTGAGGCTCAGTGATTGCCGCAACCTATGGTTTCTGGGATGAAGTGAGTTTCGGCAGTAAGTTCATTTCTAAATGCCATTGCCGCATATTGCAACTGGAGCACATTGTTTGCAACATTTTAATCAAATATTATAAACACTCTTTGACTAGTTGGTCAACTTATGGAGTCGTAGTTATATAGTGTGGAAATGAGCCCTCTGCCCAACCCGTCAATGCCCACCAAGTTGTCTACCTGAGCCAGTCCTATTTGCCTGTTTTTGGCCCAATCTTTCTAAACATTTTACTATCCATGTACCTGCCTAAATGTTGTAATTGTACCAACATCTTCGGTTTCCTCTGCCAGCTCTTTCCGTATATCCACCACCCTCTGCGAGTAAGTTGCCTCTCAATCCCTTTTAAACCTTCCCTCTCCCAGTTTAAACCTCTAGTTTTAATCTCCCCTGTCCATTCATTTTACCAATGTCCCACATGGTTAAGGTCATAACTTGGCCTTGGAACCTTCACTCCTTGGAAAACGATCCTACCCTATGTGGCTTGTTCTTGTATCTGAAGCCCTCCAGTCCCAGTAAATTCCTTGTGCCTCTTTTCTGCACCCTCTCCAGCATAACAGCATCCATCCTACAGCTGGATTGCTGGAACTGCACACTGTAATAGAAGTGCGGTCTGGCTCTTGACTTGTACAGTTGTAAAGTCCTGAACTCAATGCCCTAATCAATGAAGGCAAATGAGCCAAATGCCTGCCTTCTTCACCACCCTGTCTTGCTCAAGGCAGACAAGATTTCACTCTTCCAGTTTTGGACACTTGAGTAACTGAGAAAGCATTTCCACTGAGATTCTTTTTGTAGTTCAGTAATGAAAGTAGCAATCCCACTGTTGGCCCTGAACTATTGAATTTTGTGAGATGTTCTGTTCTAAAAATATTACAACGTTATAACTTTTATTTGAAATCCGGAGATATGATTTAAGGTCAATTTTCTGTTGTTTAATGGACACAGTATTAGTTTCAGATTAGATAGCAATGATTTGAATGAGAAAGGACAAGGTTTGACTAGTAAATTGCAGATTATACTAAAATTGTAGCCAATGTTGGTTGCAACTTTTTAAAGCAAAATTGACAATAGTTGTACTGAAACACTTGGTCGACTGAGCTGTGTGACTAGTGGCCTGCAAACTCAGCAGTGGCAAACATGATCTGTATTTTAAAATCTGTCCTGGGCAAGGAATTGTGCGCAGCAGGACGATAAGACTAATGGGCTAATGATTCTGCAGAAAGAAGGGTCTCGACCCGAAACGTCATCCATTCCTTCTCTCCAGTGATGCTGCCCGTCCCGCTGAGTTACTCCAGCATTTGGTGTCTACTGAAGGAATATGTTTAGCACTGTATCCTTGTCCCAACAATTGGTAACTTTGTCCCTCCTCAGCAGGCACAAGCAGCGGAAGCTGAACAGTAATAAAGATATGTATATTTATTAATCTGGCAAGTGTTGAAATTCCACTCATTGTGACGATCCTTATTATAGTTCCTTATTCAGCTGCACACTCTAAGGCTGTACCTAACTGGCCCGCAGGTGGAGACAGGAACTGCAGTGGTTGACATGATATTCAAGCGATGGGTTGAACATCTGGGTTATCTGTGATCATCAGGTACTTGGCAACCACTGTCGGCAATCCAGTGGCTGTGAGTGCTACCATTTCATTCATCATTTGACAAGCCTGGCTGTTCTCTGGTCACCTGAGAATATTTCTGGAGAGGCCACCACCTGTGGTGTGGTAGATGCTTGAGAGTTCGGCTAAATAACCAAGTGACTTGAATGGGAGGTCCGTATAGTACCAAGCCCCTTATCATAAAAGCACTTTCTAGTCCTCCATATCCGCTATACTGCATCTAGTTCCATGAGCAAAAAAAAACTTTTTGTGCCCAAAATCTAAACTGTTAAGGGCCTGTCCTACCAGCATCCGACTCCATGCGATGAGCGCGATCAAACTAGAAGCGGGGGCCGCGCGGAGGTCGGGTGATCCCCTGTACAGGGCCGTTCCCACCAGCATGCGCCTGCATGCGGCAAGCGCAACCAAACCTGCAGCGAGGGCCGCGCGGAGGTCGGGTGAGTGGCGCAACGCGGCGCAAAGTGAGGCGAACCTGGAGCGAAGTCTTAAGGTAAGTTCGCCAGGACAGAGACGGCCACGGAGCCACACACATAGAAGGTCACGGAGGCACCTACAGAGAGGTTCACGGAGGCACGACGTCGAGGCGGTGTGTAATGCGTCGAGGCGGCTGCGAGCCGACAAGCCATTGCCGCGCGGAATTTTTGAACATGGTCAGTTTTTCGGAGCCCCGCGCGGTGTCGGGACGAACTCCGCACAATTCCGCATGGCTCCGGCGATCGAAGTGGGACCAGCCCCGCGACGCCGGACGGCTCAAGCGACCACGTTAGATCCCGCTCATCGCATGGAGTTGCATGCTGGTGGGACAGGCCCTGTAGTAATTTTTGGTCTGTTTTGGGGTTCTAATAAAGAATATTATGAAGATTTAATAGGAATCTGAGGGGCGAACTTTTTCAAACAAACGGTGGTGGGTGTGAGGAACGAGCTGCCAGAGGAGGTAGCTGAGTCGGGGTTTAAGAAACAATTAAACAGGTACATGTACAGGAGGAATTTGGGCCAAACCCAAGGCAGGTGTGGGCAAGTTGGGCCGAAGGGCCTGTCTCCAGGCTCTATCATTACCATGTGTCGTCGCATATTATCAATCAGCTGCTTCTGTTTGGGCGCAGTATCCGAGGGTTTGTCCTGTTTTAGTCAGCACCGTGGGCAGTTTGCACTTCTCATCTGGTACAGCCCTCTCGCACAAATACCCTTCTATTCACCGCACAGAAAGTCTACAATGAGTAACCCGTCCTGCCCTGCGGGTCCCACCCACATTCCTGAGCCGAGCAAGATAAGATTATGTTCCTGTACGTGCTAGTTTACAAAACAATGACATGAACCTGCTGGAGTAACTCAGCAGGTCAGGTCGATGATGCTGCCTGACCTGCTGATATTGCCCGACCTGCCGAGTTACCCCGGCACTTTGTGTCTTTTTAAAAAAAGATTTTGGTCCTACTGTTGCTCCTGAGCAATAATGAAGGTAATCCAACGGAAAAAAGTACAGATATTTTTGTGTTGGAGCATTTGGGCATTTAAAAGCACTTTTGGCCATTGAAGCATTTTGGAAGTCCAGTCCCAGTTGTGACGTAGAATATGTGGACATCAAACCCAAACACCATTGTAGTAATAGGTGTCATCTACGTTTAGTAATATTGACAGAGGGATACATATTTGCGTAAAAGTTGAGCTAACGCCTCTGATCTTGTTTAAAATACTGCCACAGGCTCATCTGTGAGGGAGCACTTGGGCCTTCAGTTTAAGATCTTGGCCAAAACACTGCACCTCTGAAAATGTACAGTGAACAGGACAGACAGGAACGGGCCGTTTTGTCCACAATGTTTGTGCCCAACATCATGCCTCCCCTTGACTCTTAGTCTGAAGAACGGTCTCTCTCTCTCTCTCTCCCCCCCTCTCTCTCTCCCCCATCTCTCTTTTTTTTTTTTTTTTTTTCAAAAACTTTATTCAACACATTCATAAAATACAACACATCAAAACATAATCAAAATCACACTATAACGAACAGATCATTGTAGTACAACAGTACAATCATTGTTTATAATAGCCTCAACCCCACGCGGTGACCAGCGTTGACGGAAGGCCTCCAGCGTCCCCATGGACACCGCGTGTTCCCTCTCCAGGGACACACGTGCACGGACGTAGGCCCGAAAGAGGGGCAGGCAGCCTACTCTCGCCTGACCGTCGACCGCCCGCTGCCTGGACCCGCGAATGGCCATCTTAGCCAGGCCGAGGAGCAAACTGACAGGTAAGTCCCCCCCCCCACACTCGGCTCTCCCCACTCCCTGCCTTGTGTCCGAACACCAGGATCGTGGGGCTAAAATGCAGCCAGAACTTGAGGAACAACCCCTTCTCCCCCATCTCTCTCTCTCTCTCCCCATCTCTCTCTCTCTCCCCCATCTCTCTCCCCCCACCTTCCCTTCCCCCCTTCTCCCCATCTCTCTCCCCCATCTCTCTCACCCCTCCTCCCCTCCACTCCCCTCTCCCTCTGTCTCTTGCCCTTCTGTCTCTGCCCCTTTCTCTCTGTCTAACCCCATTCTCTCTCTGCCTTCACTCCCCCCCCCCTAGACGCGCCTGCGAGATGGGGCGATGTGCAGTGGATAGGGCGGTTATGGGGTGAAAGGAGCAAACTCATATATCAAGGGGGGTAGTTAGTGTGTGTGACGCCGCATGCCCCCCCCCCCTGCCACCACACGTTGGGGGAACAGACCCAACGGGTCTGCACTTGGTCTAGTATCTATTAAAACTGTGTGTGTGTGATTTTGCCTTTGAAACATATTTTCTCAAAAACCAGAAGCAAATACGCTGAGATTTTTACATATTTCGGTGGCGATTTAACATGATTTTGGAAATCGACTCCTCTCCCTCCCCCTCCCTTCCCATCCCTCTCTCCTCCCCTCTCTCTCCTCCCCTCTCTCTCCTCCCCTCTCTCTCCTCCCCTCCTCTGCTCCACCCCCCTCTCCCTCTGTCTCTTGCCATCTGCCTCTGCCCCTCTCTCTTTTTGCCCCCTCTCTCTCTGCCCAATCTCTCTCTGCCCTCACTCTCTACCCCCCCCCCTCTTAATAATATTAATATAATATGAGGGGGGGTAGTTAGCATGTGTGTGGGGGTGGTTAGTGCGTGTGACGCCGCATGCCCCCCCCCCCCCCACCCCAACTGGGCATTGGAGGAACAGACCCAACGGGTCTGCACTTGGTCTAGTTGCATCTTAATAGTGGCATCACAGACGGATATGGTAGTCAAGAATGCACTTGGCATATTGGCCATCATCAGTTAGGATATTGAGTATAGAAGTTGAGGTGTTATGTTACAGTTGTACGAGACATTGAAGAGCCACATTTGGAGTTTAGTGTTCAGTATTGTTCCCCCTACTTTGAAATAATGTGGGTAAGATGGGAAGAGCGCAGGGAAGATTCATGAGGATGTTCCCAGGACTCGAGGGCCTGAGCTATAGGGGGAAGTTGGGTAGGGTTAGGGTTGGGTCAGGAGGATGTGGTGACCTTAAAAAGGGGTACAGGGTCATGAGGGGAATAGATAAGGTAAATGCACTGAGTCTTTTACCCAGTCAAGAACCGGAGGGCAGAGGTTTGTGGGGAAGGATTGAATAGGAACCTGGGCGGCAACCTTTCACACAGAGGGTGGTGAGTGTATGGAACAAGCTGCCAGTGGAAGTAGTTGAGGCAGATACAATAACAACACTTGTATCACATTCGGACAGGTACATGGATAGCGAAGGTTTAGGTGAATATGAGCCAAACGCAGGCAGGTGGAATTAGTGTCGGCATGGACAAGTTGGGCCGAAGGGCCTGTTTCCATGCTGGATGACTCTATGACTCCAGGGATTGGGTCAAACACGGCCACTGGGGACAAACTTTGACCGAGCATCTCAGTCGGCGTTGGACAAGATGGGCTGAAGGGTTTGTTTCTGCACTGAATAACTATGACTTTAGCGGTGTCACAGCGTAGCAGGCTGCCATTTGTTCATTCCATTCGTTTTAATAATAAAACAATCAGACAGTGCTTGCAATGTAACAGAAATGTGAGAAGAGCAGCTTCCATTAAAGTACAGTACAGGTATTGTTCCAGCAGAGCTTTCTCATAACCTCTGTCATGAACTTTATTGGTGGGGGAGGCAACATCTTTTGTTTATTGTGTTGAACTTGTAAATTGCTGGTGCTTTTAAAAGAAAATACGAAACCTGCTTTAATGAGTTCTTTTAAAATGTGCTCTCTGCAATTATGTCTGTGTGACTGCATGGAATGCTCGCTGAAGGACCCAGTGTTAAGTGACCCACTTTGTACAGTGAAAACCTCCAGCTCCAACAGCGTAATAATACGTGATTGTACTTGATCAAAGAGGTTAGGATTGATCCAGTCGCTCAGTATCTCGACTGTGTTTAAGAAGGAACTGCAGATGCTGGAAAATCGAAGGTAGACAAAAATGCTGGAGAAACTCAGCGGGTGTGGCAGCATCTATGGAGCGAAGGAAATAGGCAACGTTTCGGGTCGAGACCCTTAGGGTCCATAGATGCTGCCTCACCCGCTGAGTTTCTCCAGCATTTCTGTCTACCAGAATCTCTGCTAGATTATTTCATTTAGCTTGAAATGCTTTTGGTCCAGATCTGAGGTAGGACCTGCCAATTTACAACAGTTTTAGAAATTTTAGGAATTAGTCTATTCAATCTCTCCCTGTAGCTGAAATGCACTAAATGAGGCAGCATTGTCCTCAGCAACCCCTCCAAAGCATCCACATTATTCCTGTAATGGGGTGACAAACTACATGCCAAATGTGGCCCAGCCAACATCCTATAGAGCTGCATCTTGACTTCCTGACTCCTTAGCCACAAGGGGAGGTTGGATAGACTTGGATTATTTTCTCTGGAGCATCACAGTTTGAGGGGATTCTTGTATCTGACATGATGAGAGGTATAGACAGATAGAACCTATTTCCCCAGGGTGGAATTGTCCAACACTAGAGATATACAGTGCCCTCCATAACGTTTGGGACAAAGACCCATCATTTATTTATTTGCCTCTGTACTCCACAAATTGAGATTCGTAATAGAAAAAAAAATCACATGGTTAAAGTGCACATTGTCAGATTTTAATAACGGCTATTTTTATACATTTTGGTTTCACCATGTAGAAATTACAGCTGTGTTTACGCATAGTCGCCCTATTTCAGGGCACTATAATGTTTGGGACGCAGCAATGTCATGCATATGAAAGTAGTCATGTTTAGTATTTTGTTGCATATCCTTTGCATGCAATGACTGCTTGAAGTCTGTGATTCATGGACATCACCAGTTGCTGGGTGTCTTCTCTGGTGATGCTCTGCCGGGCCTGTATTGCAGCCATCTTTAGCTTGTGCTTGTTTTGGGGGCTAGTCCCCTTCAGTTTTCTCTTCAGCATATAAAAGGCATGCTCAATTGGGTTCAGATCGGGTGATTGACTTGGCCACTCAAGAATTGACTTTTTTAGCTTTGAAAAACTCCTGTGTTGCTTTAGCAGTATGTTTGGGATCATTGTCTTTCTGTTGAATGAACCGCCAGCCAATGAGTTTTGAGGTACTTGTTTGAACTTGAGCAGATAGGATGTGTCTATACACTTCAGAATTCATTATGCTACTACCATCAGCGGTTGTATCATCAATGAAGATAAGTGAGCCAGTACCTTCAGCAGCCATACATGCCCAGGCCATAACACCCCCACCACTGTGTTTCACAGATGAGGTGGTATGCTTTGGATCTTGGGCAGTTCCTTCTCTCCTCCATACTTTGCTCTTGCCATCAATCTGATATAAGTTAATCTTCATCTCATCTGTCCACAAGACCTTTTTCCAGAACGGTGGTTGCCAATGCCGTATGCTTTAAGTTTGTATACCAATCTCTTATGCGGGACCTTGTTGAAAGCCTTCTGAAAGTCCAGATATAACACATCCACTGGTTCTCCCTTATCCACTCTCCTAGTTACATCCTCGAAAAATTATTTACGATTCGTCAGACATTATTTACCTTTCATAAATCCATGCTGACTTTGTCCAATGATTTCACCACTTTCCAAATGTGCTGCTATCCCATCTTTAATAACTAGCATTTCCCCCACTACCAATGTTAGACTAACTGGTCTGTAATTCCCCGTTTTCTCTCTCCCTCCCTTTTTAAAAAGTGGGGTTACATTAGCTACCCTCCAATCCTCAGGAACTACTCCAGTATCTAAAGAGTTTTGAAAAATTATCACTGATGCACTCATGTTGATAAACAGCAATAAAAGTTTCCAAAGGTGATGGAAAGATTAGAGGAAAGACTAGGTGCTGAGAGCTCTCTTATACCTGCATTAAGGAGGCAATTAAACACACCTGAGCAATTACAAACACCTGTGAAGCCATGTGTCCCAAACATTATGGTGCCCTGAAATGGGGGTACTGTGTATAAACACAGCTGTAATTTCTACATGGTGAAACCAAAATGTATAAAAATGGCCTTCAATAAAATCAGACAATGGGCGCTTTAACCGCATGTAATTTTTTTTCTATTACAAATCTCAAATTGTGGAGTACAGAGGCAAATAAATAAATGATGGGTCTTTGTCCCAAACGTTATGGAGGGCACTGTAAGTTGAGAGAAGAACAGTTGATGGAGGTGAGTGGGGCAAGTTTTTAACACTGAGGGTGGTGAGCCCTGGTACACATTGCCAGGGATGGTGGTGGAGGCAGATGCGATCGTGGCCTTTAAAGGGTTTTGATCGGTACATGGAAGTGCAGTGAGTAAAGGGCCTGCCCCACCCGCATCCCACCACTCCATGCGATGAACACGATCAAACTAGAAGCGGGGGCCGCGCGGAGGTCGGGTGATCCCCTGTACAGGGCCGTTCCCACCAGCATGCGCCTGCATGTGGCAAGCGCAACCAAACTGGCAGCGAGGGCCGCGCGGAGGTCGGGTGAGTGGCGCAACGCGGCGCAAAGTGAGGCGAACTTGGTGCGAAGTCTTAAAGGTAAGTTCGCCAGGACAGAGAGGGGCACAGGGGCACACACACAGAGGGCCACGGAGCCACACACAGAGAGGGACACGGAGGCACGACGTCAAGGCGGTGTGTAATGCTTCGAGGCGACTGCGAGCCGACAAGCCGTTGCCGCGCGGAATTTTTGAACACGGTCAGTTTTTCGGAGCCCCGCGCGATGTCGGGACGAACTCCGCACAATTCCGCACGGCTCCGGCGATCGAAGTGGGACCGGCCCCGCGACGCCGGACGGGTCAAGCGTCCACGTTAGGTCGCGCTCATCGCATGGAGTTGCATGCTGGTGGGACAGGCTCTTTAGGGATTAAGATCATGTGCAGGCAGATGAGATCAGTTCAGCTTGGCCTCATGTTCGGCACAAACATTGCGGCCCAAAGGGTCATTCCTGTCCTGTATTGTTGCATGTTCTCTAGCCACGGCTGACGTACTAGAGCAGGGGTGGGGAACCTACGGCCTTCTAGGCCATTAAGTGCGGCCTTTTGAATGAATCCAAATTTTGTAGAACAAATCCTTTTATTTTTATTAATATGTTTTTGTTCATTATTTTTATTTGAATCTTAAAATGAACGTATTTCAAATGCCAAAGAGTAAAAGAAGATTCAATGAAATAATCCTCCCTGACTGACGGCCACAATTAAAACATTAGTAAGTCGTGAGGGCTATTTTATGTTCGTGATTTAGTTCTAATGCGACTCTAGAAAGTACGTTAACTTTGACATGCACGGAAAGTGCGTTCTTGCTTTTCACCCACTTTTTGCTGCGAATCTACAGTCTCCTACCTGACCCAAATCAAGATGCCCTTTCCCACAAAATGCAGTCACAACAAAGTCATTAAAAGGTTAATTAACTTTAGAATTAACTTTTTTTTTCCATTTTCTTGAAGTTAGTACATAGTAGTTAGAATTTTACAAAATATTGTACGTTTTTAAGTATATCTAATTGTAGTTTCTTGGATGCGGCCTTATTAGATTACAGCTAACTTAATGCGGCATTTCAACATGAAAACGTTCCCCACCCCTGTGCTGGAGAGTGGCCAATGTTATTTATTTGTAAGTAAAGAGAATCCAGGGAACTATAGCCCAGTCTCACGTCAGTGGTAGGGAAGCTATTGGAGAGATTTCTTCGAGATAGGATTTACTCCCATTTGGAAGAGAATGGGCCGATTAGCCCAGGCAGCATAGCTTTGTACACGGCAGGTCATGATTGAGTTTTTTGAGGATGTGACATAGGAGTCTGATGAAGGTAGGGCAGTGGATGTTGTAAACATGGATTTCGGTAAGGCTTTTGATAGGTAGGCTGATCCAGAAGATTAAGGTGTACAGGATTCTCAATGACCTGGTCATCTGGATTAAGAACTGGTTTATTCATAGAAGACGGAGGATTATGGTGGAAGTATGGGTTGTGGTGGAAGGTAGATATTCTGGCTCGAGGTCTGTGACCAGTGGAGGTCCGCAGTGATATGTCCTTGGACTTCTGTGTTATATATATATATATATATAAATTATAATCAATGTAGATAGATTGGTGAGTAAGTTTGCTGACAACACCAAAATTGGAGGAGTTGCAGACAGTGAAGAAGCCTTGCTGAAATGAAAGTTGTATAAAGTGTAGCTCAAACCTTTTGATCAGATTGAACATAGCTCATAATTGGAGCCTGCCCTGTTCCTGTCAAATTGAAGTCTGCATTTCAAGGTGTACATTGGAAGTGTGCAGTACAAGCCATCATGGCATCAATTCTCGTGCAGTAACTGATTTGACTCGCGTTCAGCCCAGTAGCCCTGTATCAATTTTGCCAATGCACGGTGGGAACCACTCATGAGAAACCTGTTTAACACCGGGATCATGTTGGAGGTGTTGGGTGTTGTGGGATGATGGAAATGTTGGAGGATAATGTATTGGATACTGAGGCTGGTGAGGTGGAGAAAGGTGAGGACCAGGAGAACCTGGTGTCCCCCATTCCCCCCACCCTCACCCTTGTGTTTCACCACTAGCCCCGAACCTTCCTCTTTCGGATGCTGATCGGTCAGTGGTCAACAGAGCTCTTCCCTTTGTGTGCTGACACCTCAACTAGTTCCAGGTAGACTGTGATGTAGAGCTCTTCTTCCGTCGCCTTCAGGAAGGACATCATTGCCATAGAGGGAGTGCAGAGAAGGTTCACCAGACTGGTTCCTGGGATGTCAGGACTGTCTTATGAACAAAGACTGCACAGACTCGGTTTATACTCTCTAGAATTTAGGAGATTGAGAGGGGATCTTATAGAAACGTACAAAATTCTTAAGGGGTTGGACAGGCAAGATGCAGGAAGATTGTTCCCGATCTTGGGGAGGTCCAGGACAAGGGGTCACAGCTTAAGGATAAGGGGGAAATCCTTTAGGACCGAGATGAGAAGGACTTTTTTCACACAGAGAGTGGTGGGTCTCTGGAACTCTCTGCCACAGAGGGTAGTTGAGGCCAGTTCATTGGCTATACTTAAGAGGGAGTTAGATGTGGCCCTTGTGGCTAAAGGGATCAGAGGGTATGGAGAGAAGGCAGGTACGGGATACTGAGTTGGATGATCAGCCATGATCATATTGAATGGCGGTGCAGGCTCGAAGGGCCGAATGGCCTACTCCTGCACCTAATGTCTATGTTTCTATCTCTGGGCCTTTTTCTCTAGTGAGGAGTCATCGCCTCCCAGTGACGAGCTTTTGCTCCCATCACTGGCATTCCTCCTCATCTTGGGCTCCCCATGCCGGCCTTGTACCTTCTCTGGACCATTTTTTTCGCAAGAGACGCGACACAACCATCTTGACTTCTCTGTTTCCCTCAGTCATTCCAACCTCACCCCCTCTGAATGCACAGGCACCCTCTCACTTGGCAGCAGTACCAACATTGCTATTAAACCCGCTGACAAGGGAGGCGCCATTGTAGTGTGGGAGGCTGACCTCTACGGTGTTGAGGCCACGTGGCAGCTCGTGGACACCTTCTGAAGCCTACCTCGACCATGACCCCATAGATGACCAGCAGGCCAACATCGCCCATTCCTTCCAATGTGTCTGCAGGCCACGGTTCCACTGTCGGGCAGTATCTCTATCGTTGCGCCTTTGTGCCGCCCTTCTGCTGCCTGCTGCAGGGAGACCTGCAGCCATGAAGAATGCCTGCTGGGCTGATTCAATTGTGTTGGTTGCAGTTAATGGCCTGGCCCACTTTCCTGAGTTATTCCGAATTCTCCCGAGATTTCAAACTCGCAGAATGTTCGTAACGAGGCCGTGGATATATCGTAGCGGCTCGTCGTGCCAGCCGTAGGTACTCGGGGCTATTATTTTTCCTCCTGGAAGTTTTTTATGGAAAAAAGGTCCCAACTTTCCTGATGCCCCGAGTACCTACGGTGGCTGTGTTGTATCTGGGGAGGTTCCAGAGCGTGTTTCTATGGTGGCTTCTCATAGTGCCTGCCATAATTCTGCTACCACTTTGGAGCAATGCCTGGGTTTTGGGTGAACAAAGGCTGAATTCTCATCTTCACAGCAGCCTTGGCTGCAGCCAGCATAGCTGGGCACGGTTATAACGAGACCCCATGAGAAAACCAGGGCATTGTGGAGGCTGTGAACAGTGCCCAAAAATAAAAGTTGACAAGCCAGGACTGATTTAGGCACAGTACACCCAGCAAGAGTTTCTACATTCGTCATCACTTTCTGTATCGGGCATAATCAACACATTATGCTGACTTTGTCTTTGCTTACGGTGCCAAACGTGGAGGAGGATGAAGTACGCTGGGAATGAGCGGAAGGCGAGACACAATGACCCCGTGTCTAGGGTTAATCATCTAACGTTCCAGTTGAGGATCACAGCCCGGAAAGCAGGACACTGTGAGAAGAAGGGTCTTGACCAGAAACGTCACCCATTCCTTCTCTCCCGAGACGCTGCCTGTCCCGCTGAGTAGCTCCAGCATTTTGTGTCCATATTCGGTGTAAACCAGCATCTGCAGTTCCTTCCCACACACGGTGTACCTGTGTACGGTAGAGACTGGAGGAAATGCTAACAGCAGCTGATGAGTGACAAAGTGGATGAGCAGAACGTTAATGGTGAGCACAGGCGCTCCCCAAGAGGAAGTTTAACCATTTCCCATTGCAATTCAGCTGCATTACTAGAGTTGATTCCCCCGTCGTCAACATCTGCTGGATCACCCTCTGTCTAAAACTGACCAGCGCCAGACTGTTAGTTAGCATTGCTGCATAGATAAGCCAGAGGCTCGGATTTTGCTGTACGGAACCAAAAGATCTTTACAAAAAATCCACTACCTCCATGACACAAGGCGAGTGGATGAGTGCACTTCCAACAAACTCTCTACATCATGTAGGAAGGATCTGCAGAAGCTGGTTTATACGTAAGATAGACGCAACATACTGGAGTAAAGGGCCTGTCCTACAAGCATGCAACTCCATGCGATGAGCGCGATCAAACTAAAAGCGGGGGCCGCGCGGAGGTCGGGTGATCCCTGTACAGAGCCGTTCCCACCAGCATGCGCCTGCATGCGGCAAGTACGACCAAACCGGCAGCAGGGCCGCGCGGAGGTCGGGTGAGTGGCGCAACGCGACGCAAAGTGAGGCGAACTTGGAGCGAAATCTTAAGGTAAGTTCGCCAGGACAGAGAGGGGCACACAGAGAGGGGCACTGAGGCACACACACAGAGGGCCACGGAGCCACACACAGAGAGGGTCACGGAGGCACGATGTCGGGGCGGTGTATAAACGTCGAGGCGACTGCGAGCCGACAAGCCGTTGCCGTGCAGAATTTTTGAACATGGTCAGTTTTTCGGAGCCCCGCGCGATGTCGGGATCCGGCTCCGGCGATCGAAGTGGGACCGGCCCCGCGACGCCGGACGGCTCAAGCGACCACGTTAGGTCGCGCTCATTGCATAGAGTTGCATTCTTGTAGGACAGGCCCTTTACTCAGCGGGACAGGCTGCATCTCTGGAGAGGAGGAATGAGTGACGTTTCGGGTCTGAAGAAGGGTCTCGACGCAAAACGTCACCCAGTCCTTCTCTCCCGAGATACTGCCTGTCCCGTTGAGTTATTCCAGCGTTTTGTGTCTTAACTCTGAACATTGTCCACTTGCCTGAGTGGCCTTGGGAAGGTCATGTAGCATGTTTACAGATGGTACATACCTATTTCAGGATGTGTTTGTGTTGGAGTGAGTGCATGAGCAGGATCATCTGCTCCAGTATCTACTTGTGAGGTATCTACGCGATGCCCAGGCTCACTAACCTTTTGCAGCAGTGTGGCTGAAATCAAGCTTCAATCTCCTGCTTTCAAAGGCTTTTCCAGTGGAAACATATAAAAATAGTTTTTAAAAAAACACATATATTGAAAAGTGAGTCCTGTTCAAAAATAATAAAATAGCTTAAAATGTGTAAATGACGAGAACATTAAAATAATGTTAATTAAATTTTAAAAAATAACAAATGACCTTCACATAGTTAAGGACAGGCTGGAAAAAATGTAGGTAGGTGGAGTTATTTTAAATGTTATTTGTTGAGGTATTATTAATTCAATACAATATTCATTCAATACATATTCTTTACATTGTTAAAGTAGTTTTTACTTCATCAATCTACATTTTTTTACATGTCTGTCAGTTGATTTTAAATGGGTCAAGGGCCAGGGAATTCAGTGGGACATCAGAATAGATGGCCTGAGACCTAACACCAGATCTCTTGGATAGCGAGTGTAAGCTTATCTTGGATGAGGAGAGGATATCACAGAGAGTGGTGAGTCTGTGGAATTCTCTGCCTCAGAGGGCGGTGGAGGCGGGTTCTCTGGATGCTTTTAAGAGAGAGCTAGATAGGGCTCTTAAAAATAGCGGAGTCAGGGGATATGGGGAGAAGGCAGGAACGGGGTACTGATTGGGGATGATCAGCCATGATCACAGTGAATGGCGGTGCTGGCTCGAAGGGCCAAATGGCCTCCTCCTGCACCTATTGTCTATTGATATTTCCACTAGTGGGAGAGCCTCGGACCAGAGGTCATAGCCTCAGATTTAAAGGGCTTTCTTTTAGGAAGGAGATGAGCGGGAATTCCTTTAGTCGGTGGTGAATCTGTGGAATTCTTTGCCACAGAAGACTGTGGAGGCCAAGTCAATAGATATTTTGAAGGCAGGGAATCTTGATTAGTACAGGTGTCAGGGGTCATGAGGAGAAGGCAGGAGAATGGGGTTAGGAGGGAGAGATAGATCATCCATGATTAAATGGCAGAGTAGACCTGATGGACTGAATGGCCTGATCAGGCATTCTGCAGATGGTGAGAGTAAGTGTCGGCAGGCGACCACAGTAGGTGGTGAATCCAGGCAACAGGCCAAGACCAGCAAGACCTGCCCCATAACGTTATCAAAAGGTTTGCATGAAAACCTCCTTGGTACTTCTCTCAGTAAACTGCGAGCGCAGTGAATAGAAACTCTTCCATTTGTTAAATGTTTGTGCTAAACAGTATTTTTATTGTGTGTTGAATGTCATTTGAAATGATGCAGTTGCTCGTGAAATCTCTCTGTGAGCTTATCAGTGTACCAGATGTCCAGGTCACAAAATATCAAGTGAATTATCTTGTTTGTAGCCTGAGCCATTTCTAATGGGGAATCGGACAATGCCTTGATTCTTTTTCATTATACATAGTATTCTTATCATCCCATTTAAAAATACAATGTGTGGTTCAGGGCCAGAAGGGGGTGGAATCTGATGGTGGCGTTAAAGAGGCTGCATTAGACTTGGAATTGGCAATGCATTGCTTGGAGGTTGATGGTAGAAATACTGAGCCTTCCCGGCATGGACTCCTTGGCAGTGTGGGGTCAATTTTCTCCAGTTTTTGTCATGACAGCTGAAGCACCAGATGAGCAGAAAAGATTTATGAGGATTTTGCCAGGACTGGAGGGTGTGAACTATAGGGAGAGGTTGAGTAGGCTGGGTCTCTATTCCTTGGAGCGCAGGAGGATGAGGGGTACAAAATCATGACAGGAATAGATCGGGTAGATGCACAGTTTCTTGCCCATAGGTGAATCGAAGACCAGAGGACATAAGTTTAAAGTGAAGGGCAAAAGACTGAATGGGCATCTGAGGAGTAACTTTTTCCCACAAAGGGTGGTGGGCGATGGAACAAGCTGCCAAAGGAGGCAGTTGAGGCTGGGACTATCCCGTTTAAGAAGCAGTTGGACAGGTACATGTAAAGGACAGGTTTGGAGGGATATGGACCAAACGCAGGCAGGAGGGACTATTGTAGCTGGGACATGTTGGCCGGTGTGGGCATGTTGGGCCGAAGGGCCTGTTTTTATACTGTATCACTCTATGATTCTAAAATGATGTTGTAATTTCACGTCCAAGACTCAAAGATGTCAGATTGCAGATAGACACAAAAAGCTGGAGTAACTCAGCGGGACAGGCAGCATCTTGTGGATTTTGGGGAGCAGGTAAAAACGGTTGGAGGCTGCGGAAGGCAGACAGCCAGAAGCGATGAAATCAGCAATGGTGTTTGAGATTAAGGTCTGGTGCTCTTCTGCGGGATTGCAGGTCCATTTCAGACAGAGTAGCTCAAACGCCTGTCACTTATTTAAAACCTTACAGAATTAATCCTCCATGTATGTGCACTCTGCATTTCCTCCTGGTTTAATGGAGCCAAGAAAGTAAAAATGTTAAATCCCATTTACTGGGTCAGCAACGCAGACCTTTCCAAGGTGAGCCTGCAGATTGCTTTAGTTGCTGCAGCTTAATTGTTCAACAGCTGCAGTGTCGTCGTTTGATAATCCACACCATCAAGAAGGAGACTGCGTAGCTCAGCAGCAGGAGGGACGAGGCATCAGATTTAATAGCAGTGTACCGTCATATCATGACATCCGTGGCTGATGAAGGGTCTCGACCCAAGACGTCACCCATTCCTTCCGTCCAGAAACGCTGTCTGTCCCGCTGAGTTACTCCATCATTTAGTGTCTATCTTTGGTTTAAACCAGCATTTGCAGTTCCTTCTTACAACATTAATTCACATGCGGTTTGCAGAAGTTAGCTGATGTTAAACTAATACCTCGAGCATAATAAAAAACATTTTATTTTCATCTTTGAAAATAATACTTTTAGTTTAGAGATTCAGCGTGGACTGGAAACGGGTGCTTTGGCCCATTGAGTCCACACACACAGACAGACAGACACAGACACACGCACGCACGGACACACGCACACACACACACGCACACACACGCACACACACACACACACACACACACACACACACACACACACACACACACACACACACACACACACACACACACACACACACTCCCCCCCCCCCCCTGCACAACCCTACACACACCAGGGACAAATTTTACATTGATACCAAGTCAATTAACCTAAAAACCTGTATGGTTTGGGAGTGCGGGAGGAAACCAAACATCTCGGAGAAAACTCACGCAGGTCACGGGAAGAACGTACAAACTCCGTACAGACAGCACCCGTAGTCAGGATTGAACCCGGGTCCCTGGCACTGTAACCTGAGCTTTACCGCTGCACCACTCGAACTTGAGTGCTTAAAAGATTAAACGCACTTATTTTTTACTTACGCTGATCCATTTTGTTTTATCACAAAATGAAATGAGAGAAATTAAAATCCCCAAAATAGTTATATCAGAGTACATTAATTTCAGGAAAATATGACATCCGTTTCCTGTGCACCGTATGGACAACTTGCTGAAGGGTTGAGAAGAGCAGAGCCTCTTGCTTTCTCCACACATGGAGTCATGAATATAAAAGATAACAAGATGACTGTGTTGGTGTATAATGTTTGACGTGCTGCATTGGCATGCATCCTGCCCAGTTATAGGAGGCCCAATGTACGTTGCAGCTATAATGACGGGGTCAAATGCACAGTACAACAATCTGCAAATAACACATTTTAAAATCGCAGCTATTATTTTTTATGAAGAAATATTGTTTGTTTTTTTGGGATATTTCCAAGCTATTGTGGTACATGCATTCTTAATATGATAATTCAGCACGCTCTCTGCTATTTTAGCAGTTATAATGATTTATTTTAGGTAAATTCCTCATGAGAAATTGAAGAATTTATGAAAAATGGGTGACTGTTGTTTCTTAAACATTTTCATTTATTTTCAACTGTGTGTGAAAATAATGTGAGTTTTTTTTTCTGCACAGGTGATACTCCGTATTTGGAACCGAAACGGGCCTTTGAAGGAACAACAACAGATGTGGGGAAAGCGGTTTTGGCCGTGTACAGTGGCCTCTTCGCATTTGGTGGCTGGTGAGGCAAACAATGATGTGTCATTGCACTGAGAAGATGGCAGGGTCTTCCCGTCCACTTCATAGATACATAAACGTCGCCCAGGCTGGCGGCTGCTCCGGTGTCGGCCACTGTAAGTGCCACACTGGGGAGGGAGCGCGCGAGCGAGAACGAGGGAGACGGGAGAGCAACTTGTAGCTGAGCCGCCATCATCTTCCCCAGGGTGCACCAGCAAGCCCGCCTTCACCAGCCGATTGACACAGGTTGTCTGGTTGACACAGCTGTTGTTGCGGCCCTGGCTGACAATGCATTCTTCAGGCTTTAGGACACGCTCGATGGACACAGAGGCTCGAGGCTCCCTCTCCTCTTCTTCCTGTTGACCATCGCTTTGTCCACTCCCAGCTCCACCGCCGCCTCCTACCTCTCCCCCAGAGTCGCCAACATCTTCCACCTTGGGGGGGGGGTCCTGCCCTGATTTGACCACCTTGCCATGATCTGCATTAAACTCCCTCGAATATTCCTCAACTCACCTGCCCAACTGATCAAGATCCTGCTGTAGTTTTTGATAACCTTCACGGATCATGCCTTGCACATTCCAAGTCGTTGATACAAACAGCAAACAGCAAAGAAATCCTGGAAGTACAAATTTATACCCCATTGCGCTCACAGGTTTGGTCCTATGTTTGCAAAGTTTTAGTTGATACATTTTAATGCAACTTTTCTATTAATTGCAGGAATTACCTGAATTTTGTCACAGAGGAAATGATTGAGCCATTTAAGTGAGTACAGACTTGTTTTAAAAGTCATTCTTACGTCATTTGGAAGAAGCCTTAGGCTGTTTTTGATGGTCATCCCACGCTTATTAACCGGCCAAAATGGAACTGTGCACTTCTGCTTCTGAGCTTTTCAACGTTTCACTTTACCTCGACACGTTTCAATAATTATAACAAACTAAAACCTTTACTTGAGGCAATCATGTCCTGCCATTCTACAACATTAGACACAAAATGTTGGACTCGCTCAGCAGGACAGGCAGCAACTCTGGGGAGAAGGAATGGGTGATGTTTTGGGTCAGTCTGAAGAAGGGTCTCGACCCGAAACGTCACCCATTCCTTCTCTCCAGAGATGCTGCCTGGCACACTGTGTTACTCCAGCACTTTGTGTCTATCTTCGGTTTAAACCAGCATCTGCAGTTCCTTCCTACACATTCTACCACTTTAGTTTGGAGATACAGTGTGGAAAGAGTCCCTTCAGCCCACCGAGTCCGTGCTGCCCAGCGATCCTCGCACACTAACGCTAACCCACACACACTAGGGACAATTTTACAATTGTACCAAGCCAATTAACTTACAAACCTGTACGCCTTTGGTGTGCGTGAAGAAACTGAAGATCTCGGGGGGGAAACCCACGCAGGTCACGGGGAGAACGTAAAAACTCAATATAGACAGCACCCGTAGTCAGGATCGAACTCGGGCCTTTGTGCTGTGAGGTATTAGCTCTATCGCTGCACCTCCTTGCCACCCTACTGATCGACTGACATCTTGTTTTTACAGTGTGTCTTTGGCATTCTGAGAAATAACTTCTCCATATTGAAAAGGGGGAGGTGGCGAAGACCCGACAAGGGGTTCGGGTTGTGGTCAGATTCAGGATTTGAGGAGGGCAGAGAGGCTCTGAGGGCAACGGAGGCCTTGCCGTTGTTCCCCAACGCCCACAAATCATCAAGTTCCAAGCCTGTAGTGACGTTGAGCTCATCTTGTGTCGATTCTGCCTCTGGCCCTTTTTTCTCTGTCTTGCCTCCCCATGGTCACCCCTTCACTCGTATCAACATGTCTCTACCGCGTGGGCTCGCTCACCATGACGCAGGAGGACTGATAATGGGGAATAAAGAAATGGCAGAGGAGTTGAAGAACTTTTTTGCATCAGTCTTCACAGTGGAAGCACCAGCATCGTGCCTGGAATTCAAGGTGGAAGTTAGTGGAGTGGCTATTACTGGGGAGAAAGTTCTTGGGAAGCTGAAAGGGTTGAAGGTGGATAAGTCAACTGGACTGGATGGACTGCACCCTAGGGTTCTGAAAGAGGTGGCTTTAGAGATTGTGGAGGTGATAATAGTGATATTTAAAGAATCACTGGAGACAGGAGTGGCCTCAGGTGAGTGGGAAATTGCCAATATCACATAGCTGCACAAGAAGGGAGCAAAACAGAATAGTGGGAACTATAGGCCAGTCAGTGGTTGGTAAGATTTTAGAGTCCATTATTAAGGATGAGATAATGGAGTGCTTAGAATTTCATGATAATATAGGCCTGTCAGCACGGGTTTCTGAAGGGGACGTCTTGCCTGACAAATCTGCTGGAATTCTTTGAAGAAGTAAATAGCAGACAGACAAGAGAGAGGCAGTTGATGATGTTTACTGAGATTTTCCAAAGGCCTTTGATGAGGTGACACTCCTGAGTCTGCTAAGGAAGATGACAGGCCATAGAATCAAAGGGCAGTTACTAGCATGGACAGCAGAGAAGTGGCAGATGGAAGACGGTGCAACAAAGTGTGGAGTTGTGTATTTTGGTCCTAGGAATAAAGGTGTCGACCGTTTTCTAAATGGGAAGGGAATCCAGAAACCAGAGGTGCAAAGGTACTTGGAAGGGCTGGTGCAGTGAAGAAAGCAAACTCAATGCTAGCATTTATTTGGAGAGGGCTAGAATACAAAAACAGGGATGTAATGCTGAGGCTCTATAAAACGCTGGTCAGGCCACATTTGGAATATTGTGAGCAATTTTAGGCGCAATATCTGAGGAAGGATGTGCCGGCTCTGGAGAGGGTTCAGAGGAGGTTTACAAGAATGATCCCAGGAATGAGTGGGTTAACATATGATCAGCATTTGATGGCACTGGGCCTGTACTGATTGAAGTTTAGAATTATCAGGGGGGACCTCATTGAAACATACAGAATAGTGAAAGGCTTGGATCGAATGGATGTGGAGAGGATGTTTCCACTAGTGGGAGAGCCTAGGACTAGCGGTCATAGAATTAAAGGACGATCTTTTAGAAAGGAGATGAGGAGGAATTTCTTTAGTCAGAGGGTGGCGAATGTGGAATTCTTTGCCACAGATGGCTGTGGAGGCCAAGGCAGTGGATATTTTTTAGGCAGAGATAGATAGATTCTTGATTAGTACGGGTGTCAGGGGTTATGGGGAGAAGGCAGGAGAATGGGGTTAGAAGAGATAGATCAGCCATGATTGAATGGTGGAGTAGCCTTGATGGGCCGAATGGCCTAATTTTGCTCCTATCTCTTATGACTTTAATGTGTAGCTATAGACACTCACATTGGTCCCAGCCTATGCCTCTCTTTTTAGTCGGTTATGTTGACCAGTCCCTTGTTCCCAACTTACTGTGGCACCATCCCCCAACTCTTTTCCAGCTTTGTTGACAACTGTATTAGGACTGTCTCCTGCACCCGTCCAGAACTTATTGATTTCTTTAACTTTATCTCTAACTTTCACCATTCCCTCAAATTCACTTGGACTACCTCTGACATCTCTTTCCCCTTTCATGGTCGCAGAAGACAGGTTAATGCCTGACGTCTGCTGTAAACATACTGACTCCCACAGCGATCAGGATTACACATCCTCTCAACTTGCATCTTGCAAAGGCTCCATCCCCTACTCTCAATTTCACCGTCTTTGCTGCATTTGTTCCAAAATGGGGCTTCCCATTCAAGGACATCTGAGATGTCTTCTTTATTTTGTGAACATTGTATTTTTCATCCCTGCAAAACTACCTTCTAGACCAAAGATATGCTGATTGGTCGAGTGGTCACTTAAAGTAACCCCAATGTAGATGGGTGACCAGGAAACCAGTGGGATGTTGACAGAGGATAGCCTGCGACAGAGAATAGGTTCCAGGAAAATAAATTGGGAAAGGCACTGTTGCGACTGCTCTGAGAGTCATCGTCTGAATGTCAGAGTAATGAGACCTTCTGTATTAGAAGGAAATATGAAGTCATGTTAATATGGGACCAGGTTATCAGTATCGTTTGGATTTAATCTGTGATTATCTTGTATCAAGAAAAACATTAATGCTTCAGGTATGCTGACTGAACATAACAGCACTTTGTTCTTGAAGCTTGGGCTGCTTACACCCCAGCGGTATGAACATTGACTTCTCTAACTTCAACTAGCCCTTGCTTTCCCTCTCTCTCCATCCCCTCCACCCTTCCCAGTTCTCCCACCAGTCTTACTGTCTCTGACTACATTTTATCTCTGTCCCACCCACTCCCCTGACATCAGTCTGAAGAAGGGTCTCGACCCGAAACGTCACCCATTCCTTCTCTCCAGAGATGCTGCTTGTCCCGCTGAGTTGCTCCAGTATTTTATGTCTACCTTCAATTTAAACCAGCACCTGTAGTTCTTTCCTGCACCCCTTGCTGGTTTTACCTTTGCATTAAACGTTATTCCCTTATCATGTATCTATATCAATGGCCTGATTGTAATCCAGTGTGCTATCCAGTCTTTCCGCTGACTGGATAGCACACAACAAAAGCTTTTCACTGTACCTCAGTAGACGTGACTAAGCTAAACTGCACTGGACTTTTTGTAGTCTGGACAAGTTTGCACAGCCCTTTGCATGTTTGAGAACATTTAATAAGGCAACCCAATCGGGTGGAAAAAAACCCCTCCAGAATTACAAAATCTTAAAGAAAACAGAAAATCCTTTGCCATTGGGAAAGTAAAAGATCTAATCTGTTCTATTTCCAGAGTGGATGACCTCATATCTGCCAATGATTGGCCAGATCCCAGCAGCGTAATTCACGTTATATAACCTAGGATCAGCTTTGACCTCCATTGCTGAGCTCCACATTTGCTCCTTTTGTAAGATCATATTTTTCTTCCAGAACATCAATCAACTCCAGCATTTGCATCATCTTACCAGCTGAAGAAATGCTGCCCTTTACCTCTGTAACAACTCAGATGATATCCCTAGTCCACTGTTTCTGGATTCTCATAGTCTACCCTACAAATACTTGAGGTCATGAAAGGCGCAACAGTCTGAAGAAGGGTCTGGACCCGAAACGTCACCCATTCTTTCTCTCCAGAGATGCTGCCTGTCCCGCTGAGTTACTCCAGCATTTAGTGTCTATCTTTGGTGCAAACTGGCATCTGCAGTTCCCTCCTGCAACTTGTATCAACTCCAACCAACTGAAAATCTACTAGCTTGTGCATTCTGATTTGTATTTGTTGCATCGGGGACCTCAAATCCTCACCCTCATTTTGCAAATCCCTTTTCTATTACAGTAACCACCAGCAGCTTTCTAGCCCTCCTGGGTGTCGTTCCTCCTGCAATTTTGACTCTTGTACCTCCTCAAATTCCCGTAATCGTAACATTGCCTTCAGACTTCAATGCCCTATGATCTGTAATTCCTCTCTGAAACCTCTCTGCATCTGTATCTCTCTTTGCTCTTTTGCAACATCCCTCTGAAATATTTTTATTTTATCAATCTTTCTTGTCAACAAACATTATTTGGTAATACTCCTATCAAGTCGTTTTTGTCATTTACCTGAAGTTAGAGGTACCATACAAATGTAGCCTACGTTACATTACATTTATCTGCCCTCCTTTTACCAATTTTCTAACGCGATTCTTTCCATCCACTTTTTTTGATGTTGCCAATTTTTGATCCACTTAACAAACTGGCAAAATACTGCATTAAAGGCATCAATCGGAAACTATCTAAGTTAGACACAAAAAGCTGGAGTAACTCAGCGGGTCAGAACGCATCTCTGGAGAAGATGAGTAGGTGAAATTTCGTGTCGAGGCCCTTCTTCAGTCTGAGGGAGGGTCTCAACCCGAAATGTCACTTATTCCTTTTCTCCGTCGAGGCTGCCTGACCCGCTGAGTTACTCCAGCTTTTTGTGTCCATCTTTGGTTTAAAACAGCATCTGAGGTTCCTTCTCATTCAATCTGAAATTCATTTTTTGCCTCTATCCACAGATATTATCTGTCTGCAACCTATTTTGCTTTTGAATATCTGGTTCACTTTCGTATCAAAATATAAATATAGAGAATAACTCTATTGTCAAAACTGATTCTTGTCAGACAGGACTAACCACGTTCGTTTTAAACAAGTCAACATTTTGGTTTCAGTCCTAAAACATGTAGAAATGTTATTACATTTGGCAATATTTAAGGGTGTTACATGCCAACATTGGATCGGGTATTTTCAGTACTGGTGTTATTTGAGATGTTCCTTCCTGGTTGGCTGCATATATATTGCTATAATTCATTGAGGCAGCCAGATGTGCACACAGGTGACCAGTGGCATGCAATACACATCTGGAATTTGGAAGGGTTGAACACTGATTTTCCAGCACCCTCAGTTCCAGTTCCTTTCAGGATTTGCCAATTTTCCGGACCCACAGCGGTCACGGGATAATGAAACGGCAATAGATCCCTGGCCCGCTAATGACGCCCCTCCCGTTCTCTAAAGCACCATTGAGTGCCAGAAACTCAAATAAAACAAATATAAAATGTAAATGGAATGACCTGCCAACCCACCCCCAGCTCGCACCATCTCCACGGCCTTTTAAACTCCTTGCTATTGGTGGTGGCTTCATCCACCCCCACTCCACCACTGCCGTCAGCTTGTTCTCCCCCCCCTCTCTCTCCTTCTCTCTCTCTCTCTCTCTCTCCTCCCCCACCTCTGCCTCCTCATAAAAATAGTAGTTTGTGGCAGCAGATCCATAACTACGAATGTTCCTTGGGCTGCCAGCCACTGGATGTTTGAACAGCTTTCCAGAACCAAAGTGTTTCTCAGCCCTTAACCATTAACAAATATTAATTAGGAGAAACATTTATCAAATGTTGTTAAAATGTGAAGGTAACATGCATTCTACGGATAGTCCCCAGTCCACAATGCTTTATTTCCTCAAAAATTAGGTACGTATTTCCCTTGATAAATCCTGAGGGTATTCCAGTCAGCTAAAACATTTCAATACTTACCATCCCCATGGATAGTTTTATTCATAATTCTGGAAACAAATGTAAAACTAATTGTGTGGTTATTTTCCATCATCATGGTACTGCATGAATCTTGGCATCCAAGTCCATTGCTTTGAGAAAGTGGCGACAGCAGCAGGCAGAATGATAATGAAGACATGCTTGCTTTCGTTGCCAGGGGCATTGAGCATAAGAGTCGAGAAGTCGTGATGCAGCTTTATAGGCAGGAAGGAACTGCAGGTGCTGGTTTAAACTGAAGATAAACACAAAAAGCTGGAGTAACTCAGCGGGACAGGCAGCATCTCTGGAGAGAAGGAATGGGTGACGTTTCGGGTCGAGACCCTTCCGACTGGTTAGGGATAAGGGAAACGAGAGGTATGGTGATGTGGGGAGATAAAGATCAATGCATGGAAGATATGCAACAAAAGTAACGATGATAAAGGAAGCAGGCCATTGTTAGCTGTTTGTGGGGTGAAAATGAGAAGCTAGTGCGACTTGCGCCGGGGAGGGATAGAGAGAGAGGGAATGCCGGGGCTATGGGAGGTGAGAGAAATCAATATTCATACCAGCGGGCTACAAGCTGCCCAAGCGAAATATGAGATGCTGCTCCTCCAATCTGCATTTAACCTCACTCTAACACTCTGGAGGAGACCTAGGGCAGAAAGGTCTGTGTGGGAATGGGAAGGAGAATTAAAGTGTCCAGTAACTGGGAGATCAGGTTGGTTCACGCGGGCTGAGCGAAGGGGTTGAACTAAACCATCGCCCAGTCTGCGTTTGGTCTCGGTGATGTATATGAGTCCACATCTTGAACAACGGATACGGTAGATGAGGCTGGAGGAGGTGCAAGTGAACCTCTGCCTTACCTGAAAGGACTGTCGGGGTCCCTGGACAGAGTCTCGGGAGGAGCTATAGGGACAGGTGTTGCATCCTCTGCGGTTGCAGGGGAAGGTACCTGGGGAGGGGGTGGTTTGGGTGGGAAGGGATGAATTAGCCTGGGAGTTGCATAGGGAACGGTCTCTGCGGAAGGCGGAAAAGTGTGGAGATGGAAAATGTGGCTAGTAGTGGGATCTCGTTGGAGGTGGCGGAAATTTCGGAGGATTATGTGTTGTATGTGACGGCTGACGGGGTGGAAGTTGGGGACCAGGGGTCTTAGAATAAAGGGGCGGCCATTTAAGACTGGGGTGAGAAAAAATGTTTTCACTCAGAGAGTTGTGAATTTGTGGAATTCCCTGCCACAGAGGGCAGTGGAGGCCAAATCACTGGATGTATTTAAGAGAGAGTTGGATAGAGCTCTCGGGACTAGTGGAATCAAGGGATATGGGGAGAAGGCAGGCACGGGTTATTGATTGGGGACGATCAGCCATGATTACAATGAATGGCAGTGCTGGCTCGAAGGGCCGAATGGCATCCTCCTGCACCCATTTTCTATGTTTCTATAGCTCTGTCTCTGTTGCGACTAGGGGGAGAGGGAGCAAGGGCAGAGCTGCGGGGTACTGAGGAAACATGAGTGAGGCTCATCCATGATGTAAGAGGGGAACCCCTGTTCCCTAAAGAATGAGGACATATCAGATGGTATCTCTGGAATGCTGTTTGACTCTCTGAGTTACTCCAGTTTTTTGTGTCTGTTTGCAGCTTTATAGAACATCCTTTCACCCAATTACATGATGCAAAGTTTTTGAAAAGGGTGCGGAGGGGGTTTACTAGAAGGAAGTCTACGAGTCTGAAGAAGGGTCTCGTCCCGAAAACATCACCCATTCCTTCTTCCCAGAGATGCTGCCTGTTCCGCTGAGTTACTCCAGCATTTTGTGTCTATCTTTACTAGAATGATAGACACAAAAAGCTGGAGTAACTCAGCGGGACAGGCAGCATCTCTGGAGAGAAGGAAGGGGTGATGTTTGGGGGTCGAGGCCTTTCTTCAGACTGGAATGGTGTCTGGTTTGGGGGCATTAGGGAGAGGTTGGACTTGGATTGTTTCCGCTGAAAAGCTGGTCGTAGGGAGATCTGGATGTAGTTGAGCTTATAGGATTTGATATTACAATCCCTACTATAATTGGCACTTTCTTACTATCTTGAGTGGGGGTAGGGGTAAAAAATTAATTGGGGTCATCAGGTGGGCAACCTCCTTCCTTGGTGATTCGTTGATCGGCCCATGACACCTCCAGAGGCCTCAACAGCAACACCTGGAATCCCTCCGTTTTGCCCCTCTTGCTGGTCATTCTGCAGCCCAGTTGGAGTCCTTCCTCTTCAGCCACAGCCAGTTGCTGCTTTCCTCGGCAGCCTTTGACAGCCACCTGACAGCTTGCCGGAAGGCCTGCCCTCGAACTCCCATTCCCTCCTGGAGTCTGGTTGTTGACATGGCTACAAACCCTCCACAACCAACCTCTACAGGGAGTACCTGGGCACGCCAGCCACGTTGTTCTGCCTCGGCTGCTGAGTCTGAATACTTCAGACATTTGCGTTCATGCGCTTCACCAACTGCAGCCTCCCAAGGCACAGTTACAGTGGCTTGCAAAAGTATTCATACCCCTTGAACCTTTCCACATTTTGTCACGTTACGACCACAAACGTAAATGTATTTTATTGGGATTTTATGTGATAGACCAACACAAAGTGGTGCATAATTGTGCAGTGGAAGGAAAATGATACATGGTTTCCAAATTTTATTACAAATAAAAAACTGAAAAGTGTGGCGTGCAAAAGTATTCAGCCCCCCTGAGTCAATACTTTGTAGAACCACCTTTCGCTGCAATTACAGCCGCAAGTCTTTTGGGGTATGTCTCTACCAGCTTTGCACATCTAGTGACTGACATTTTTGCCCATTCTTCTTTGCAAAATAGCTCAAGCTCAGTCAAATTGGATGGAGAGCGTCTGTGAACAGCAATGTTCAAGTCTTGCCAGAGATTCTCAATTGGATTTAGGTCTGGACTTTGACTGGACCATTCTAACACATGAATATGCTTTGATCTAAACCATTTCATTGTAGCTCTGGCTGTATGTTTAGGGTTGTTGTCCTGCTGGAAGGTGAACCTCCGCCCCAGTCTCAAGTCCTTTGCAGACTCTAACAGGTTTTCTTCCAAGATTGCCCTGTATTTGGCTCCATCCATCTTCCCATCGACTCTGACCAGCTTCCATGTCCCTGCTGAAGAAAAGCATCCCCACAGCATGATGCTGCCACCACCATGTTTCACAGTGGGGATGGTGCATTCAGGGTGATGTGCAGTGTTAGTTTTCCGCCACACATAGCTTTTTGCATTTAGGCCAAAAACTTCAATTTTGGTCTCATCAGACCAGAGCACCTTCCTCCACATGTTTGCTGTGTCCCCCACATGGCTTGTGGCAAACTGCAAACGGGACTTCTTATGGCTTTGTTTCAACAATGGCTTTCTTCTTGCCACTCTTCCATAAAGGCCCGATTTGTGGAGTGCACGACTAATAGTTGTCCTGTGGACAGATTCTCCCACCTGAGCTGTGGATCTCTGCAGCTCCTCCAGAGTTACCATGGGCCTCTTTGCTGCTTCTCTGATCAATGCTCTCCTTGCCTGGCCTGTCAGTTTAGGTGGATGGCCATGTCTTGGTAGGTTTGCAGTTGTGCCATACTCTTTCCATTTTCGGATGATGGATTGAACAGTGCTCCGTGAGATGTTCAAAGCTTGGGATATTTTTTTATAACCTAACCCTGCTTTAAACTTCTCCACAACTTTATCCCTGACCTGTCTGATGTGTTCCTTGGGCTTCATGATGCTGTTTGTTCACTAATGTTCTCTAACAAACCTCTGAGGCCTTCACAGAACAGCTGTATTTATACTGAGATTAGATTACACACAAGTGGACTCTATTTACTAATAAGGTGACTTCTCAAGGAAATTGGTTGCACTGGATTTTATTTAGGGGTATCAGAGTAAAGGGGGCTGAATACTTTTGCATGCCATACTTTTCAGTTTTTTAATTTGTAAAAAAAATTGAAAACCATGTATCATTTTCCTTCCACTTCACAATTATGCGCCACTTTGTGTTGATCTATCACATAAAATCCCAATAAAATACATTTACGTTTGTGGTTGTAATGTGACAAAATGTGGAAAAGTTCAAGGGGTATGAATACTTTTGCAAGCCACTATAACTCCACGATGTACAGGGGCTTCTGTGAGGTTGACCACAAGATCATGTCCAGCCTGAGATGAGTTGTGATGATCTCTGGTGGAAAGATGAGATTCTGGTCTGGATCAGCCTGCATTTTCCAGTCCCGGGCAGTGTCCAGGAGGGTCGGTTCCTTTCTTGCAAATGGCTTCTCTGGAAGATGTCATGCCTTTACAAAAGGGGTGGTGTTGGAGAAACCAGGCGTTGGGGAGGGAGGGCATTGCTGGCAGTTCCCCTTCTTTCCAAGGTGATTGGCAGTTGTTGCAGGACCTGATAGTGCCTCTCACACGGATCCTTTCATGTAAGCTTGCGATGCTCCGTGTTTTCCCAGGTAGTCCACTGGCCCTGTATGGACGGTGAGACTGCCTTTGCACATCTCTCTGCCTCCTCTTGCTGACGGACCTCAGCAACTACCAGCTTTCTTCTCTGGGTGGATGTTGCCTTGTGCCATGTGGGTCGACTTGTCCCGAGTCCAACCCTACCTCTTCCCTGTTGCACTGCCCGCCCCACAATGTCTCCATGCCTGAGAGCAGATTTTGCTTGCTGTACATCCTCCGATGGGGTCCACTTCCTCTCAGCAGCCGCTCGTACCGCATCATCTTGAGACTCGGTCAGGGTCATGTCCAGCCTCACTTTGATGCATTTGTATTCGTCTGTGAGGCTAGAGACGGGCAGTTCCAGAGCGCCGTGTCCAAACAAGCCGATATTACTGAGGCAACGCGGGAATCCAGGCCACTTCTTGATGCATGAACTGACTGTCCTCTCCAGCTTCTCGACTTTGGTGATGGGGACTTCGTAGACCATCAGAGGCCACATCTGACGGGGGAACAATCCAAACTGCAGCCACCACAGTTTCAGTTTACCAGGAAGCGAGTTCTTGCCTACGCTAGCAAGGCCTTTGATAGTTTTTTCCCTCAGTTGGTCACACTGGACTGAGTCTTTGAGGCTTGCATTGTGCCACCGTCCTAAACCCTTGACTGGCAGCTCTGACACCATTGGGATGGGCGTTTCATTAATGTGGAATCGCTTGTCTACGATTTTTCCTCCGATGATGGCTATGTTCCTGGATTTGCTGGTTTCAACTTGATCCGGGCCCATTTATGTTTTGCATGAAGCTTTTCCAGCAGGTACTTGGTACATGCAATGGTTGAGGTCAGGGTGGTCACCTCATGCATGTAGACGTGAATGGGAGGTAGCCGCTGCCCAGACTGCAGACGCTCTCCTCCTACCACCCACTTGGAAGCTGTGGAAACACCAGGAACTACATTTGCTGGTTTACAAAAGAAGACACAGAGTGCTGGAGTAGCTCAGCGAGTCAGGCAGCAGCTCGGGAGAGAGGAGGGATCAGTGTAGAGCTGGAGAACGATGAGCTTGGAGGCTGCGGACGGTGTTTCCCAGCGGTGTTGATCCGTGACAGTCCAGGAGATGATGGCTTGGCGTTCTACTGTGGCGTCATGGTGAAGGAGGAGGTGAAGCTACTGACCGTAACACAGTGGAGGTCAGCCCATCAGATTACAACACCACCTCCCTTGTCAGCGGCATTATATTTCGCTTGTGCAGCTCACACCCCAGTGGTATGAATATTTAATTTCTCAAACTTCAAGTAACCGGTGCATTCCCTCTCTCTCCATCCCTTCCCCACCAAAGTCGAACCCGGTTCAAAGTTGTCTTGTTCAGTCTCATTGTCTGTGCTTGTTCTCATCTAGGTCACAGCCAGCAATGGCCTGGTTTTTTTTAATCATCGTTACTTTTTTTCATATCTTTCATTCCTTTGTTCTATATCTCTCGACATCACCGTCTATATCTCTTGCTTCCCTCTCCCCTGATTCTCCATCTGAAGAAGGGTCTCAACCCAAAACGTCACCTTTTCCCTTTCTCCAGAGATGCTGTCTGACCAGCTGAGTTACTCCAGCTTTCTGTGTCTATCTTTGGCTTAAACCAGCATCTGCAGTTCCTTCCCGCAGGTTTAACAACAGATTTGGGATTGTTACTGAGTGAGCAGAGGCCTGTGTGTCCAGAGGAGGTGAGGTAGGAGTTGAGCGGCATTGATAGGGGAGGCCGTCAGAAGTATGCTCTTAGGATGGAAAAGTCAAATAGCAGTGGGCAAAGCTCTCATGTCAGAGGGGTAATGTTTTAAAGAGATGTGCAGGCCAAGTGTTTTTATACAGGGCACCGAGTGCCTGGAACATGCTGATTGAGGCAGGTATGATCTTGGCATTTAGAGAGATGTATGGATATGCAGAGAAAGGAGGGATATGGATTATGTGCAGGCAGGTGAGAGTTTGTTGGCCTCAGGCCTACCACAGACATTGTGGGCCGAAGGGCCTTTCTTCATTTGCTGTGTATTATTCTATGTTCCATGTACGAACACAGATTCCTAGTCTAGAAGATTGATTCAGGAATCTTGTGGAATTTCAAAGATAATCATCAAGGCCACATCAACTCTTGGTGTTTGGGATTCGTGGCTCTGATGTATTTTTCCTTTCTGTTACCAACCCATGTTAATTTTGGTGCATATATATCTGCTATATATATACACCTAAATATTAGTGTCTTCTCCCTATCAGATACTGAATGAAGTTGACCTATATGATGATCATATCCATGCTCTGAAACCCTGTTGAAGCAATATGACTTATTGCTCGGCCTAACCTAATAAGGTACTAAAGAAATAATACCGAATATGGACACAAAATGCTGGAATAACTCGGCAAGATCTCTGGAGAGATCCAGAGATGCTGTGTGTCCCGCTGAGTTACTCCAGCATTTTGTGTCTCTTCGATTTAAACCAGCGTCTGCAGTTCCTTCCGAAACAAATATTATCCTTGATTTAACAGACCCCATTATTTGGTTATAGCAGGTGCACCAGTTCCTCACCCACCGCACGATCCAGTTGATGTGGCTGTTGTTGCGGCTCACGTTGTAGCCCCTTGTGACAGCGCTTGCTTCAGGCCGCCTCCACTGACAGGACGCGCCCCGTCACTGTCGGACTCGCAGCAGCTGCCACTTCTTTCTGTCGGCTATCGCTTTGCCCGCTCCGCACTGCACCTCCGCCTCCTTGTCCCATCGTTCTGACCACTCAGCCTCTTCCCCCTCCCCTTCCACCGCTACCTCCCCCTCCTCCTCTCCTGGACTCACCATCATCCTCCACCGTGGAAGGTGCCGGTGATGGCCGACAGGAAGATGCAGTAGATGTGGAGAGCGGTGGGATATCCACCGGGACCAGTGAGTGTGTCTTGTTGGCAGCGGCCTGAAGGAGGCGCTGTTCCTGGGGGTACAACGCGAGCCGTGTCAGCCAGACCGTGAAGTAGCCGGTGAATAAAGGCCCGCTGGTATCGGCACAACAGGTGAAACGACACAAGGTGTTGGAGTAACTCAGCACACACAATCACTCGAGAAGCTTAACAACGTCACCTATCCATGTTCTCCAGCGATGCTGCCTGAGCCGCTGAGTTACTCCAGCACTTTGTGTCCTGTTGTGCGTGAACTATCATCTGTAGATCTTTATTTCCACTACATACAATGATAATACCTTACTTAGCAAGGGACAGTCAGCAATAATGGTCTGTTACAGCCAGGGTTTACTGCATTGCCTCCCACCTTCATGATTCAAGGCATATTGTTTAAATATGAAGAAAGAGTCATTGCGCTCAACCTAGCTCATTTCAATGGCTAAACAATTCCTTTGTCCTAAAGACAGGCACAAAATTCTGGAGCAACTCAGAGGGCCAGGCTGAAGAGAAAGAATGGGTGACATTTGGGTTGAGACCCTTCTTGAGAGCCTGAAGAAGGGTCTCGACCCAAAACATCACCCATTCCTTCTCTCCAGAGATGCTGCCTGTCCCGCTGAGATACTCTATCATCGGCATAACCCAGTATCTGCAGTTCCTTCCTACACAATTCCTACATCCCATCTGTCTTTCCCATAATTGTACAAACCCTGCTACATACTCAATTGATTATTTTGTAGATTCTACAGATTCTAATTCCATCAAATAATGTGTTCCCGATTTTAAAGGTTTAGTTTGTGTAATGGCCTTTATGTATAAAAGCTTTGGTAAAATTGCAGTTGAAAATTAGTGACATTTCCTGATAATGAGCAGGTTTATTAAGAACCCTAACTAATCCTTGCTGCATTGCTGCTTTTTCAGTTTTAATACCAGGCTAGCTTCCAAAAACGTTAATTGGCTGTAAAACTACTAAGAAAAATCGACTAGCTTTGCTTCACCTGAAATCTCCAAGGAAATAACATTCTTCTTACATAAGGGGCTTAACATTCTTGTTTTCTAACAAACTCAATCGAGCATTGTATCTGAGTCCATTCATTGCCATGTTAAATCCTGATTGTTAAACATTTGGAACTTTGCACTGTGTATAAATAGTATTGTTAATCTGTACAAACTCTTCAACAGTGAGTTTAAACTAGAGTTCTTAAATGCAATCGTTTTCATGAAAATGTGAAATGATTTGTAAGGGGACTTTGATCTTTAACAATCTTTAATTGTTTTGCAGGAATCTGCCTCGCGCTATCATGATCTCCATGCCAGTTGTGACAGTTGTGTATGTGTTGACCAATCTGGCATATTTCACAACGCTGTCTCCTGAAACTATGCTGCATTCAGAAGCCGTGGCTGTGGTTAGTGATCGAGAACCATTCCATTACTTTTTAATCATAATTATAGTGGCATATATTCTTGTTTACAGTAAAATTGTCTGCAAACAAAATGAATGAACAGTTAAGTTTCTGTTAAATGAAATGTATCTACTATTAGTGGTACAAGTCACATTTAGTGACGTCGTTCCACCATGAAGTGTGATGAGAACCAAACATTAGGAGCAAGTGTGGCCTGTTGTGTCGTTGAGCAGAATTATGGCTGATCTACTCCAGCACTAACATATCCATATTCTTTCATTATAAAAGCCAATGCACCATTTGCTTTCCTAAGTGTTCGCTGCATTTAACATAGAAACATAGAAATTAGGTGCAGGAGTAGGCCATTCGGCCCTTTGAGCCTGCACCGCCATTCAATATGATCATGACTGATCATCCAACTCAGTATCCCATACCTGCCTTCTCTCCATACCCTCTGATCCCCTTAGCCACAAGGGCCACATCTAACTCCCTCTTAAATATAGCCAATGAACTGGCCTCAACTACCCTCTGTGGCAGAGAGTTCCAGAGACCCACCACTCTCTGTGTGAAAAAATTCCTTCTCATCTCGGTCCTAAAGGATTTCCCCCTTATCCTTAAGCTGTGACCCCTTGTCCTGGACCTCCCCAACATCGGGAACAATCTTCCTGCATCTAGCCTGTCCAACCCCTTAAGAATCTTGTAAGTTTCTATAAGATCCCCTCTCAATCTCCTAAATTCTAGAGAGTATAAACCGAGTCTATGCAGTCTTTGTTCATAAGACAGTCCTGACATCCCAGGAATCAGTCTGGTGAACCTTCGCTGCACTCCCTCTATGGCAATAATGTCCTTCCTCAGATTTGGAGACCAGAACTGTACGCAATACTCCAGGTGTGGCCTCACCAAGACCCTATACAACTGAAGTAGAACCTCCCTGCTCCTATACTCAAATCCTTTTGCTATGAAAGCTAACATACCATTGGCTTTCTTCACTGCCTGCTGTACCTGCATGCCTACTTTCAATGACTGGTGTACCATGACACCCAGGTCGCGCTGCATCTCCCCTTTTCCTAATCGGCCTCCATTTAGATAATAGTCTGTTTTCCTATTTTTGCGACCAAAGTGGATAACCTCACATTTATCCACATTATACTGGTCCCTTCTAAGGTCCCTTCAAACTATGTTGGTTGCAGTAAAGACCTCCAGCTTTTTGTTTTACACTAATATATACTTTTTTTAATGTATTTAACTTTTTTTGGTTTATGATGTTATATATGAGCACTGTGTTTCCAGGCCTGTTATGCCGCTGCAAGTAAGAATTTCATTGTTCCATTTCCAGTACATACAGTGCCCTCCATAATGTTTGGGACAAAGACCCATCACTTATTTATTTGCCTCTGTACTACACAATTTGAGATTTGTAACAGAAAATCACATGTGGTGCACATTGTGACATTGTCGGCTTTTAATAAAGGCCATTTTTATACATTTTGGTTTCACCATGTAGAAGTTACAGCTGTGTTTATACATACTTGTTGACCAGGGATGCAGGGAAAAGCCTGGGAATCACAGGCCAGTAAGCCTAACATCTGTGGTCAGAAAGTTACTAGAGAGTACTCTGAGGGATAGAATATACATGTCTTCAGGTGGACAAGGGCTGATTAAAGATAGTCAGTATGGTTACATACATGGGAGATTGTGTCTCACAAATCGGATTGAAGATGTGACCAAAATGTTTGATGAGGGCAGAGCTGTAGACATATAGGGTAGGATATCATCGGCGGTCAATCGAAACTAGTACGACTGTTCTCTTTTAGGAGGGTGCATGTGCGTGACTTTGTTTAACGTGGGGAGACTGGTGCACAGACAACCACCACACAGTTCTTGACAGATCTGGGTCAGGATCCAGTGGCATGGAGTCCAAGACGACCAGAGACCCTTTTCTGCTGCAGCCTTCATCCGCCTTCCCAGCCGTTGTGACGCTCCACTAAGGTCAGCCATCGTCCTCCGCCTGTTCCACCGTTGAGGTCTTGGTTGGATTGCTCTTTGTCAGGGGCCTCCCCCTCGACCTTACCGCCATGGGTGGCCCTACCAGGAGCATTACTCCAGACGGCATCAATCTCAGGATCTCAGGACCACACAAGCTTCTCCACCACGACAAAGTGACAATCCATGGAGATTTAGGATATAATGTAGGCATATATATGAATTTCGGCAAGGCACTGGCAGGCTGCTGTGGAAGGCCTGATCGCAAGGGATCCAAGGGGAGACAGCTGACAGGAGAGAAAATTGGCTTCATGGAAGGAAATAGAGGATGATGGTGGAAATGTGTCTTTTGGAGACCTGTGACAAGTGGTGTGTCTTGGGGTTTGATGCTATTTCCAATGCTGTTTGTCATCTATATCAATGATTTGGATGAGAACGTACGAGATATGATTAGTAAGTTTTCAGACGACACTAAAGTGTATTGTAGATATTGAAGATAGTTGTCAAAAAATGTAGCAGGATCTTGGTCGGTTGGGCAGGTGGGCTGAGGAATGGGTGATGAAGCTTAATGCAGAGAAGTGTGATGAGTTGCATTTGGGGAAGTCTAACCAGGGCAGGACTGCCACACTGAATGGCAGGGCTCTGGGGAGTGTTGTGGAGCAGAGGGATCTAAGAGTGCAGGTACATTGTTTCTAGCAAGTGGTGTCACAGGTAGATAGGGTGGTCAAGAAGGCCTTCATCAGCGTATTGTATATTGGAGGTCATGTTACAGTTGTACAAGACATTGGTGAGGCCACATTGAGAGTATTGTGTTCCGCTTTGGTCACCTTGTTACAGAAAAGATGTTGTTAAGCTAGAAAGTATGCAGAGAAGATTAATGATGATGTTGCCAGGAGTTGAGTGCCTGAGGCATAGAAATAGGTTGAGCAGGCTTTTCCTTGGACTTTATTCCTTGGAGCACAGGAGGATAGGGAGTGATACTATAGAGGTGTATAAGATTATAAAAGGAATAGGTTGAGTAAATTTACCCAGACGAGGGGAATCAAGAAGCATAGGACATAGATTTATGGTAAGGGAGGAAAAATTTAAAAGGAACCCAAGGAGCAACTTTTTTTTACGCAAAGGGTGGTAGGTATATCCCAGACATTTAGAAGTGTCAGCATAGCCAATAAAATATTTAACATCCAACTGATAGTGTTTTCAAACAAAACCCTTTGTGCCATTCATTCCAGACTAGCCACTTGTATTTAAATTGGCATTTTGAAAAGAATGATATAATCAGGATTTTATAAATGTTAATAACTGATTGGATTGTGTGATAGACAATAGGTGCAGGAGTAGGCCTTTCGGCCCTTCGAGTCTTCACCGCCATTCACTGCGATCATGGCTGATCATCCACAATAAGTTCCCTGTTCCTGATCATGGTCTGATTTTACTATGGGGCATTGAACTGCAAATCTGTTATCCTTTTCCAGTGGGTGGAGCACCAAGGCAAATTCCTTGTATGTGAATACTTGGACAATAAACTTCCTTACGTACTTTTCTAATGCCTGGCACTTTCCTATGGGATTTGATGTTAACTGGGATAGTGTCCCTGATCCTATCTCGCCTGGAAACTTCCCTTGCATTGTTGTGTGATCAAGGAGTAATATTGGAAGCATGTATGACAATGTCTCTCAGTTAGATGGGGAACTACAATTTTCTCAAGCTTTTCCCACACTAAGGATAGAATACTGTTTAAAAAAATAATTTTAATATTTAAAGAATGGGATAAAGATTTTTGATTCAAGTAAGAATCCCTTAGAAGTAAACAGTTGAACATATCCACAAACAACTAAAGCGATATTTATTCATTTGCGTACGTAGCATTTTTTGCAAACTCGTGTGTTTAATTTCTCTTTTTTTTTCTTTGTGCAGGACTTTGGTAATATCCACCTGGGAGTAATGTCCTGGATTGTCCCAGTATTTGTAGGGCTCTCCTGTTTCGGTTCTGTCAATGGATCGCTCTTCACTTCATCAAGGTAAACTATTGAAAATGTCATCATTTACCAAACATCTTTCTTGAGAAGCTTTTTGATTTCCTTTGCAAATTTGTTTAATTATACATCACAAAACCAAAGGATCAGTGTAGCTATTGTACTTACACAATGAGACTGGCCGGATGATTGGAGTTTCAGTGAAGAAACTAAGGCTGCAGCTGACCACCTCAGAATCAACCAGGACACTTCATAGATAGGAGGAGCAAAATGCTGGAGTAACTCAGCGGGACAGGCAGCATCTCCGGAGAGAAGGAATGGGTGACCTCTTGGGTCAAGACTCTTCTTCAAGCTGGTTATGAGGCACAGCACCATAGGGCGATAGGGATAGGAGACTCATTAATGAAGACAGCTATCGACCGTAAAGGTCACCCATTCCTTCTCTCCAGAGATGCTGCCTGTCCCACTGAGTAACCTAGGAGGTTCATTAGTTAGGAGATTATGAGGCTACAAATGAGACTCCAGGATGGTGTGTTGCCTCCCTGGTGCCAGGATTCAGGATGTTGCAGAGTGGCTGTATGACATTCTCTAAGGGGAGGGGGAGCTCTCAGATGACGCTATGCATGTAGACACAAAGATTAAGGAGAATCCATTGAGATTATAGAAGTACATTAAGGAAAATAAAGGATTACTAGAGCCCGAATAGGGTCCGTCAGAACCCAAAGTGGTGATCCATGTGTGGGGTACGGGTGATGAGCAGGATCCTTAGTAAATACTTCTGTTTTTTGGTGGAGAAAGACAAAGACTAGAAAGCTTGGGAAGGTTAATGGAGATGTCTTAAGGACAGTCTGTATTACAGTGGCGGACGTGCTGAATGTCCAAAGACAGTAGATAAACATATTTGGCCTGATCAGATGCATCCAAGGATATTGGAAGCGCAAGAAAAATTTGCAGGAGTCCTAGCTGAGATATATGAATTAGGGTAAGGATGTGGATATGGGCTGAATGTGTAAATGTGACGAGCTTAGACAGCCATCTTGATAAGCATGAACGAGTTGGCCAAAGGGTGTTCTATAATTCTGACTCTTTGAGGTGGTGCATTTGGGAGGTCAAATGCAAGCCCAAATTTGACAATGAATTGTATAACCGTTGGATCATTGGTGTACAGAGATCTTTGGGTGTAAGTTTATACAGGGCTGCCAACATTGGGTGAGAGTTGACAGTGAGAAATTGTGAGGGAGCGTAGTGACCGAGGTGGGGATGGTGTGGGAGGGGAGTGTCCCGCCTCCCACGGTAGGGAACTTTCGCATTTTTCAGCTTGAAATTGTGCAACCTGGTGCATACTGTAGCGAGTCTTTTAACTTCCACTTGAATTCAACATTTATGCTTTAAATTGGATTAGGTATGAATAAGGTTAGGCTAAATTACATTCCTAATTACATACCACAGTGGAGCCAGGCTCTGATCAACAGGTGCAGCACATGAATGACTATATTCATGTATGGAAATCAGATTATAATTCATGCTTTTATGCATATATATAGAGAAAAAAACAGAAACACGGCAAGTCGGACTTCCATCATTGTTCTGCACAAATAAATCCATCAACCTTACTTTTGGACTATAGGAACTAAATGAAAATAATGCCACATATTCAAACATATATGGTTCAATGAAATTAAGATATATATGTGAAACAGGCCCTTCAGCCCACCACCTCCACACTGACCAGCAATCTACCATACACCAGTTCCATCCATCACGCCAGGGACAATTTACAGAAGCCAATTAACCTACAAACCTGCACTTCTTTCGGATGTGGGAGAAACTGGAATATCCAGAGAAAACCCATGTGGTGCTGTAAGGCAGCAACTCTACCGCTGCGCCATCGTGCCACCCCATTACATTATTTTTTCTGTAATATATTTATTATGGTGTTACGTCAATAAAGATGAACACATGATTCTGATTTCTGCCCTTAGTTGGATAACAAACATGTCCAGTCATTGTGTTTTATGGCTGGTTTTCAACCTCTTCAGGCTGAAGGTCTCGACCCGAAACATCACCCATTCTTTCTCTCCAGAGATGCTGCCTGTCCTGCTGAGTTTTTCTAGTTTTTAGTGTCTATCTTCAGTTTAAACCAGCATCTGCAGTTCCTTCCTACACTGTTTGATAAGCGAAACAGGTCCTATTCTGATAATATTATTCACCTCAACCAAGTTTTTTCTTCACCTCCGTTGCTGCAGAGAATATAATCCCAGTTATCAAATCTTTCTTCAAAATGAAAAAAAAAATTAATCCCTGCCAACATCTTCATAAATCGCCCCCGGATCCTCTCCAGTACAATTGCACCCTTTCTACAATGTGTCATAGTCTTACAGATTGGAAACAGGCCCTTCATCCCAACTTGTTCATGCAGATCAAGATGCCCCATCTAAACTAGTCCCATTTATCTGCATTTGGCCCATATCCCTTTAAACCTTGTGTGTGGCAGTGTGTGTATGAGAGAGTGTGTGTCAGTCAAGCGGCGACAACATCCGGAGTGAGCGGAGAGTTGGCGATGCCCAGGAAGCGTTTCCCTCCCCCTCCCCCCACCGTCTCTTCTGCCTCCCCCCTCCTGGGATTGCGAGCTGGCCCAGGTGCCCTGTGCCCAGCTGGGGTCCAGGGGAGGTGAGGGTCAGTGACCCGGGGGTCGGGCATTGGAGCGGATCCTTAGCCCAAGATTCATCCCCGCGGCTCTGGAGACTAAACTAAACTCCTTTTTTTCCCCCCAAAATCATCCGGCGGGCCGGTAATTTGACAGCCCTGCTTTATACCAATGCCCTCTAGTTCTTGAATCACAATCCCGGGAAAAAGACTATGCATTCACCTTTTATTCCCCCCCCCCATAGTTTTTACTCACCTCTAAAACATTTTTTGCTTTTGAACTTCCAGCACCTGCAGATTTTTGAGCGTGAGAAATTTGTGACCAGCGTGAGAGTGTGAGAATTTTGTGAAATACGTGACTCTCACGCTCAATGCATGAAAGTTGGAAGCTCTGCTAATAATGCAAACATTTTTGCATGTTCCAATTGTTTGAACAAAAATCACGTATTACTGCTTTACATTACTTTAAGACCATTTCAGAAATTATGGTAGTCAACTAACAAATTAAAACAAACTAAAAAAAATAACATGTTCCCTTTCCTGACTCCACCTCATAAGTACTTTAACGCTGTTAACAGAGCAAAGAGATATTAATCTCAAGAATCAAAATGGGGAAAGCGGGGCCAACACTTACCTGCCTGCCTGCCTGCCACTCTTCATATATTAATAATTTGGATTATGGAAATTATGGCTGTGTAGCTACGTTTGCGGATGTTATGAAGATTGGTGGAGGGGCAGGTAGTGCCGTGGAAACAGGCTCTGCAGTAGGACTCAAACAGGTTGGTACAGTGCGCAAATAATTGGCAGATGGAATATAGTGTTGCCAAGTGTGTGGTCGTGCGTTTTGGTAGTAGGGATAAAGGAGTAGACTATTTTATAAAATGGAGAAAGGGTTCAGAAATCAGAGGTGCAAAGGGACCTGGGAGCGCCGGTGTAGGATTCCCAAAAGGTTCATTTCTAGGTTGAATTGGTAGTAAGGAAGGCAAATGCAATGTTAGGGTTCATTTTGAGAGGACTATAGTATAAAAGCAGGGATGCTATGCCGAGTCTATGCCTATGTGGATAAATGTGAGGTTATCCACTTTGGTGGCAAAAATAGGAAAACCGACTACTATCTAAATGGTGGCCGATTAGGAAAAGGGGAGATGCAGCGCGACCTGGGTGTCATGGTACACCAGTCATTGAAAGTAGGCATGCAGGTACAGCAGGCAGTGAAGAAAGCCAATGGTATGTTAGCTTTCATAGCAAAAGGATTTGAGTATAGGAGCAGGGAGGTTCTACTTCAGTAGTATAGGGTCTTGGTGAGGCCACACCTGGAGTATTGCGTACAGTTCTGGTCTCCAAATCTGAGGAAGGACATTATTGCCATAGAGGGAGTGCAGCGAAGGTTCACCAGACTGATTCCTGGGATGTCAGGACTGTCTTATGAACAAAGACTGCATAGACTCGGTTTATACTCTCTAGAATTTAGGAGATTGAGAGGGGATCTTATAGAAACTTACAAGATTCTTAAGGGGTTGGACAGGCTAGATGCAGGAAGATTGTTCCCGATGTTGGGGAGGTCCAGGACAAGGGGTCACAGCTTAAGGATAAGGGGGAAATCCTTTAGGACCAAGATGAGAAGGAATTTTTTCACACAGAGAGTGGTGGGTCTCTGGAACTCTCTGCCACAGAGGGTAGTTGAGGCCAGTTCATTGGCTATATTTAAGAGGGAGTTAGATGTGGCCCTTGTGGCTAAGGGGATCAGAGGGTATGGAGAGAAGGCAGGTACGGGATACTGAGTTGGATGATCAGCCATGATCATATTGAATGGCGGTGCAGGCTCGAAGGGCCGAATGGCCTACTCCTGCACCTAATTTCTATGTTTCTATGAGTCTTTATAAGGTACTGGTCAGATTGCATTTGGAATATTGAGAGCAGTTCTGGGCCCCGTGTCTGAGGAGGAATGTGCTGGCATTGGGGAGGAGACTGGGCAGTGGTCACAACTTTCTGCGGTCTTTTCCCCTCCTGGACGTTCAAGTTACCAAACCAAGCCATGATTCAACCAGTCAGCAAGCTCTCTACTGTGCACCTGTAGAAGTTTGAGAGATTCCTCCTTGACATACCGACTCTCCGTTATCTTCTCAGGAATTAGAGGCGCTGATGTGATTTCTTTATAATTACATCAGTGTTCTTGGACCAGGAGAGATCTTTGGAAATATCCACGCCCAGGAATTTGAAGTTCTTGACCCTTTCCACCATCGTCCCGTTGATATAAACAGGATTGTGGGTCCCTATCCTTCCCCTTCCAAAGACCACAATCAGTTCTGTGGTTTTGCTGGTGTTGAGGGCCAGGTTATTGTGCTGGCACCATTTGGTCAATTGGTCGATCTCTCTTCTATACTCTGACTCGTCCCCATCAGTGATTCGTCCCACAACAGTGGTGTCGTCGGCGAACTTGATGATGGAGTTCGCACTGTGTCCGGCCACACAGTCATGAGTATAGAGTGAGTACAACAGGGGGCTGAGCGAGCAGCCTTGAGGTGCTCCCGTGCTGATTGTTATCGAGGACGAAACATTTCCACCAATACTGACAGACTGTGGTCTGTGAATGAGGAAGTCAAGGATCCAATTGCAGAGGGATGCGCAGAGACCCAGATCTGAGAGCTTGGTAACCAGCTTGGAGGGGATGATTGTATTAAATGCCGAGCTGTAATCAATGAATAACAGCCTGACATATGAGTTTTTGTTGTCCAAGTGGTCCAGAGCGGAGTGGAGAGCCAGTGAGATCGCATCCACCGTTGACCTGTTGTGGCGGTGAGCGAACTGCAGTGGGTCGAGGTTCTTGTTGAGGTAGGAGTTGATATGCGCCATAATCAACCTCTCAAAGCACTTCATCACCACAGAAGGTCTCCTCCTCTCATCACCACAGATGTTAGTGCCACAGGTCGATAGTCATTGAGGCACATCACCTTGCTCTTCTTGGGCACCGGTATTATTGATGCACTTTTAAAGCAGGTGGGAACCTCAGACCTCAGAAGTGAGGAGTTGAAAATGTCCGTAAAGACTCCAGCTAGTTTTTAGAACAGGACCGGGTATACCATCAGGTCCAGGTGCGTTCCGAGGGTTCACCCCACCGAAGGATCTTCTGACGTCAGCCTCCATGACTGTGACTGAAATACCAGTAGTTTATTTCCCCCAAATTCCAGGTTATCAACTCAATTTCAATTTCCGATTTTAAGTGTATTTAAACTTGGATGATGTGTGCAGTTAATCCAGTGATTCTAACTGCTGCGCCACCATTATAATGTTAACATCCTGAAGATTCATTTGCCTGATGCAGGAAACTGGAGTCAACTGTTGTTGAGAGTCAATGCTAGTCTGCCTGCTGCAATTTGTTTTTCAAATCTTCAATAGTTCTTTCTTTTATTGCAGGTTGTTCTTTGTGGGTGCCAGGGAGGGCCACTTGCCCAACCTCCTTTCAATGATTCACCCAAAACACTACACGCCTGTACCATCGTTAGTCTTCACTGTGAGTATCTCCAAATTGTTATGGTATTGTCATAGTGAGAAATCGAAAGCACAGGGCGAATGCTGGAATGCTGCTTTTTAAATATGCTTTCGGAGAACAAATCAACATACTTCGCTGAGGTTTATGTTGTTATTTTAAAATGTTGCCGTAATCTGTAGGACTTTAAGTATAAATTGTAAATACAGAATAGCAGCGTATGCAAATGGCAGAGCATGGGTTTGTGAATTCATTACTACTTCTGTTGTTTTAGTATAGTATAGAGATACAGCTCCGATACAGGCCCTGCGGCCCACCGAGTGCCCACCGACCAGCGATCCCCGCACACTAACGCTATCCTACACACACTAGGGACAATTTATATTCATACCAAGCCAATTCACCTACAAATGTGTACGTCTTTGTAGTGTGGGAAGAAACCGAAGATCTCGGAGAAAACCCACTCGGGTCACGGGGAAAATGTGCAAACGCTGTACGGACAGCACCCGTAGTCAGGATCGAACCTGGGTCTCTGGAGCTGTGAAGCAGTAGCTCTACTACAAAGTGCTATGCTTCTAAAGCCATTGTGCTGCCCGTGTTCTTGTTTCAATCTGGAAAATGGTTATACTGGGGTCTGTCAAAATGCTACTTGCAGATTTGGAATTTTCTATGAAGTCATCCAGCACAGAACAAGCTTTTCAGCACAACTCCTTGCCAACCAAGATGCCCATCCAAACTAGTCCCATTTCCGCTTGTTCCACCCATATCTCTCAAAATCATTTCTCTCCTTTCACATCGTAGACATGAGCATTCATTGATTGACTATATGGTGACATGTTTTTAGAAAAAGAACAACTAGAGATTGTGTAAGAGAGTGAATTTAAGAAACAAAAATACTTGCATTTCCAAAGTGTCTTTGTGCATTCTGCAAAATTCCCAAGTTGTTTACAGAGGAATTCTGCTTTGAAATGCAACAAAGCTGGAAATGTATCAGGCAACTTATGCACAGCGTGATCTCATAACCTGCAATGTAATATTGACTGGATATTTCAATGGTTCAATGACACTCTATTGTCACGTGTCCAGAGGTACAGTGAAAAGCTTTTGTTGTGCGCGATCCAGTCAGCAGTAAGACTATACATGTTTGCAGTTGAGCCATTTACACGATAAGGGAATAACGTTTAGTGCAAGGTAAAGCCAGCAAGGATAGTCCGAGGTAGACAAAGATGCTGGAGAAACTCAGCGGGTGAGACAGCATCTATGGAGCGAAGGAAATGGACGACGTTTCGGGTCAAGACCCTTCTTCAAACTGATGTGGGGGTGGGTGGGGGGGAGGATAGTCCGAGGGTCACTAATGGGGTAGATAGTCGTACAGGACTGCTATACATTATTCTGAGTATATGGTAGTAGATAGCACTGAGTCGGTTCACAAGAGTCGCCACATTTCAGGTGCCATCTTATGACATTTAAAAAAAGCGTTAGTCTTAAATTGGCGATAAAGGTCCATTGTCCTGGTGGTGGCACTGGGTCAGTGTTGCAGGGGTCATCCTGTCCCAGGGAAGTGTCGATGTCCTCTACCATTGCTCCACCATTCTGTGCTGCTGGAAGCCGTGTCCTCAGCCACTTGTCCCAATCTAATGGAGCCCCAGGCTGCGGCAGGTATCCAGCGGCCCACTCGCCGACCCACCCACCCTCGCCCACACCTCCCGGACATCGGCCTGTGAATGCGCTGCACATCGCTTCTGATGCCCATCGTTCCACCTCCAGTAGCAATGTTACAAAATTTTGAGATTTTAAAAATCAAGTCTGCAATTTATCCCATCAGATAAAGCATAAAAAGAAGTTTAATTTGACACCTAATTTACTTTCATATCTTCAGTATTAAGAAAGTTATGGCCATTTTCATACTCGGAAATGAGCATCTTGCTTCCCATTGCCTTTCAATTGACTTAACTCAAAAGCTGTGATCTGGAAAAGTTAAAAGCCCATAACATTCTTAAAAATTAAGAGAACTCAATGAAATTTTCAGTTATTATAGATTGAAGCATTCTGAAACAAATATTAAACAATCCTACTTGGATTACCTGAAATTAAAGCATATAATTAGTTAGTTATCTAATTGTAGCTAATTACAAAATTCAATGAGTAGATCTATCATCTATCAATTTCTTAAGAAAAGATAAACTTTTTTTAAATTGCCTAAGTGTCCAAATAACATTCACACAATAATCCACAATATAACATAATTTTTAAATCTCATTTTCATGAATTTCTGGGCCAAATGGAAGGAATTTAGTGTTTTATGCCTGTAAATTAATGGCCATTTAAATCAACTAGCGAGTGGGTTTTAGTGGAATGCGGTGGATTGGAACGTTGCGGTTAGCGGTGAAGTCGGGAGGAAAAATACTGTTGGTTCATACATTTTTTTAGATCCCATTTCGCAACATAAAAATATTATTAATGCCTCCCGAAAAACCAACTTTTAATATAAAAATAAAGTATTTACCTTTTTTTCTCCCCTACGGAAAATGCTTCCGGTTGTCAGCGCTCACGGCTTTTGAAGGTGATTTTTAAATTACTCTAGTTAATAAATAATTTAGAGTAATTTAAAAATACCACCATTCATGAAATGTTGGAGCGATTTTTCTTCAGCAACCAAATCGCCCGACATTCATTGATTTGTCCTGCCTGTTGAAAAACGGCACTTTAAGCCCGCCCCCCTCTGCAAGGCGCGAAAGTCACGCACACGGGGAGCGGCAGAAGTGCAGCGCCGGTAAAGGTACGTTTTGTAACATACCTACCTCCAGGGCGCCTCTCGCAGCCAAAGCGGAATATCTCCCAGCGCCTACAGGGGTCCGCGTATAAATACTGATTTCCTCAGCAAAGTACTGATTTTCAGGTACTAGAATACTGAAATGCTCTGACAAAACTTGACAGCTCTGCGTCGTGTTCATTGTGGGGCGAAGGGCCCATTCCTGTGTTGCACCTTTCTATTTTCCCATTTCATGTTTTTACACAAAGGAATTAACTAATTAATTAACATAGCTTTGAATCGGATGATTAAATATGTTTAAAATTGGTATAGTCGTCATAAATCCCAGGCCTTATCCATTTCACTTCATTTTCACAAACTTCTGCATTGCAAAGTTGCGGACATTTCAGAGCAATCAACAATGTACATAATCATGCAATTTGTTTATCATGGCCTAGAAATTGTCTGCTGCAATTTGATAAAAAATTCAAAAGCCAAATGGGACAGGATGAATATAACATGGGTCTCAGAATGCCAATATATGTTCACGCCCTCGGGGGCGGCATGGGGGCACAGCGGTAGAGTTGCTGCCTTATAACGCTCAAAACGCCCCGAGACCCGGGTTCAATCCTGGCTACGGGTGCTGTCTGTACAGAGTTTGTACGTTCTCCCCGTGAACTGCGTGGGTTTTATCAGATAACTTTGGTTTCCTCCCACACTCCAAAGTACAGGTTTGTAGGTTCATTGGCTTGGTACAAATGTAAAAAAATGTCCCTAGTGCAGGGCAGTGTTCATGTGCGGGGATCAGCGGTTGGTACGGACGCGATGGGCCGAAGGGCCAGTTCATCTGCTGTATCTCGAAACTAAATTAAACTTGTGGGGCAACATCTTGCAGCTTTGAACAAATTTGGCATGCTGCTCATACTCATTTAAATGATGAACGATTATAATGCAACCAATTTAGCTCTTGGCTGCATTATCTAAGTTCAACATTTTTTTTAATTGTATAGTATTATTTGATTTTACTGAAACTCTTCAGTTATTAGCAAAAAACAGCAGAAAACATAAAACATAAAACATGGTCGGGAAACATCGGTGGAGAGAGTAGCAGGGTCAAAATTTCAGATTAACGACCTTTCATTAGAATTATAGCAATTTCGCTTGGGCAGCTAACAACCCAACAAAATGAATATTAATTTCTCTAACTTCAAGTAACCCTTGCATACCCCCTCTCTCCATCCGTCCTCCGTCCAAGTCATACTAGCTTCTGTCACCTTGTTGAGTCTCATTGACTCATTTTCACCTAGCCCACAGCTAACATTGGACTGCTTCCTTGATCACCATTCCTTTTTTGCATATCTTTCATTCATTGATCTATATCCCTCTACCAGGCACGTGCCATGAGTAATTACTCAGGGTAGTCAGTCAGTTGGTTTATTAAAAAAATCTTAAACCGCTCATGCGCAGATTGTTCTCTCCGTAAATTTTTTTTTTAAAGTAACAATTCAATTTTCCCAATGCTTCTAAATCTCCTTCATTTTTTAATTACTGAATGGGTGGGGGACGGAGGATGAAAGTAGGCATGCAGGTGCAACATGCAGTGAAAAAAGCAAATGGTATGTTGACATTCATAGCAAATGGATTTGAGTATAGGAGCAGGGAAGTTCTACTGCAGTTGTACAGGGTCTTGGTGAGACCACACCTAGAGTATTGCGTACAGTTTTGGTCTCCAAATCTGAGGAAAGACATTCTTGCCATAGAGGGGGTACAGAGAAGATTCACCAGACTGATTCCTGGGATGTCATGACTTTCATATGAGGATGGACTGGATGGACTCGGCTTGTACTCGCTAGAATTTAGAAGATTGATGGGGGATCTTATAGAAACTTACAAAATACTTAAGGGGTTGGACAGGCTATATGCAGGAAGATTGTTCCCGATGTTGGGGAAGTCCAGAACAAGGGGTCACAGTTTAAGGATAAGGAGGAAGTCTCTTAGGACCGAGATGAGAAAAAAAAAATTCACACAGAGAGTGGTGAGTCTCTGGAATTCTCTGCCACAGAAGGTAGTTGAGGCCAGTTCATTGGCTATATTTAAGAGGAAGTTAGATGTGGCCCTTGTGGCTAAAGGGATCAGAGGGTATGGAGAGAAGGCAGGTAAGGGATACTGAGTTGGATGATCAGCTATAAAGGGCCAAATGGCCTACTCCTGCACCTATTTTCTATGTTTCTATGACGGCAGGTGGAGAGATGGTGGGAAAAACTGGACAAGTTGAATCAGTTGTCATCTTATTGAATGACAATACTAATTCAAGGGTCCAATCGGAGGGAGAGTTCCTTTCACAGCGTGTGGAGAGTCTGTGCCAGGGGTTAAAGATGCAGGGAGGGCAGGAGTGTTGAGAAGGAGGGGGTCGGAGATCATGTCAGTCTCACTCACCACTGCCGCAGCACTCCGGGCACGGACAGCAGAACTGGCCGCCCCTTCCGGGGAAGGAAGCAGCTCGGGTGACTGCGAGCATCCGCCAGGATCTGACAGCAGAACCGGCTGCCACTTCAGCGCCTTCTACCGGCTCGCTCACCTCTGGCAGTGCTCTCCGACTGAACACCTCTCACCTGCCGCTCGCCGGCTTCGCTTATGTCAGCCGCTTCCCCCAAATCCTTAAATTCCCACAGCCGAGTAACCTCAATTGGTTCCTTGAGCGCGCTGTCGGAATTTAAGGATTTTCGGGAAGCGGATGGCACGAGTGAGGCCGGCGAGCGGCAGGAGACAGGTTTTCAGACGGAGAACACTGCCAGACTCGCGTGACCAGCAGAAGGGGCTGTCCGGTCCCGGCGGCCACTCGCAGCCACCCAGGCAAATTTGCTCCCCGGCCACAATGCGGTGGCTCCATGGCTGGAGCGTCGCAAGTGGGTTACTGGCCCTGATCCCCTCCTTCACAACGCTCCTGACCTCCCCGCAACTTTACCCCAGGCCAGATTCCCCAAACTGCGAAAGGAGCTCTCCCCACCCACCCCGGGAAATACAGTATTTAAAAACATAAAGCACCAAGAAATGTACTTACCACATTATCCGTAAACGAACTCCATTCTTCACTCTTTGTTTCATAAGGTACACTTAAGAAAATAGTAATCCATATTTGAAAATCCCACCAAGAAACTCGCGCTGCGCATGCGCAGTACTGCAGAGGCAGACTTTCTGCTGCCTTCAGCCCTGCTTGAAATTGACGGCTTGAAGCAGCGCTGACGGCAAGTGGGCTGCACAGACCTTCCCGTGTTATAAGCGCTGCAGTTGAAAGGCTCGGAGAATTGTGCTTACCTAAGAGATCGATCTTAGACAGGCATAATTCTCCCGTGCCTTTACTATTCATATTGAATAATTGCCATTTCATAATTTTAGTCGGGGTAGGCAGTGCCTACCTTGCCTACCCTGATGGCACGTGCCTGCCCTCGACTTCACTGTCTATATCTCCAATTTCCTTTTCCCCTGACTCTGTCTGAAGAAGGGTCTCGACCCAAAACATCACCCATTCCTTCTCTCCAGAGATGCTGCCTGTCCCGCTGAGTTACTCCAGCATTCTGTGTCTATCTTCGATTTAAACCAGCATCTGCAGTTCCTTCCTAACATGAAAGCAATCACCAAAGGTTAAATTACCAGGGGCAGTCAAAATGAAGGGAATGGGGGTGGGGTCCTTCAAACACTTCCATCCTATCACAGCTAATCCATGCGCTTGGTCCACCTGTCCGTCTTCCAGCAGCTGGAAACTTGTTTGATTTTAAACTTTCTTTACCACAAATGAAAGATCAATGACCTAAAGTGTTATTCCCTACACAAAAGCTGCCTGATTTGTTGCATATTTCCAACAATCTTTAAAAAGAAATTATATTTCATAACCAAATTTTCAGGTAGACTGCCAATTTACCATCACTAATTCCAAATCAAAATTTAAAATGTTGTTTAATAGGAGAATTTTATAAAAGCTATATAAATATTTAAAGCTGCATTCTTCTTTGCTGATAATGTCTTCTTCCTGTTTTTACAGTGCGCGATGACTTTGTTGTATGCATTCTCTGTCGACATATACTCTGTCATTAACTTCTTCAGTTTCTTCAACTGGCTGTGCATAGCACTGGCTATTATTGGGATGATGTGGTTGCGTTACAAGAGACCAGAAATGGAACGGCCAATCAAGGTAAATGGGTATCTGCAGTCGTGATTCATTTCACACAAGTGTAGAGATACCAATATTCAATCACATTTACCCTGACAGCCAAATCCATCAATTTGAATGACTTTTTTTCCTTAAACAGGTTATCAAAACATTTAGAAACAAGGAACTACAGAAGCTGATGTACCAAAAAAAAGACAAAAATGTGCTGGAGTAACTCAGCGGTAGCATTCAGGCAAAACTTCACCTTAACATGTTCTCCAGAGATGCTACCCGACTCGCTGAGTTACTCTAGCATCTTGTGTCTTTTTTTTAAAGCATTAGCTCCCCAATGACTTGTACTTCATAATTGTGACCACAACAATGTGCATTACAGTATCTGTCCTGGATAATAGCAAAGGCATTTCCCACAACAGTGAAAGAAATAAAGACTGATCTCCTAACTGCTCTGCCACAATCTTACCACAGGTCTTGATCATTAGTTCTTGAGCATAAAAAAACTTGGGAATAAGTCGTCTTGTCTCAAGCCAGGGACTAATGCAAAGCAAAGGTGAGATAAGCAGACATATTGAAAGATGAAGACCATCTATAGAACCTAGAACAGCACAACACAGGAACTTGCCCTTCAGCCCAATTTAAACTGATCTCATCTGGATGTACGTAACCCATATCCATTCATTCCTTGCACTTCCATGTGGCTATCTAAGAGCCCCTTACATGACCGTAGTATCTGCCTCCATCACCACCCCAGGCAATGCATTTCTTGCCCCCACCACTATGTAAAAAAAACTTGCCCCACACATCTCCATTAATCTTTCCCCTTCTTACCTATCGTAATATCCTCCAGTGTTGGATATTTCCCTGGGAGAAAGGTTCTGACTGTCTACCCTATCTATTCGTCTCATAATTCTATATGCCACCAAATGTCCCCTCAACCTCAGACATTCCAGAGAAAGCAATCCAAATGTTTATCCAACCTTGTGGCTGAATCCCCCAAATCTAGGCAACATTCTGGTAAACCTCCTCTGCACCAAAGCCTCCACACCCTTCCTGTAATGGGGTGAACAAAAGTGCAATACTCTAAATGCAGAGCTGCATCATGACTTCTTGCCTTTTGTATTCAATTACCCTAGCGAATAAGACAAGCATACCATCCGACTTCTTAACCTATCTACTTGTGCTGCCCTCTCCACATCAATGCTATTAAGGGCCCTGCTAATAACTGTATATTCTCTCCTTGTGGTCAACCTCCCAAAGTAACAATAAGCCAGTTCAGAATCCAGATGATTTAGATTATTGTGAATCCTGTATATCTTAATCTACTGATATACAGCCCACTATGGGGGACATTATCAAAAGCCTTACTAAAATCCATGTAGACAACATTTACCACCCTACCTTCATCAATCTTTTTGTGACTTTCCCAAAAATTCAATCGTTAGTGAGACACGACGTGCCGTGTACAAAGCCGTGCTGGCTATCCCTAATTAGTACATTCTCTTTCCAATGGGAGTGAATCCTATCTCAAAGAATTATTTCCAATAGTTTCCCTACCACTGACACGAGGCTCGCCGGCCTATAGTTCCCCGAGTTATCTCTATTCCTAAACAAAGGGAAAAGATTGGCCAATCTCCAGACCCTTGCCTGTAGCTGGAGAAGAAACAAAGATCCTTGTCTAGGCTTCCAAACACATCACATAACAGCAGAGGTCCCAGCACAGATCCCTGCGGAACTCCGCTGAGCATAGACCTCCAGCCAGAATATTTTCCTTCCATCACAACCCTCTGTCTTCTAGGAATAAGCCAATTCTGAATCCGTACGACCAGGTCATCGTGAATCAGTGCATCTTATGTTCAGCCCTGATGCAGGTTATGTGGCTTGAAGCGCATTTTTCATGGAATGTTAAAAAATTATGGAATGTACCTTTCAAGATTGATGAAAGCTTGTGGAAACTATATAGCTAAATTTTAAAACATAATTTTTTTGTATGTTAGTTTTTATCATCGGTTACCGGTTCTTTTGTGCTAAGAATGCAAAATTAATTTTATGCCATGAATGGTGTGAATTCAGTGATTCGCAGACTGAATGAGCTGATCTACTTCCTGATTTCTGTGTATCAGAAAATAACGGAGGATGAAGCAACAATTAAAAACAAATAAAGGGTCAATTATGTGAAATTTGAAGCTAATATGATATTTTCTTATCTTTTACAGTTTAACATCATTCTCCCGATCACTTTTGTGCTGGCCTGTTTTTTTTTGATTGTTGTATCCATATGGATGACACCTGTGGAATGCGCCATTGGTTTTGCCATTATCCTGTCTGGAATTCCCGTCTATTATATAGGAGTTCACTGGAAAAACAAACCTACGTGGCTCGTGAATACATTCAGTAAGCATATTTACCTGAACAAATTTATGATTAGTAAGATTAGTTGTCCAATTTGGTTTCGTTTTAATGTAGTTTAGAGATACAGTGTGGAAACGGGCCCTTCGACCCACTGAGGCCCAGCCGACCAACTATCATCCATACATTGATTCTCAGGCTCGTGTGTCATCCATTACATGATATCACTGAGAGCTTTATCACTGATTCCTGGTGCCAAGCATACTGATTTGTAATATGACCTTGTTGTATTTTAACTCATGAATTTTGGTTACAAAATGCTAGATTCTGAAGTAAAAAAGGAAAATGATAGTAATGCTCGACACATTTGTAGAAAAAAGAAGCACTTAACGGTTTGGTCATGAAATGTTAGAACTTCCTTTGTTTATGGAACATGACCATCAAGTTTGATGAAAGCTTGAGGAAACGATATTGCTACATTTTAGAACATCAATTTCTTTGCATAAGTTCGTTTTCATCATCTGTCACCAGTTATTTAGTGTTAAAAAAGCCAAATTAAAATTATGACTAGAATTCAGGGATTCGCAGACGGAATGAGCGGGTAAACGGACTGAGAGAAACAATTTAGTTCTGGGTGTGTGAGGAATGAGCAGAACGAAGGGACTATGTCTGATAGGGTTAGAGCAGATGACTTAATTTGATGGTAACGTTGCTGTTAAAACCATATTGAGGTGCTTTGCCTCTACAATATGGTGGTAATAGTAAGGCAAGAAGATACACAAATACTGAGCCAAAATGATAGCTGGTTAAATGGCCAGTCCTATTACAGAGAAAGTAAAAGTGTGCCACCCAAAGTTGTTATCGATATTGTATGCAGTGGAAAAATAAGTCATCGTCATTGTATTTTAAATGTTATATTGACAGCAGCAGTTCTAATTTTCTGAACTTTATTAGTCCAAGTGCATTTTGATCAATGACAACTGTTCCATCTAAGACATAATCTGAGGATGGTTTTGATTTCTGGATCCCGCAACTGAGAATAATTGGGAAAAAAAATGTTTGACTTAAAAATACATTTATTTTAAGATGTCTCAAAAGAAACATCTCAAAAGATGTCTGAGTTCACCTAATTCAGCAGTGTCAGGATTCTGGTCAGCAGGAAGAATGACCATGGGCAGGGGTGGGGGGCTGGGTTAGATAGAAAATGTGATGGTGCTGAGATGAAGAGTGAAGTCCAGGGCAACTGTGTTTAAGAATCAACATGAATGCCACAGAAGAATTTCTCCATTTACGTTCAGCTCTAGAAAAAATGACATTTTTTTAAAGTAAGTTTATTGGCCAAGTATTCACATACAAGGAATTTGCCTTGGCGCTCCACCCACAAATAACAACATGACATACAGTGACAGTTACAAATGACTCAGAAAATTAATAATAATAAAACATTAATGATAAAACACCATTGATCAAGCAGGTAAACCAACAAAATACCAGATCAAAGGGAGGCTACAGATTTTTGGATGTTGAGTAGAGCAACTACTCGTGAATTCGGCTGTGGCAGTTTTGACAATCCGGAGTCGCCTTCCAGAGGGAAGTGATTCAAAGAGTTTGTGGCCAGGGTGAGAGGGGTCAGAGATGATCTTGCCCGCTCGCTTCCTGGCCCTTGCAGTGTACAGTTCATCAATGGAGGGAAGGCTGCAGCCAATCATCTTCTCTGCTGATCGGACGATTCGCTGCAGCCTCCAGGTGTCGTGCTCGGTGGCTGAGCCAAACCAGACCATGATGGAGAAGGTGAGGAAGGACCCTACGATGGCCGTCTAGAATTTATCGATGATTTTTCAGCTGTATTGCCATTGAAACGGGTCTGTAAATGCATATCAAAAGTTGAATCATTCTGTCCTAAAAATATAGTCACAATTATCATCATCCACATAAAAAGACCTCACCAAGCTTGCAATCAGCTCCCTAAAGTTAGCAGGGACTAGAAGGGTCTGAAGAAAGGTCTCAACCCGAAATGTCACCTATTCTTTCGCTCCATAGACGCTGCCTCACCCGCTGAGTTTCCCCAGCATTTTTGTCTACCTTCGATTTTTCCAGCATCTGCAGTTCTTTCTTAAAGAAACAGGGACTAGAAGGTGTTAAAGAAGGAACTGCAGATGCTGGAGAATCGAGGGTTACACAAAAAGCTGGAGAAACTCAGCGGGTGCAGCAGCATCTAAGGAGCGAAGGAGATAGGCGACATTTTGGGTCGAGTTTCTCCAGCTTTTTGTGTAACCCAGGGTCTAGAAGGTGGTTGATTATTGGGCACTGGAGCCCAAACAACCCGTTGAGGGTGATGTTGCTCATTAACGTGAATGGCTGAAAGCATGTTCATCACCAGCATATTGGTCATTTTTCACTCACAGCATTTTCTTCTTTCTTGTAGATTCCATGACGATCTTCAGTCAAAAGGTTTTGGAAGTGGTACCTCAATCTTCACAATAAGAAAATTAAGTTGCTGAAGAAATACGCACAAAGAATCAAGGAAAGGAGGCATTGTTACATGGTCCAAAGTCTTTTGTTCCCTTGGAATTATTTGTTTACCTTCGAAGTGAAGATTGTTCAATCATCTCAAAATTCGTTGAGAATTCTTCATTTGATCTTTTTTTATTAGAAAGCTCCTCTGTCTAATACTTCACCCGAATAATTTAAAGTTTTTACATATGCTCAAGTAGGTTTCTCATGTTAGTTCAATGGTAATGCTTGCTGCTCTTTTTGCCTCATCTTACATGTGTTAATGAATGCAATTCTGAAAACCTTGTGCCTGCTATATTTACATGTAAATGGGACTAAAACCTAAAAATGACATGAGAAAGATCGACTTTTTAATTGGGCCTTCAGACACTTCTATATGGGAGTGCTTCCGAGATAAAACATTTGCTTCTTTGTGAAAACTGCATTTTGAGCTTCTTATAGATTTTAGTCTATTGTAATCCTTCATGTAATTCATTTTGGTTGAAGATGTTTAATGAGTAAAAGTGCTCAGAGTATGATCACAGTAAGCAACTGTTTTGTCCAACAGGTGATCGAATAGTTTATTACAGGAACATATTGGCAGCAAGGACCAGCGTGACAGAGAGTTCTGCTATTTTGCATGATACATTCTTAAGAAACGGCATTGTAAAAATTGATTTATAAGAAAAAATTGTCATTGTGGATAGGGGGTTTAGGATAGTTTCAGAGTCTTTAACATTTTTTTTTAGAAAAAAGGTGTTTAATTTTGTTACCACAGGCTAAAAATATGAAAGGCTGCTTTATTTAACAGGGTTGCACCTGTGTCACTAGTTGCAGACATGTGTCAATTTCTGTGACCAATAGTGAAACTGACACACTCTTCTTTAGAAACAATGATATATGATTACTGGGGGGGGGTATATGAAAAACAGTTTTTTATTCCCTACCTGTTTTGTTTTTTTAGCAGGACAGATTTTTTTCTGCTTGTCAATTTTCAAAGTAACTTTTAAGGGCTTCTTCAGTACCCGTTATTGTCACATTATAACCAATTCTACCGACATAATACAAAATAATGTTTCTAATTCATCAATTATGGTATATCCAATTTGTATTAAGGAAACAAGTGTTATAACAGAACTACCTATACAGTGTTCTCAGTATTCCAAGCTTTGGAAAGGCAGATTGGTCAAGGTCATTTGTCACTTTCTACCTAAATTGGGGTGGGACTAGATTTTAGCTGATTGCGGAGTCATAACCCGGCATGATACAGCAATCGCCTAACTTGCTGCGCTCCCAAGCCGCTCCCAGTCATGTCTTATTCATGCATCGAGTGCAGTAGATAATGGCAAATATCCATCAGTTGGGAATGGAAATCCCAGCATGGAAGAATACTTCATAGTACGTAATCACCTCTGCAATACTTTGTTATCCTACGAGAATAAGTGGCAACCAATTTTATTGGCAATGGGGAAACAGACACAGTTTCTATTTCTTAAATAAAGGAGATTTTTTTAAATGAAGGGGCTGATACCACAGTTTCAGAAGTCAGTATCCAAACTTAGGGAGACTATCTAATTGCTACCTACTTCTTATTTATTTCTGGTTGCACATGCTACCCTGGACAAGACAAATGACAACACAGAGTCTTTGTACAATTTTAGCCCCCATAGAAAAATAAAACAAAATGCAGAGTTACAATCCATCAATTTTCAAAGTAACTATTTTAGTATTTAACTTATTTATTAAAATTATCTTTTGCATTGCTTCAGCATGCTGTGAAATAAATATATAAGCACCTATTATTTATAAAAATTCAATTTAAGGATTTCTTACGACATAATTCTTAAAGAGGATTTTCCCCTTATGGCAGTCCTTAAATCATTATTGCTGGTCTTTGAACGTCAACAATATTTTTCTGAAGATAGGATGGTAAAGTCTTTATGAATTTTTTCAGTCGTGTCAAGAGTGAGAATATTTTTCTTTAAAGTTGCATTTTCATATTTCTAGTTATGTGGGAATTGTTTCAAACAAGTTAAATATCCAAATAATACTGTGAATCACCACTCTTCCACAGTTTTTAACGTAACAGACTAAAGAGCAATAATAACGTCAAATAGCATTCTTGGCTTCTAAGTTCTACTTTGGTTGATTCTCTTATATTTGGGGACTTTAAGCATGCAGTTCTGCAAAAGAAGTATAAGGAAATACAACAATGAATCCTGCAAACATCTAGTTTACCTTATGATTAATATGGCTGGAAATAATTCTACATTTAAGACTCCATTTTGGTTGATGTCAGTCTTGTATACCTATAGTTTTCTCAATGTGGTTCTGATAATGCGTTCTGATATTATTTAGCTGACCCTGACTCAATTGGGAAAAAGCATAGTTAAGTTGAGCAACTTGTCCTCCTAAGACCAAGACGGGAGACTGCAAAGGCTGGGATCTGAAGGAAAATACACATTGCTGGAAGAACGCGAGGTTAGGCAGGAACTGTGGGGGCAAATGGATAAGAAAGGAAGCTGATGAGTGAAATTAGATTACAGAGGGGTGACCCAAAAACATTTTGGGTCAACACCCTAGATCAGGATTGAGAATGTAAAGGGGTGGCAGTGTAAAGATGTAAGAGGGAGGGGGTGAAGGACTGTGGTAGAGAATGGATGTGGGCAGATGGAACTAGGTGGGGAGGGAACAGAAATTGGGTAACACGGGGCTGGTGGGGGAAGATTTGGAAAGAAGGGGAAGTGCAAGAGTAACTGGTTGGATCAGGGGGAGAGAGAAAGGAACAGAGGAATCCAGGTTACCGTTAGAATTCATTATATTACTTTGAATTTTTCATTTTCAGATAACCCACCCTCCTCTTCTCTTATATCTCCTTCTGATCCACGCAGATCCTCTAAGTTACCCCTGACAGCCCAATACCCAGTTCCACTACTGCCCCCCACCTGGTTCAATCTGCCTATCGCCCGCATGTACTACCCACTCGGATTCCTCTCGTTCCCTCCCGATACTGTCCAGACCTGCCTTGGGCAGCATACAGCCCAGCGGTATCAATATTGATTTCTCAACTTCGTAACCCTTGCATCCCCCCTCCCCTTTCTCCATCCCTTCCCCACCCGTCATTGCACCAGCATCAAAGTCATGAAGAATGGTCACAACCCGAAACATCGCCCATTCCTTCTCTCCAGAGATTCTGCCTGTCCCGCTGAGTTTCAACCAGCATCTGCAGTTCCTTCCTACACCAAGTCATCTTGTTCAGTCTCATTGTCTGTAACTCATTTTCACCTAGTCCCTAGTTAACAATGGCCGGTTTCCTTTATCATCGTCACTTTCCATATCTTTCATTAATTAGTTATATATCTCTCTACATCACCATCTGTATCTCTGGTTCCTATCAGTCCGAGGAAGTCATTGTGCCAGCTTTAAAGTCATGAAGAAGGGTCTCAACCCAAAAGGTCACCTATTCCTTTTCTCCAGAGATGGCTGTCTGTCCCGTTCCGTTACTCCAGCTATCCCAAAACATCAACTGTACCACATATGTTGCCTGAATCCCTCGGTTCCTCCAACAGTTTGTGTTTTGTTCTTACTCTCAGAAGAGTGTTCTTGTATTTCATTCTCTACAATAATTGAGTAATTTAAAATGTTGTGTTTCTTATTGGTGTTGTATGGAAGGCTGAAAAAGCTCTTGGCCAATAAAATGATGCCTGAATAAGCTATCCATTTGGTAAAAATAAATGCAAGATGTACACACATTAAGAAAGTAATCATCCAATGCATGTGTACATCCAGAACTAGCTTTTGATATTTGTACAGTGAAATTGTTTTTATTCTCTGACAATATTTAGAAATGATGCTTGCTGTATGGAAAGTGATGTCAACACATGTAAATGTACAATATTGAAGAACAGTCAAAATTAATTTTAAGAAATTCTCAATTTAGTTTGTCATTAATGAAGTTGATTAAGTCTACCACTGGCGCTGTTCAGCTGGTATAACTCCATGTATCATATTGTCGTAGCACTGGAAAAAAACTTGTTTTAATTGCATAATTCAAACACTGATTTAGTTCATAAGAGTTAAATTATTTTTAAATGATGCTTCAAGAATGAACATCAAGTGAAGGAAATAATTTTAAAGAAAGGACAGATTTTAAAAAGTATGGGGGGGGAAAAAGAAAATCTACCTACAAATGAACACTAGTTTTGGAGGCAACGTTCCGTTCTGCACAGAAACGTGCATAGTCCCCCGACTTATGTTTTGTGTTCGGACCAACATAACTTTTTCTTTTCTGTGATTTAACACGGGGACAATTATGGCATATCCCGATAAAACTATCACAAAAAGTTATGTTTGAAGGGAAATGTACAAAAGGATCGATGTACAAAGGAATACAAAATACCCACTGTCCCACAGTAACATCTGTTTTGAATTTGAGAACATTTGTCCCCTCGAGACTAAATATTTCTGTGTGTCATTATGTGTCTGTTTTGGGTCTTTGTCAATATAAAGTTATGTTTAATACTCACTTTTATATTGCTACAATGCTTGAAATGTATAACATTGTTCAAAATGTGTATTTTCAATGTATTTTTCGCCAACAAGAAATGGCTGCAGTTGAGTTTCATCGCCAATTTCCTTCTAAAAAGTAAAAAAAAAAGAATTATCTCACATAAGCTGTGGAGACTTGGTCATTGATTGTGTTATAGAGTCATGAAGGTAAACAGCATGAAAATCCTCTTCTGTGGAAAAGACTGAAAGTTCACTTCATCCGTGCCTCCTCCCATTCCCACGATGACCTTTCCGAACGGAGCCTCCTCCACAGTCAGAGTGAGGTCCAATGCAAATTGGAGGAACAGCACCTCATATTTTATTTGGGCAGCTCACAGCCCAATGTTGATTTCTCCAACTTAAGTAACCCTTGCTTTCCCTCTCTCCCCATCCTAGTTCTCCGACTAGTTTCGCTGTTCGTATTAAATATTACCGATTGCATGCTGCATTGCCACCTTCCCCTCTGTTAACAATGAACCTTTCTACATATCCTTACATCTGCTTTGATTTGTTGTTTTCACCAACTTGTTTCTCCCCTTCCTTGACTCTCAGTCTGAAGAAGGGTCTCGACCCGAAACGTCACCCATTCCTTCTCTCCAGATATGCTGCCTATCCCGCTGAGTTACTCCAGTATTTTGTGTCCATCCCCTCATGATTTTCTACATTTCAATAATGCTGCTACTCAGCCTGCTAAACTCTAAAGAAAAGGTGCCAGCCTATCCAGCCACTCCCTACAACTCAATCGCATAACCTTCGGTAACATCCTCATGAATCACTTCCGCATCTTTTCAATTTAATTACATCTTTTCTGTAGCTGGGCAAGATAAACTGCGCAATACTCCAAGTGTAATCTCACCAACAACTTGCATCATGATGTCCCGACGTTTATACTGGATACCCTTCCCATCGCTGCTTTCAATACCCAATACACCTGTTAAGCCACTGGCAGGGCACCATGCACCTGTACTCCTAGATCTAAATGTTCCACAATACTCTTCAGGGCTCGGTCATTTACTGTGCAAGCCCTAGCCTGGTTTGACATAGCAAGTGTACTACTTTGAACTTATCAGAGTTAAATTCCATTTGTCATCGCTTGGGCCATCTTCCCAACAGATCTAGAGCCTTAGATATCTTAGATATCCCAAATTACAATCAACTATACCACCAATGTTGATGTCATCTGCACATTTACTAACAATGCTAACTACATTGTCATCCAAATCGTTAATTTATATATAAACAAACAGCAGGAGGCCTCACTGGTCACAGGGTGCCAATCAGAAAAACAACCCTCCACAATTATGCTTTGCCTCCTTCCTCTAAGCCAATTTTGAATCCATTTGGCAAGCTCGCCATGGATTCCATGTGATCTAACCTTCCTGACTACCTACCGCGTGCTAACGACCACAGGGGCAATGTCCACCGGCCTGCCCCCATCAAACCCCTTGGTGACCTCTTCAAAAACATGAGACATGAGTTCCATGCACAAAGCCTATCCAAAAGCGGGTAGATCCTCACTCCAAGAATACCCTCAAACCTTCCTGCCATTGACATCAGATTCACTGACCTATGGTCAAGATAGGTCAGTGGATAGTTTTCTGAATATTAAAGAAAACAAAGGATGTGAGGGAAGGCAGCAGATGCTGATAGAGGTACAAAACCAACTGTGGTCTTGCCAAAAAGCAGAGCCAAGGGAACGAGGGCTACTGTTGCTACTGTTGCTTACATTATTTTGCATTTGCAGATCTTTATTCTAACACTGGTGGGCTTTCTCTTTTCAGAACATTCTTTTATTTCTGCTGACCTTTATTATTAGAGTATTAAACAAACAAAATGTTTACTTACAGGAAAAGACAGAAGAATGTCTGAGAACTCGTCATCTCATGTGATTTCCCACCATTTCCTTTGTGTAGGAAAGAACTGTAGATATTGGTTTAAATCAAAGGTAGACACAAAATGCTGGAGTAACTCAGCGGGACAAGCAGCATCTCGAGGGTCTTGACCCTAAACGTCACCCATTCCTTCTCTCCAGATATGCTGTTTGCTGTTACACCAGCATTCTGTGTCTACCTTCGATTTCCTTCAGACTATTGTGGTACAGCAGATATTGGCCAAGTAAACTTGTTTGGAAAATGTACAATTCATTGCTATAGCCTCCAAAGGAAAATAAACAGCATTTTTCTGTATGCATTCATGTCTAGTGTGTTAAAAATGTACATCTGAGTGTTTTTTGGATGGGGGGGGGGGGGGGTGGGGCAGTTGTCCAATAGTGGGATGGGTCAATATAAACTTATAGTTGAATACCAGTCCATTAATTACAACAGTAACAGTGATTATAGGAGATAGAGGAACAGACATATAGACAAATTACACAAAGATGCAAAAGCAACAGAGTTGTTATTGTGGGCAAATTAAACTTCTCCGATATTGATTGCACTTCACTCGGTGCAAACGGTTTAGATGGGGCAGAATTCGTTAGGTGTATCCGAGACGGTTTCCTGAAACAGTATGTAGATGGTCCAACTCAAGAAGGGGCAATACTGGACGACTTACTCGGAATCGAGCTTGACCAGGTGGAAGATTGTTTCAGTGGAAGAGTATTTGGGGAATAGTGAGTTCAACTCCATACGTTTTATGATAGTTATGAATTAGGATCAGTCTGGACCTTGGGGGAAGGTACTAAATTAGGGCAAGACAGATGACAGCATTAGTTTGGAGATACAGCACGGAAACAGGCCCTTTGGCCGCACCGACCAGCGATTCGCCACGGCAGCGGCGATGCCTACCCAGATCGCCATTTTGGAGCTCTGGAGTGTTGGGCCGCTGCTCCAACATCGCGGGGCTGTGGTTGAAGAGCTCCCAGTGCGGACGGCGCTGACCGACATCGCGGCGTCCTGGGGCCCTTTGCCGAGGGCTGTCAGCAGCGAATCTCCGCCCGGCGCGGCCTGGGGACGTCAGGAGCCGCGGACTCCGGTGTGAAGCGGCCGATTTGGAGGTCCAAGCCGCTGAGGTTGGCCTCCTGTTCCGACGTCGGAGTTACAACGGTTCCCGAGGCCCCGACCACGAGTGAACATCAGGAACATTAGAGGAAGATGACTGACTTTGGTGCCTTCCCTCACAGTGGGAAGCTTTTGATTCTGCTGGTTGGGGATGTTTTCTGTTGAACTCTATCGTGTTGTGTTCTTTATTTTTATTGTCTGGCTGCATGGTGATCACATTTCGTTGTGAAATCCTCTTCAAGACAAGTCAATCCATTTCAAATCAAGTCAAGTCAATCCATGTCAAGTCAAGTCAATCCATTTCAAGTCAAGTTATGTCAATCCATTTCAAGGGCAGGCCAAACAACTCATTGCATGCTCACTTAATTTCCAATTTTGCATTGCAGTTTCAAGCACAGGCAGGGCAGGTCAAACAACTCATTGCATTGTCATTAAGGGCTAACAAATCATTTATTGTAAGTACATTGCAGACTCACAGTTCAGTTGATTCACAGCTTAGAATCACAGTTGTGGCCTCTCCCTCATGATCTTCCAGAGTGACTGACTCATGTCCAGGCATCTGGGGTTTGATAGTCCTGCCCCCCGCCCAGAAGGGGTGTTACCTTCATCATGGTGATTGACAGGTGACAGGACCAATCAGCTGATCTCAAGATTTTTAAACAATCATAACTTTTTTATTTTTCATCGATCAGAAAAATCCTCGGGGCTGCCTCAGCCGAGGAGGACTGAGTAAGATGGCCAAAAATCATAGCAATATAGGGTAGCAATTTTTCTAAAATCAATATACAGCGCAGACAGGAAGTGGTCAAGATGAGACTTTTAGTCATTTAGATTTGATAAAGTTCCTCATGATAGGCTTCTCTAGAATATTAAGATGCATGTGATCTTTGGTGACTTGGTCATTTCAATGCATTTCAGGTTTATTCTCAGAAGTCGGGGTTGTGGTGAAAGGGTGCTATTCTTGCTAGAATTGTGACCAATTGAGTTAGAGTCATAGAGTCAGTGTGGAAACAGGCCCTTCAGCCCAAATTGCCCAACATGTCCCATCTACACAAGTACCATTTGCCTGCATTTTAACGTCCTAACTATGTACCTGTCTAAATGTTTCTTTAACCGTGCAAAAGTACCAGCCTCCACTGCCACCTCCGGCAGCTCGTTCAATATACCTACTACCTTTTGCATGAAAAGAAACCTTTTAAATATTTCCCCCCTCACCTTAAACCTATGTCCTCTGGTTCTCGATTCACATATTCTGGACACGAGACTCTGCCTGTACCCGATCTATGTCTCTCATGAGTTTGTACGCCTCTGAGATCATCCCTCATCCTCCTGCGCTCCAAGGAATAAAGTCCTAGCCTGCTCAACCTTATAGCTCAGGCCCTTGAAGCATCTCTACACCCTTTCGAGCTTGACACCATCTTTCCTATAATATGGTGCCAGAATTGAACACAATCCTCTAAATGCGGCCTCACCAACGTCTTATACAACTGCAACATGACCTCTCAACTTCAATACTCAATGCTCTGATTGATGAGGGCCAATGGGCCACAAGCCTTTTTGACCACCCTGTCTAGCAGTGATGACACTTTCAATGAACTATGTACCAGTACTCCATGATCCCTCTGCTCCACAACACTTCCCAGAGCACTACCATTCACTATTTAGGTTCTGCCTATGTTATTGCTCCCAAAATGCAACCCTTCACATTCCATCAAGCATTCCTCAGCCCAACTGATCAAGACCCTGCTGCAATTTTTGACAACCATCTACCCTATCTACAATACCATCCACTTTAGTGCCATCTGCAAACTTGCTAATCATGCCATGTACATTCCCATCCAAATCATTGCTGTAAACGCCAACCGTTTTCTTGTCATTTGTAAATTTACTAATTATAACTTGGTACTTTCTCATCCAAATCGTATATGCAAACCACAAACAGCAGTGAGCCCAGCACCGAACCCTGAGGCACATCACTAGTCACAGGCCTCCAGTCCAAAAAACAACCTTCCTCCATCACCGCTTCCTTCATAAAGCCAATTTGCTATCCATTCACCTATCTCCCCTTGAATCCTCTGGGTTCTAACCTTCCAGAGCAACCTACCATGAGGAACCTTATCAAATGTCTTGCTTAAATCCAATTATACAACATCTGTTGGGGTTGTTCCCGATGTTGGGGAAGTCCAGAACAAGGGGTCACAGTTTAAGGATTTGTGATTAAGGATTCACTTCTGATTTGTGAATCCTCCCCCCATTTAGAAAACAGTTGAGAACAGATCCTGCATCTTCAAAATTACTTTTTAAGGATAAGGGGGAAGTCTTTTAGGACCGAGATGAGAAGATCATTTTTCACACAGAGAGTGGTGAGTCTGTGGAATTCTCTGCCACAGAAGGTCGTTGAGGCCAGTTCATTGGCTATATTCAAGAGGGAGTTGGATGTGGCACTTGTGGCCAAAGGGATCAGGGGGTATGGAGAGAAGGCAGGTATGGGATACTGAGTTGGATGATCAGCCATGATCATACTGAATGGCGGTGCAGGCTCGAAGGGCCGAATGGCCTACTCCTGCACACCTATTGTTTAATGTTTCTATGTTTCTATCTACAGCTCTGCCACATCCTCAGTAAACTCAGATTTGTGAGACATGAAGTCCCATGTACAAAACCATGTTGACTATCCCCAATCTTGTCCATCTAAGTGCATGTTTATTATATCCCTCAGAATACTCTCTAGCAACTTTCCGACCACAGATCTTAAGCTCACTGGCCTGTAGTTCCAAGACTTTTCCTGCAGCTCTTCTTAAAAAGAGGCACAATGTTTGCCTCCCTCCAGTCTTCCGGCACCTCGCCTATATTTAATGACGACTCATAAATCTCAGCTAGGGCTCCTGCAATGTCCTCTCTAGCTTCCCCCAGGGAGCTCAGATATCTGATCAGGCTCCAGAGATTTGTCCGTCCTGCTGCACGTCAAGACCGTCAGTACATGACGACCCCAAGTTCCTCCATCTTCTTGCCTTTCTCCTCGGTAAAAGCAGAGGTGAAATATTCATTAAGGCCCTTGCCCATCTCCTGTGGGACCACACAAAGTTGACTGCTCTGATTACCAAGGGGTCCCACTCTCTCTAGTTACCCTTTTTCCCTTTCTGTGCTTATAAAATCTCGGGATTACCCTTAATGCTATCTGCCAGAACTATCTCCTGGCTCATTTTTACCCTTCTATTTCCATTTTTAGATTACTCCTTTGTTCCCAAAGCTCCTCCTTAACTTAATCCCAGCTGCCTATACCTGTCCCATGTCTCCTTACTCTTGACCCGAGCCTCAATTTCCCTCGTCATCTAAGCTTTCTTAAGTCCACCTGCCCTGCCCTTCACTCTAGCAGGGACGTGCATCTCCTAAACTTGTCAGCAGACTTTTAAAAACATTCCTTTCCTGACATTCCTCTTCATCAAACAACCTACTCCAATCAACGAGCGAATTCCTGTCTCGTACCCTCAAAGTTGGCCCTGCCCCAATTTAGCATTGTAACTCATGGACCCGTCCTGTCACTATCCATAACTATCTTAAACTTAATAGAATAATGGACGCTGGTCCCAAAAGGCTCATCCACTAAACTTCACTCTCCTTCCCATTCACCACTTCATACCTACTTAAGTCAAGACTCCAGTATGAAAAGACTAGAGTCACTTCACACCCACTCACAGCCTGACCTCAGTCTGCAAAGACTGGGCCCTTCTACACCCACCCTCCTCCAATCACCACTTCACACCCAATCACCCACACCCTCTGTGCTGCAAAACATCACTTATCAAATATCAATAATAAAAATAGAGGAGGTGGAGAGGCTTTCTAGAGAACAAAAAAGTTGGAAATCTCCAGGACCTGACAATGTTTCCCCCTCTACTCTTAAGCTCTGTGCCACACAGCTGGCACCGGTCTATACAGACATTTCTAACCAGTCCCTGCAAACATGTACTGTCCCTGCCTGCATCAAAGTCTCCACTATTGTCCCTGTACCCAAAAAGGCTAGGATTACTTGTCTTAATGACTACAGGCCCGTCGCACTGACCTCTGTAGTCATGAAGACTGTTGAAAGGCTTGTGCTGGCCAAGCTGAAAAATATCACAAACTCCCTGCTGGACCCTCTGCAGTTTGCATATCGGGCCAATAGATCTGCGGATGATGCAGCCAATCTGAGCCTGCACTTCATCCTACAGCACCTGGACCAGCATCTATGCGAAGATCCTGTTCGTTGATTTTAGCTCTGCATTCAACACCATTGTGCCAGAGCTACTACACTCCAAATCTCCCGAGTTGCCTGTGCCTGAACCCCTCTGTCAGCGGATCACCAGCTTCCTGATAGACAGAAAGCAGCATGTGAGGCTGGGAAAGCACATCTCGAACCCGCAAACGCTCAGCATAGGAGCACCGCAAGGCTGCGTACTCTCCCCTCTCCTTTACTCTCTCTACACCAACGACTGCACCTCCACAGACACCTCTGCCAAGCTTCTCAAGTTTGCGGACGACACAACCCTGATTGGACTGATCCAGGATGGGGAGGAATCTGCCTACAGACAGGAAGTGACACAGCTGGCATCCTGGTGCCATAGCAACAACCTAGAGCTCAATGCTCTTAAGACAGTGGAATTGATTGTAGACTTTAGGAGAGCTCCCCCTCCCCTCACCCCACTCACCATCAACAACACCACAGTCACATCTGTGGAGTCTTTTAAGTTCCTGGGAACCATCATCTCCAAGGACCTTAAGTGGGGGGCTACCATCGACTCCACAGTCAAAAAGGCACAACAGAGAATGTACTTCCTGCGGCAGCTGAGGAAGCACAATCTGCCACAGGCAATGATGGTCCAATTCTACACGGCCATCGTAGAGTCTGTTCTCACCTTCTCCATCATGGTCTGGTTTGGCTCAGCCACCAAGCACGACACCTGGAGGCTGCAGCGAATCGTCCGATCAGCAGAGGAGATTGGCTGCAACCTTCCCTCCATTGATGAACTGTACACTGCAAGGGCCAGGAAGCGAGCGGGCAAGATCATCTCTGACCCCTCTCACCCTGGCCACAAACTCTTTGAAGCAATTCCCTCTGGAAGGTAACTCCAGGTTGTCAAAGCTGCCACAGCCAGACATAAAAACAGTTTTTATCCACGAGTAGTTGCTCTACTCAACAGCCAAAAATCTGTAGCCTCCCTTTGATCTGGTATTTTGTTGGTTCACATGCTTGATCAATGGTGTTTTATCATTAATGTTTTATTATTATTAATGTTTAGTGTTTTCTGAGTCATTCGTAACTGTCACTGTATGTCATGTTGTTACTTGTGGGCGGAGCACCAAGGCAAATTCCTTGTATGTGAATACTTGGCCAATAAACCTACTTACTTTATTCACTTGACCCTCCAAATTTTCCAAGACGAGCTCATGCATTGCCCTCTACCATGTAGGGCCCTCTACATATTGCCAGAGGAAACTTTCCTGACCACAAATTTCCTTGACAAATTTCACCCTGTCTAAACCTTTCGCACTATAACATTCCCAGTCTATATTGGGAACATTAAACTCCCCTCTTACGACAACCTTATAGACCTGCAGCCGTCTGCAATCTTCTGGTATGTTTGCTCTTCTAGTTATGTGAACTCTTTGGGAGTCTGTAGTACACCCTCAACAAGGTCAACCCTCATCCTTTTTGTGTTCCTCAGCTTCACCCATATAGCCTTATCGTAATGTCACCTCTGACCACTGCCGTGACATCCTACTTACCCAATAACACAATAACCCCTCCTCTTTTACCCTAACCCCTGTCTCTCCTGAAGCACCTGCACCCTGGAACATTGAGCTGCCAGTCCTGCTCCTCACTTAACCATTTCAGTAACGGCCGCAACATCCCAGACACATGTACCAATCATGGCCTCAGTTCGTTTGCCTTAAGGGCCTGTCCCACTAACGAGACTTTTCAGCGACTGTCTTCGACCTTCAAGCTCGAGGGCACTCGCCTGGAAAACCTTGAGCTGGACCGACCGTCAGCGATGAATCCGCGATTCACACACAAACACATCGCAAAGGCGGGGGCCAGGGAAAGCGGGGGAGCGCTGTCTGAAATTCACACCCGCGATGAACGGAAATATAAAAGACGGCTGCACGGTACAGTAAGTCCTATAGAGAGTGCGTGGGTGGGGGAGGGGGTGAGAGAAAGGGGGGAGAAACTTTTAAAGAAGCCAGACAACTTTTAATAAAGTTTAGCAGGCATTTAACATTATTGGTCGGTTTTCCTTGGTTCTGAAAACTCCAATGAGCCAATTAAAATGCCCGGTCAGCGAAGGAGATTGCCTACGGCTGCCCTCGACTGCCTGCAATTACATAGCGACCCCACTCCACTGCACTGCGAGTTCAAAAGAACCTTGCCGACCAATTCTTACTCGCAGAAAAAATTTCAGCATGCTGAAAATTTTTCCTCGACCAAACTGAGGCCACGAGTATTCGGGAACTTCCCTCGGGCATGAAGGAGAGTCACAGTGACCTCATAGGACCTTGTGTCGACCATGCTGCGAGTTTGAGTCGAGCACAAACCTTTACCCGTCAGGCCTCTTGCGTTAAAATAAATGCAATTTAAACCAACATTTCTTCCTTGCTCCCTGCCTTTCTCCTGCCTATTCTGTTCTCTAAACATTCTCGCATCATCCTCCACACCAACGTCTTCCTCTCACGTGCCGCTGTCGTGTATAAGATCACACCCCCCGCCAATCTAGTTTAACCCCACCTGTGTGGCACTAATGAACCTGCCGGCCAGAATCTTTAACCCTCCAGTTAAGGTGCAACCTCATCCTTTTTGTACAGGTCACCTCTGCTGCAGAAGAGATTCTTATGGTTCAGAAATCTGAATCCTTGCCCCCTGCACCAACTCCTCAGCCACACATTCATGTCCCCTACCTTCCTGTTCCAACCCTCACTAGCACATGGCACTGGAAGCAATCCAGAGATCACTACCCTGGAGGACCTGCTTTTCAGCCTTCTACTCATGTTGCAGAACCTCTTTTCTTTTCCTACCTATATAATTTGTGCCAACATGCACAACAACATCCAGCTGATCCCATTCCCCCTTGAGGATGTCATTCAGCCGCTCCGAGATGTCCTGGCCCCTGGCACCAGGGAGGCAACACACCATCCTGGTGTCTCGACTGCTGCTGCAGAATCTCCTGTTCCGACCCCTAACTATTGATGCATCCACTATGGCTCTGCCTGACATTACCCTTCCCTGTTGAGCCTCAGCGTCAGGGTTGGTGCCACAGCCCTGCCGGCTACTCGAAGTTTCGTCCATCCCAAGAGATGTGCATGATCTGAGGAGGTGCAGCCACTGGGGTCTCTTGCACTCCACGTTTAATTCCCTTCCTCATCATCACCCACCTTCTCTTCCTGTACGCTCGGTGTGACAACCTCGCTGCAGGTCCTGTCCAACAAGCTCTCATTTTCCCGGATGGTCCTGTGGCCATCCAGCTGTTGCTCCAGTTTCCTAACATGGTCCTTCAGGATCTGCATCTGGACACAACTCCCACAGGTGTAGTGGTGTAGAGGCACCAGCTGTGTCCCTGACTTCCCACATCTTGCAGGAGACCCACTCCAAGAACCTGCCTGCCATTACCACCATAGCCAAAACGCTAATGAAATCATGGGGCAACCACGGTGTTGATTGAACCTTATTCTGCTGTCTGCTGCTGATAGCCTCCATACCTTGAGCAAAAGACTCACATTTTACATATCCACTGCACTTCATCTACAACATTTCTCAACATGGCTGATCTTCTTCACCTTGCCTTATTTTTATTTACTACTCAATTAATCATTTTGATGCTGCAACCAGGCCAATGGTTACTTTAAAATTGTCTTTATTACCTTTACATTGGCCTTCCTCTTCACTGCCTTCAGCTGTCCTGGCCAATAAACGTGTTCGGTATTCCGACTGCACATGCCCAGGTCAATGGTCACTATGCATAAACATTGCTGGAAAGCAGTGGAGCTGTTGCACAAATATATATACACCTCTATTTATTCTGCTTTTTCCAGCTTTGATTCTTCTAGGTAGGAAAATACTGCTTTCAAACTGTGAATTAGTTGTATAAGCTGTGTATAAGCATGTGACCACGTTTCCTACACACTATAAAAGATCCTGCATGTCTTCGTTCATTAGAGTGGTGGCTCAGGAGTCAAGTGTCTGTTGCATACTTGACTCTGTATCCCTGACACTCTCGCCGGCTGATGATCAGTAAAGCTTGAGTTGGATTGCCTAACCCATTGTGTGTTGTCCAACCATTCAGGAGTGGTGAGAGAAGAGACACATAGTTGCAGTTAGGGATTAACCAGGGCACTGTTCACGGATCAGGGAGCCATTCAAGAGGTGGCACAGTAGCGCAGCGGTAGAGTTGCTGCCTTACAGCGCGTGCAGCGCCGGAGACCTGTGTTCGATCTGTACGGAGTTTGTACGTTCTCCACGTGACCGTGTGGGTTTTCTCCAGAATCTTTGGTTTCCTCCCACACTCCAATGAGGTACAGATTTGTAGGCTAATTGGCTTGGTATAAGTGTAAATTGCCCCTAACTTGTGTAGGATAGCGATGTACTACCGCATCTACCGTAAAATCGCAAATCAGTATACCAAATATATTAAATCTAATAGAGGAATTTGGATCCTTTTCAGGATACAGAATAAATTGGAATAAAAGTGAAATTATGACGATAAAACCTCAAGACACAACACACCTGTTAAAATTCCCTTTTAAAATTGCTACAGAAAAAAATTAAATACTTGGGAATCGAAATCACCCGAAAATGTAAATCTTCATTTAATGCAAATTATATGCCCCTACTTACTAAATTAAACGCCCTGATTAAATTTTAGAAAACTCTTCCGATGTCTTTAATAGGCCGAATAAATGCTATAATAATGATTTTCCTACCACAAATGTTATATTTATTCCAATCAATACCAATATACTTACCTAAAAAGTTTTTTTTTAAACTGGATTCTGATATCACAAATTTTATATAGGACTATAAATCCCATAGAATTCAAAGAAAGCACTTGTGCAAACCTAACGAATTTGGTGGATTAACACTCTCTAATTTTTTGTCTTCTTATTGGGCAGCAAACGTCAAAAATGTGATTCACCTGTTGGACAATTCTGCCCAGTGGGTGGATTGGATAGTAATGGAGAGAGAGGGTTGTTCCCCTTTTAATACAGGAGCGATCCTTCTCTCACCAACAAAACTGAACAATACAATATATAGTAAAAATCCAATTATTCATAGTACTATTAGAATTTGGAAACAAATTAAATTAACCCTTAAATTAAGAAATCTATCGCTTCTCCCTCCCATAGTTAATAATCTGTTGTTTAAACCATCCACTATTGATAAATCATTTCCACATTGGGAAAGAATAGGAATTAAAATGTTTGGAGACATGTATGAAAATTCCAACAACTACAACTTAAATACAATCTGAGAAGTAATCAATATTTTAAATATTTTCAAATCCATGATTATTTAAATAAATATACACAAAAATACCAAAATTTGACCAGACATATTAGACCAAGCTATGAATAGAAAGGCGGACGCAACTAATTTAATATCATACTTGTATAATATCATCCTAAATATAGAAATACCATAATCCGATATAATTAGAAGAGATTGGGAACAAGAACTAGCTATAAAAATCTCGAAAGAGAGTTGGGATAAACACTTGCTATATGTGCATAAATGCTCGATCAATGTAAGACATATTCTAATCCAATTTAAAACCCTACACAGATTATATTATTCGAAAACTAAAATAAGTAAAATCTTTCCAAATGTCTCCCCCATTTGTGATAAATGTCTATCTCAAGAAGCAACTATAGCACATTCCTTTGTTTTTTGCTTTAAAAAATCAAAAGATTTTGGAATGAAATCTTTGACATTTTTACAAAATTATTTAAAATAAAACTGAAACCGAACGCAGAACTGATTATTTTTGGAACAATGGAAGCCAGCTTTGAGCTGACTTAGTTCAAAAAGAGTTTCCTTAATTACGGCTTAATAATTGCAAAAAAACTCATACTTAAATTCTGGAAAACCGCTCCCACACCAACGGTAAAAATGTGGATTTCATATATGTCCGAAATGTTACACCTCGAAGACATGAGATTCGTCCCAGCAGGCAAATCAGACCAGTTCCAAAAGATTTGGTCTTCATTTATCGACTTATTACAAGCATAAGGTGCAACACAACTTTGAAAATAAACGGTTTCAGGACCTGGTGAGGGGTGTGTAAAAATATGAAGTAGGCACGTCCCTTTTATCTTAGCTTCTTTTCTTGTTATTTCTTTTTTCTATTTTTCTCTTTCCTTTTTTTTAAATTCTTTCTCGTGTTCTACGTCTCGACTGGTTCTTCCTTTTCACTTTTTCATGCACTTACTATCTTATCTAACTTTCTCTATTTTTCTTCTTCTTAAAGTTTAAAGTGGTACATGAAATGTATTATGTTATTTTTGGCGTATACTACTGTGATGTACATTACTTCTAATAAAAAGAAATTAAAAACGAAAAAAAAAAAATCTTGTGTAGGATAGTGTTTGTGTGCGGGGATCGCTGGTTGGTGCGGACTCGGTGGGCCGAAGGGCCAGTTTCCGCGCTTAGCTCTAAACTAAACTAAAGAGGGAAGAGAAGAGACTAGTATAGTCAGGGGAATGGATACAATTGTCTATGGCAAGGACAATCGAGAATCCTCTTGCCTGCCTGGCGCCCGGGTTCGATACATCTCATGTGATCTGCAGAGGATGCCAACCACATCGGCACAACAAGGAAAGAGGGAATTTGAGCAGCCTGGGACATATGAAGCTGAACAAAAAAGGCAATAATCTCTAAATTGCAATCTGTGCCATGAGCAAATTGGCACAATGTCAGTACAATTAGAGAGTTAAATCCATGGCTCATAATTGGTGTAGAGGAAGTAGAACTGTGTGGGACACTGCAGTCAGTATTGGGGAAGGAGGGAGCAGTTCCAAAGGATGGATTCCACCTGAACTCTGCTGGGACCACAGTCCTAGTGAAGCCATAACTAGGGCTGTAGATACCCCGGTTTACATTGACGGCACCCAAGTAGAGTTGGTTGAAAGTTTCAAATGATATTTATAAATATCACCAACAACTTGTGCCAGACCACCCATGTTGAAGCAATGGCCAAGAAAGCACACTAAGGTACAGTGACAATGCCATCCAGTCAGCGGGAAGACAATACATGATTACAATCGCTGCATTTACTGTGTATAAATGCATGATAAGGGGATAACGTTGAGAGCAAGGTACAGCCAGCTACTTCCTTAGAAGGCTTAGGAAGTTCAAAAAATTCAGCGTGTCCCCAACAATTCTCACCGACTTCTACAGATATGTCGTATAAAGCATTTTATCAGGATGCATCACAGCTTGATTTCGTGAACAGCTCCATTCAAGAGCGCACAAAATTGCAGAGAATTGTGGACCCAGCCCAGACCATCACACAAACCAACCTCCCTTCCATTTACTCCATTTAGACCTCACGCGGCTTTAGCAAGGCCAACCATCGGGCAAAAGGTATAGACGTATGAGAAAGCACACCTCCAGATTCAGGGACTGTTTCTTCCCAACGGTTATCAGGCAACCGAACCATCCTACATACAACTTGAGAGCAGTCGTGAGCTGCTATCTACCTCATTGGTGACCCTTGGATCTTTGATCAGACTTTGCTGAACTTTATCCTGCCCTAAATGTTATTGACGTCATCATGTATCTGTACCCTGTGAATGCCTTGATTGTTAATCATGTCTTTCCGCTGACTGGTTAGCTTGCAACAAAATCTTTAAACTGAACTAACTAGATAGAGCTTTAATCTTGTGTGTGTGTGTGTGGGGGGGGGGGGTTCGACAGATTGGAAAAATATGGATAAAATTCAAGTGGAGAAATGTGCAGCATAGGTTACTGAAGTCTCCAGAATAGGACAAAACGTGTAGGAAAGGACTGCAGATGCCGGTTTAAATCGATGGTAGACACAAAAAGCTGGAGTAACTCAGCGGGATAGGCAGCATCTCTGGAGAGAAGGGATGGGTAACGTTATGGGTTGTGAAGAAGGGTCTCAATCCAAAATGTCACCCATTCCTTCTCTCCAGAGATGCTGCCTGTCCCGCTGAGTTACTCCAGCTTTTTGTGTCTATCTCAAGAATAGGAAATAGGACAGGAAGTGTAGACAGGGATAAAAGTCCAGCATCAGGCAACATGTGGATCAATATGAGTAGAGAGGTGCTGAATATAGGATGAAGGTGCTGAATATATTTGAATGCACGCCGTGTATGGAACAAGCTAGATGCGCTTATGTCATGGGTAGAAATGAGCTGGTCCAACATTGTTGGCATCGCAGAGTCATGGCTGAAACAGGATCGCAGCTGGGAGGTGAACATACAAGGATATACATCGTATCGTTAAAACAGACGGGTGGGCAGAGGGCGTGGGACAGATTCGTTGGTAAAGAATAAAATCCAAGCCTTCGCAAGAAACAATATAGGATCAGAAGATGTATTGTGGGTAGAGTTAAGAAATTGCAAGGGTAAAAATACCCTAATGGGCGCTATATACTGGCCTGTGAATTTCTGGCAGGATTTCAGATACAAATTTGAATTGAATTGAATTTCCTTTATTGTCATTCAAACAAGTTTGAACGAGATTTCGTACATGCAGTCATGACAGAAAAAAAGTAATAAACGACACTACGAACACTATTTTACACAAAGATCCATCACAGTGAATCTCCAGGCACCTCCTCACTGTGATGGAAGGCAAAAAGTCTCTTCCTTGCTTGTTCTCCCACTGTGTCGAGGCGATCGAGGCGCTTGATGTTGAAGTTGAAGCCCCCGCTGGGTGATGGCAAATCCCACGGCCGATTTTAGGCTCCGCGAACAGGACAATTCAAACTCCGCCATTCGGGGCGGACAAAGCTGCCGTTGCGGGAGCTCCCGAAAATCGGTCACAAACCAGGGACCTGCGAGCTCCCGATGTTACCGTCCACAGGGCACGTGGCCGAAGCCTCCGAGGTTGGGTCGCAGCCACAGCGCCATCACAGCATCAAGTCGGCCAGCTCCGCGATGTTAAGTCCACAGGCTCTGCCACTGGAGTCTCCAAGGTCGTTTCCAGTTGGAGGCCGCCAGTCCACGATATTAGGCCTCAGCGCAGATGGAGACGGAGATACGACAAGGAAAAGGTCGCATCCCCGTTGAAGGAAGAGATTTTTTTAAAGTTTCCCACACCCCCCACATATACACAACCAAAAATGGACTAAGACAAGACAAGACAAAAAGAAAACAAAAAGGGGAAAGACAGACGGACTGGAGGCGTGCCACAGCTGCCTGGGCAGGCCCGCCACTTCTGGATGGAAGATAGAAAAAGCATGTATGAAAGGCAATGTTACTGTGGTCATGAGGCATTTCAATATGCAGTGAGACTAGGTAAATCAGGTTGGTACTGGATCTCAAGAGAAGGAATTTGTACAATGCCAATGAGATGGCACTTTAGACAAGCTCATGGTCGAGCCCACTTGGGAAAAGGCAATTCTGGATTTGGTGTGGTGTAATGAACCAGATTTGATTCGGGAGTTTAAGGTGAAGGAAACCCTAGGAGGCAGTGATCGTCATATGATAAAGTCAGCCTGTAGTTTGCGAGGGAGAAGTTGAAATCAGGTGTATCGGTGTTATTGTAGAGTAACGGTAACTACATAGGCACGAGGGAGAAGGTGGCCAATGTTGACTGGAAGGGGACCCTAGCAGGAATGACGGTGGAACAGCAATGGCAGTTTTTCCCTGGGAGTAATTTTGAACATGCAGGGTCTTTTCATCCCAAAGAGGTAGTGTTGGGGGAGCAGGGACTCTGCAGAAGGACTTGGACAGATTGGGAGAGTGTCCAAATGGAATACAGCGTGGCAAAGTGTACAGTCATGCACATTGGTAGAAGGAATAAAGGCCTCAACTGTTTTCTAAATGGGGGGAGGATTCACAAATCAGAAGTGCAAACGGATCTGGAAGTGCTGGTGCACGATTCCCAAAAGGTAACTTGGCAGGCTGTGTCACTAGGAAGGAAGGCAAATGCAATGTTAGAATGAATTTTGTGCGGACTAGAATAATGTAATTGTGAGGTTTTAAACGGACAGATAACATTTGGAATATTGGGAGCAGTTTTGGGCCCCATATGTGAGGAAGGATGTGCTGGCGCTTGAGTGGGTCCAGAGGAGGTTTACAAGAATGATTCTGGGGATGATTAAGTTAACATGAGGAATGTTTAACAGGTCTGTACTCGCTGGAGTTTAGAAGGATTAGAGGACATCTCAATGAAACCTACCAAATAACACAAGGCCAAGGGTGGATGTGGAGAGGATGTTTCCAGTAGTGGGAGAATCTAGGACCAGAGGGCACAGCCTCAGAATAAAAGGATAGAGCTTTAGAAATGAAATGTGGAGGAATTGATTTATCCAGAGAGGTGAATCTGTGGAATTAATTTCCATAATCAGCTGAGAGGGCCAAGTCATTGGGTACATTAAAAGTGGATCGTGGAGTGCAGAGGTCATCTGGGATGCAGGTACTTAGTTCCTTCAAAGTGACGTCACAGGTAGATAAAGTGGCCAAAAAGGATTTTGCCACATTGGCCTTCAGCAGTCAGAGTATTGAGTATAGAAGCTGGGAGGTCATATTGCAGTTTTATGGGATGTTGATGAGGCCACTAGACTAAGTGGGACCCGTTGGGTCCCAGCATCACACAGGAGGGCTGGTCCCCCAACGAAATATTCCACCCCTCCACCAATTCCAATATTGCTGGCCGGGGGGGGGGGGCTTTCCGGAGGGCTAGCATGGGTCTTGTGGGCCGAAGGGACTGGTTTCCAGAGGGCTAGTATGGACATTGTGGGTCGAATGGATTCTCGGGCTGGCAGCTCAGTCACTGCTCAGTCACAGCTCAGTCACTGAGGCCTGGCAGGCTGGCAGCTGAAAAACTGCCAGAAATTCATACACACACATACTCACACACTCGCACACACATACACACACATACTCACACACTCACACACTCACACACACATACATACTCCCACACTCACACTCACACACATATACTCACACACTCACACAAGCACACGGACTCTCGCACACACACCCTCCACCACACACGCACACACAGACACACACACACACACACACACATACACACACACTCTCACACTCACACCCACATACACACACCCTCCAACTCACACACACACACACTGGCTGGCAGCTGAAAAACTGCCAGAAATTCATACACACACACACTCACTTACTCACACTCGCTCACACATACACACACACTCACACATACACACACACTCACAGACACACACACACACACACTCACACACACATATACACACTCTCCACCTCACACTAACACACACTCACTCACACACAGACTCACACATACAGACCCACTCACACATACACTTACACTCATGGACTCACTCACACACTCACTCACACATACAGATTCACACACACACATACATACATACATTCACACACACACACACACACACACACATACACACTCACTCACATACTCACACACAACCACATACACTCACACACATACACACTCACATACACACTCACAAATACATACACACACACTCACTGATACACACCATATATATGGTAGTAAACTTTCTTGAATACTCACACAGCTGAGCGTGGCCTCTTCACTTTGGAGCTTCAGCAGTCAGTGGCACTTCCGCAATCAGCGTGACCTCTGCACTTACCGGACGTTACAGAATCAGCGCGACATCTGGACTTACCGGAAATTACGCAATCACCGCAACCTGTCAACTAAGCAGAAGTCACAAAATGAGCGGGACTTTTGAACTAAACACAGTCGGACCTAATAAAGCATGTTCACACGGGAGGGCTGGTCCCCCAACACAATATTTCACCTCTCCAACAATTCCAGTATTTGTGGCCAGTGGGGAGGGGGGGGGGGGGGGGGGGGTGGGGAGCACTCTGGAGTGCTAGTATGTGTCTTGTGGGCCAAAGGGAATGGTTTCCAGAAGGCTCGAATGGACATTTTGGGTCAAATGGATTCTTGGGCTGGCAGCTCAGTCACTCATGCCTGGTGGGCTGGCAGCTCAGTCACTTAGGCCTGGTGGGCTGTGTTGGAATGGGTAGGAGAATTAAAATAAAACCAGAATATCAGGTTGGTTCACGCGGGCTGAATGAAGGTGTTCCGCAAAACGATCGCCCAGTCTGCGTTTGGTCTCACCATTGTATAAGAGTCCACATCTTGAACAACGGATACAGTAGATGAGGTTGGAGGAGGTGCCATCTTTATGTTTTCCATATGAGATATTTTCCTTCTTCATTTTTGATTAAAAATATAATTCCCTTTTCTAAATTAGGCTGAACCCTGAAATGATTCAATCTACTTTGAAAGATAGATATCTCAAAGATCCCCACCACACCACAGGAATTATATCCTATATTACTTATTTTGTAAATGATTGCATAAAGTTACAGGAAATACAGCATACAAATGTGAGGACAATGATTGATAGTGGCATGAAAAATGTTCATTGTTCTATAGCAGTTGAGGTTCAAGGATGACTTGCTTCACCTTTTGCTTTGTGGGTTCTGAGGTGCTCTCGAGGCCAATGTGGAAACCACTCTTCCACAGATGGGGCAGGAGATACCTGATGGCGTGAACAGGTGAGTAGTTTGTGAAGTATTGCGGCTCTTCCACCAGTACCATTTGTCCTCAAAGCACAGACTCCGGTTTCTCAATAGCATCCTCAGTCACTCAGGCCTGGTGGGCTGGCAGCTCAGAAACTGCCAGAAATTCTGCCTAAAACAGGTGAGAGACTCGTGAGAGAGAAAGGAGAGAGGGGGAGAATCAATTTCAGACATTTTTCATCTTTTTCTGCAGATCACAGCAAATGAATTCTATCCTGGCCTGGATCTCACAGGAAGCCACTGAAGGGAGCGAGAAAAATACTGGGATAAGGTTTAATACTTGCAGGGGGAATACTTGCTGTTGGGCCAAAGGGACTCCTCCTGGGCTAGTGCAGGCCTGATGGGCCAAAGGGGCTCTTAAAAAAAAAAAAAATCTCAGTGAAAGGCACTTTTTCAGGACTTTTCCTGGCCTGGCACAGGCCCGTTGGGCCAACATGCCCCTCCTGGACTAATTTGGGCATTCTGGGCAAAAGGGACTGGTTTCTCAGCTAATAGGTGCTTTGCGGGCCGAAATTAGTAGTTTTCGGTCAAACAACTCATTTCATTTCATTTCCATTTCAATTTCAAGCACAGGGCAGGCCAAACAGCTCATTGCATTTTCATTTCATTTCCATTTCCATTACAGTTTCAAACACAGGGCAGGCCAAACAGCTCATTGCATTTTCATTTCATTTCCATTTCCATTGCAGTTCCAAACACATGGCAGGCCAAACAGCTCATTGCATTTTTATTTCATTTCCATTGCCATTGCAGTTTCAAGCACAGGGCAGGCCAAACAGCTCATTGCATTTTCATTTCACTTCCATTGCCATTGCAGTTTCAAGCACAGGGCAGGCCGATCAGCTAATTGCACTTTCATTTCATTTCCATTGCCATTGCAGTTTCAAGCACAGGGCAGGCCTAACAGCTCATTGCATTTTCATTTCATTTCCATTGCCATTGCAGTTTCAAGCACAGGGCAGGCCGAACAGCTCATTCCATTTTCATTTCACTTCCATTGCCATTGCATGTTCAAGCACAGGGCGGCCGAACAGCTGATTGCATTTTCATTTCACTTCCATTGCCATTTCATTTTCAAGCACAGGGCAGGCCAAACAACTCATTTAATTTTCATTAAGGGCTAACAAATCATTTATTGCAAGTACATTGCACTCCCAGTTCAGTTGATTCACAGCTTAGAATGAGAGTTGTGGCCTATCCCTCGCGATCTTGTAGAGTGACTCAGTCACGTCCAGGCATCTGTGGTTTTATAGTCCTGCCCCTCCCCAACCCCCCTCCCGGAAGGGGAGTTACCTTCATCGTGGTGATTGACAGGTGAGAGGATCTCAAGGTTTTTTAAACACTCATAACATTTTTATTTGTCATCGATCGGAAAAATCCTCGGGGCCTGCTCAGCGGAGGAGGACTGTGAGTAAGATGGGCAAAAATCTTAGCGATATATGGTAGCGTTTATTCTAAAATCAATATACAGTGTAGACAGGAAGCGGCAAGATGACATTTAATTATATAAATGACCAGTTTTGGTCACCATGTTATAGGAAAGATGTTGTGAAGCTAAATGCACAGAGACTCTTGTGCATAGTAGATGAATCAAGGACCAGAGGACATAGGTTCAAGTTCAATTTCAAGTTCACATTTATTCTCACAGTGAGGTACAGTGATATTTCAGTTACCATACAGCCATACAAGTAGAAAGAACACAACACACAATAGAATTTAACATAAACATCCGCCACAGTGGAATCAACATTCCTCACTGTAATGGAAGGCAATAAAGTCCAGTCATCTTCCTCCTTTGTTCGCCCGTGGTCGGGGCCTTGAAAACTCCACAGTTCCCGCTACAGATGTTCAGGCCCTCTCGTCGGGATGATCGAAACTCCGGCGTCGTGACGGATCGGAACACACTCAGATGGCTTGGAGTTCCCGAATCGGCCGCTTCTTACCGGAGACCGTGGCTTCACGATGTTAAAGTCCACAGGCCGCAGTAAGAGTCTACGACGTGCTCACGGCTAGAAGCTCCACAGCTGCTCCATGATGTTAAGGTCAATAGGTGCTCCAACACTGGCGACTCTCGGCAAAGGATCCCAGGCGCCGCGATGGTAATTCCCCCCACGCCTGCTGCTCGATGCTCTGGGCCTGTCTCCAGTCTAGAAAGGCCGCACCAAACCAGTAGTTAGGCCGCGAGGGGAGCGAAGATGCAACATGGAAAAAAGTCACATTTCCGTCGAGGTAAGTGACTGAAAACGGTTTCCCCCTATTCCCCACCCGTGAAGGGGAAAATATTTAATAGGAATCCGAGGTGTAACTTTTTCACACAAAGGGTGTTGGATGTATGGAACAAGCTGCCAGCGGAGGTAGTTGAGGCTGGGACTATCCCTACATTTAAGAAAGAGTTAGACAAATACATGGATAGGACAGGCTTGGAGGGATATCTGAAAAACGCAGGCAGGTGGGACTAGTGTAGCTGGGACAAGTGGGGCTGAAGGGCTTGTTTCCACTCTGTATCACTCTATGGCTCTACGGCTGTAGGAGGTAGTTGAGACAGTTACTATCAAAATGTTTAAGAAACATTTAGACAGGTACATGGATAGGAGAGGTTTCAAGGGATATGGGCCCATCGCAGGCTGGTGTGACTAGTTGATCAACTTGGGCCAATTGGACCAAAGGGCACGTTCTATACTGCATGACTATGACTCCAGGACTCTCCAGTAACTTGCTGCTCACAGATGTTAGGCTCACTGGTCTAGAGCTCCCAGTCCTTTCCTTGCATCCCTTCTTAAACAGTATTAGGCAACCCCATTCTTCTGGCATCTCACCCATATCAGATGATGATCAGATATCACAGCCATGGTGCCTTAAAATTGCTTCTCTATTTAAAATTGCTTCCCACAGATATATATAATCAGGCTCCTGGTATTTGTTCACCTTCATATGCCTAAAGAGGTTCAGAATTTCCTCGACAATAATACTGACTGTCCTCACGACACTTCCATCAACTGTCCCAAGTTTCTCAGTCTTCACAACTTTCTCTACAGTAAACACAGAGGAGAAATACTCACTTGGGACTTTGCCCATCTCCTGCGGCTCCACACATCCAATTTGGTTTCTAAAGGGCCCTAATCTCTATGGAGTCACCTGCTTTCCCTAAATGTACTTTTTTTGCCCTTCTGGCTTCCTTCTTAAGCATATTCCTCAGTTCCCGAACCTCCTCCAGGGATTTACTTGATCTCAGATGTACCTGTACCTGTCCCAGACGGCCTCCTTTTTCATGATTAGAGCTTCAATTGTTCTTGTCATCCAAGCTCCCTTATGGGCCTGTCCCACTTTTTCGGTGATTTTTTCGGTGACTGACGTCGACTGTCATAGTCGTAGCACGTCGCCGAAGAAACGGCGACTGGACCCCCCTACGCCAATGTCTACGACAATGTCTACAACAAACTACCACCTAGTCGACAACTACCGACAACTGGCAACCCATTGGGACGACCACCTATGACAACCTACGCCCACCCGCAACAAGCTACGATAACGTACGACCCTGTCAGCGACAACTGAAGCCAACTTAAGACAATTCAGTCGCCGGTACCTGTTTATAGGTTGACGTAGATTGACGTAGGTAGTCACCAATGGAATTCGCCGAAGTCAGCACCTACGTCATCCTGGCGACAACCTATGACAGAACCTACGTCAGGAGAAGTCAGGCTACGCTCATTGGCGTCAAGGCAACCGTCACTGACTGTCGCCGAGAAGTTTTGAACATTTCAAAATCCAGCGGCGACCAGAAAAACCCTACGATTCTTTGGGCGACTGAGGAGATTACTCACGACCACACAGGCCACACCCCGGCAACCACGTGGCAACAGCCTAGTCGCCTGTAGTTGCCCAAAAAATGGCCTGAGTGGGACAGGGGCATTACTCCCTTCATTCTAACAGGAACATGCATGCCCTAAGCCCTTGTCACTGCACTCTTGAACGCATCCCAATTTCCAGACATTCTTTCGCTGGCAAACAGCCTACTCCAATTGTCTAATATCATTGACCTTCCAATTTTAACTTGTGGCCCCACGCTGTCTTTATCAATAATTATCATGAAGATAATAGAAGAGTGATCGCAGGTCCCAAAAGGCTCACCCACGAACACTTCAATCACTTGCCCTTCCCAATATCCTGAGGTAGATCGAGCTTTGCCCACTTCCATGTAGACCCCTCTACATCTTGCCTGAGGAAACTTTCCTGAACGCATTTCCCAAATTCCACCCCATCCATGCCCTTGGCAATATAACAGTCCCAGTCTATATTGGAAGTTAAATTCACTTCTATGATTACTTAATTCTCCTCACAGCTGCCTGCAATCTTTTGGCATAATTGCTCCACCAATTCCCTCTGACTATTTAGGGGCCTGAGTTACACTCCCAATAAGGAGCTCATCCCTTTTTTAATTCTGGCTCCACCCATACAGACTCACTGGACAAACCATCAGTATTGTCATCCCTTATTGTCATCACTACCTATTCAATATGGGCAGCATGGTGACGCAGCGGTAGAGTTGCTGCCTTACAGAGCTTGCCGCTCCAGAGACTCGGGTTCAATCCCGACTATGTTTGCTGGCTGTACGGAGTTTGTGCATTCTCCGCATGACCTGCGTGGGTTTTCTCAGAGATCTTCGGTGCCCTCCCACACTTCAAGGACGTACAGGTTTGTAGGTAAATTGGCTTGGTAAATGTAAAAATTGTCCCTAGTGTGTGTGTGTGTAGGATAGTGTTAATATGCTGGGATCACTGGTCGGCGTGGACCCCTGTTTCCGCGCTGTATCTCTAAACTAATCTAAACTAAAATAAAATAAAGCACCATCCCCTCCTCTTTTACCCCAACCCTCTATCTCTCCTGTAGCACCTGGAACATTTAACTGCCAGGCTTGTCCCTCTCTTCGACAGGTTTCCCTGATGGCAACAACATCCCGGTCGCACGTATGTATCCATGCCCCGAGTTCATCCGCGTTATCCGTCAGGCCTCTCGCAATTCATTCCAACAGTCCCTGTCACGTTCCTGCTTATTCTCTGGAGTGTGGGAGGAAACTGAAGATCTCGGAGTAAACCCACGCGGTCACGGGGAGAACCTCTAAAGTACACAAATGCTTGTTTTTCACTGTTTCACGTTTTTAAATCATCATATTATTCTACAAGCTATGCATACATCCAAATAAAGAAATCTGAAGGTACAAATTTAAACAAACTAGTCTACTTCTCAAGCGTTGTAAATTATTAACTTTACCAGTGAAAACTTAAATTGTTACTTAATTTTTATTTGCTAGTTAAATAAATGTTGAAAGCGGCACAATTGTCTGTTGATAATAGTACCTCTTGCTTCCATTGAAGTGCAGCATTACACCTATTGAAATGCATATCATGTCATCTGAACACGTTGACTGTGGCTGAAAATAAATAATGGTTTCTGTGGAAATGTGTAAGAAGGAACCTCAGATGCTGGTTTACCATATGATATGGACAAGGATGTCACAGTTTAAGGATAAGGGGGAAATCTTTTAGGACCAAGATGAGAAAAACATTTTTCACACAGAGAGTGGTGAATCTCTGGAATTCTCTGCCAAAGAAGGTAGTTGAGGCCAGTTCATTGGCTATATTTAAGAGGGAGTTAGATGTGGCCCTTGTGGCTAAAGGGATCAGGGGGTATGGAGAGAAGGCAGGTACGGGATACTGAGTTGGATGATCAGCCATGATCATATTGAATGGCGGTGCAGGCTCGAAGGGCCGAATGGCCTACTCCTGCACCTAATTTCTATGTTTCTCCGATAGAACTTTATTTCTCCCAGGAGGTAAATTGTTCTGTCAACAGTCATAAAACACAAAATGCATGAAGCATGAAATCAGATGAGTGGAAAGGATTGGGGGATGTACAAAGATGGGGGGGGGGAAAGGCGAGGGGTTGGGGTGGGGGGGGGGTGGGAGGGAGGGAGGGTGGGAGGGCAGTCAGTCTACCCTACGGCAGAAGGTGGAGGAGTTGTACGGTTTGATAGCCACAGGGAAGAAGGATCTCCTGTGGCGTTCTGTGCTGCATCTTGGTGGAACCAGTCTGTTGCTGAAGGTGCTCCACAGGTTGACCAGTGTGTCACGGAGGGGGTGAGCTGTATTGTCCAGGATGCTCCGCAGTTTGAAGAGCATCCTCCCCTCCAAGACCACTTCCCATGAATCCAACTCCACCCCAGGACGGAGCCGGCCTTCCTGATGAGTTTGTTAATCCTGTTGGCGTCCGCGGCCTTTGCCCTGCTGCCCCAGCACACGACAAGGAAGAAGATGGCCCTGGTTACCACCGATTGGTAGAACATGTGCAGCATCTCACTGCAGACGTTGAAGGAGCTAAGCCTTCTCAAAATGTACAGCCGGCTCCATCCCTTCTTGTACAGGGCCTCAGCGTTCCTGGACCAGTCCAGTTTACCGTCCAGGAACACTCTAAGGTATTTATACTGGGTACACAAAATGCTGGAGAAACTCAGCAGGTGCAGCAGCATCTATGGAGCTAAGGAGATAGGCAACGTTTCGGGCCGAAACCCTTCTTCAGACTGATGGGGGGGTGGGGGGAGGCGGGGGGGGAGAAAGGAAAAAGGAGGAGGAGGAGTCTGAGGGAGAGGTGGGAAGGGGAGGAGACAGCAAGGGTCAACAGAATTGAGAAAATTCAATGTTCATGCTACGAGGATGCAGACTCCCCAAGCGGAATATGAGGTGCTGTTCCTCCACCTTGCGGTGTTGCTCACTCTGGCCATGGAGGAGGTGCAGGTGAACCTCTGTCGGACCTGGAAGGACTCCTTGGGTCCTTGAATGGAGTGGAGGGGGGAGGTGAAGGGACAAGACAGCACCTCATATTCCGCTTGGGGAGTCTGCATCCTCTTGGCATGAACATTGGATGGTATATGCCCTTTTAAAAATGGTACTGTAATTATGGTTTTTAATGAAAAAGAAGTATAAAATGCAGGAATATATTTGTATTTATAGCAGAATATAATGCTTACCAGGAAAGAACACCAGTCCTTGCCTTACTTTTACAATCTTAGTTTTATTGATCTGAAAACTATGGGCATATTTTACATGAACTATGATGATGATATGGGCTGAAGCTGAAAATTCCACCTCTTTTTCTTTGTCTGTACAATATTATCTACGTTAATTGCTTATCCCAGAGCAAAGGACATTAAAACATACCTTCCATGGACAAAGAAACCCGCAATGATCAGCCATGATCACATTGAATGGCGATGCTGGCTCGAAGGGCCAAATGGCCTACTCCTGCGTCTATTGTCTATTGTCTATTGTCAATCACAGTGTACTTCACAGATCCATAACTAGCATTTGAGAAAATGTTTCTAACCAACCATGCAGATGGTTGTCAAGAATGTTTTGTCACTATATATTTTCTAATTAGAAGATGAACAGAAAAATAACCTTTAAAAATCTTTGTTATTTGGAGTTTAATTGAGTATGGGATGGTATTTTTTAGTATTTAATAAATTGGCTATGGTATTGTATGATATTTTATTGTACCTTTAAACTGCTAAGTACTGAAAAAAAAGGAATATGTCAGGCATAAAGCATTCATTGTTGTCACAGCACATAATTGCTCCTTGGGGATTATCAATTTAGTTCGAATTGAGAGGTTTTGTAAATTAAATGAAGAGTAATACATACAAGACACACGCCACCAGTGGGATTATGGTGCTGTACTAAAAGCATTAATGGCTGTAAGTTTGTTTGCACAAAAACTGTTTCTTTCAGCAGTCTACAAATGATAATCGCTTTAAGATGCAGTAAATCCGCTTTGTGATTATTTCCGACTTGAACAAAGCCCATCAGAAAACTTGATCATGCACTTCCTGGTATGGGACATTACATCCCAGCACTATGCAGGATGATGTCATTCTGGGCACAACATCTTTTTAAAACCACTGTAGGCAAATTTCGACGCTGGGATTCAGTCATTGGGCACGTTCTGGATAATTATGTCCTGCTCCCATGTTGTTGAGCGGGGGGGTGGGTGGGGGTGGGGGGGAATGCAGCTACATATTTCTGGCCTTGGGGAACCCCTTCAGCAATGGACGTGTCTCAGTAACTCTTGCCCACACCTACCCCTCTCTGCCAACCTGGATATGCTGCCAACCCATCTTGGCAATCTCTCCCATTCTGCTGCTACCACTGACCAGCCTGGCCTGGCCCAACCCTACATGCTTTCTTTCGTCCCTGATCTTCCTTTCAAGACGTTGTGTTGTCAGTCATTAAACACACCTGAGCGATTACAAACACCTGTGAAGCCGTGTGTCCCAAGCATTATGGTGCCCTGAAATGGGGGGACTATGTATAAACACAGCTGTCATTTCTACATGGTGAAACCAAAATGTATAACAGTGTTTTTTATTAAAATCTGACAATGTGCACTTTAACCACATGTGATTTGTTCTACTACAAATCTCAAGTTGTGGAGTACAGAGGCAAATAAATAAATGATGGGAAGCCTATGGCACAATCCCATTAGAGTGATTCCACCTTTTTTGATATTTAATCTTTAGCCAAATCCCCTCAGCAGATGAACCCTCCAGTTCTTCTCTAAGTGCTGCCATGACAGGTGTCCCTGCCCCCCCCCCCATTTCAGGGCTCCATAATGTTTGGGACACATGGCTTCACAGGTGCTTGTAATTGCTCAGGTGTGTTTAAATGCCTCCTTAATGCAGGTATAAGAGAGCTCTCAGCATCCAGCCTTTCCTCCAGTTTTTCCATCACATTTGGAAACTTTTATTGCTGTTTATCAACACGAGGACCAAAGGTGCCAATGAAAGTCGAATAAGCCATTATGAGACTGAGAAACATAAGTAAAACTGTTAGAGACATCAGCCAAACCTTAGGCTTACCAAAATCAACTGTTTGGAACACCATTAAGAAGAAAGAGAGCACTGGTGAGCTTACTAATTGCAAAGGGACTGGCAGGCCAAGGAAGACCTCCACAGCTGATGACAGAAGAATTCTCACTGAAATAAAGAAAAATCGCCAAACACCTGTCCGACAGATCAGAAACACTCTTCAGGTGTCAGGTGTGGATTTGTCAATGACCACTGTCCACCGAAGACTTCATGAACAAAAATACAGAGGTTACACTGCAAGATGCAAACCAGTGGTTAGCTGCAAAAATAGAATGGCCAGGTTACAGTTTGCCAAGTACTTAAAAGAGCAACCAGAGACGAAGATTAATATATCAGAGCGATGGCAAGAGCAAAGTATGGAGGAGATCTAAAGATCCAAGATCCAAAGCATACCACTTAATCTGTGAAACACAGTGGTGGAGGTGTTATGGCCTGGGCATGTATGGCTGCTGAAGGTACTGGCTTACTTATCTTCATTGATGATACAACTGCTGATGGTGGTAGCATAATGAATTCTGAAGTGTATAGGCTCATCCTATCTGCTCAAGTTCAAACAAATGCCTCAAAACTCGTTGGCCAGCGGTTCATTCTACAGCAAGACAATGATCCCAAACATACTGCTAAAGCAACAAAGGAGTTTTTCAAAGCTAAAAAATTGAAAATTCTCGAGTGGCCAAGTCAATCAACGAGAGAGCAGGCTATTCTAGACTGGGTATTGAGTAATGAGGAAGGGTTAGTTAGCAGTTTTGTTGTGCATGGCCCCTTGGGCAAGAGTGGCCATAATATGGTTGATTTCTTCATTAGGATGGAGAGTGACATTGTTAATTCAGAAACACGGGTTCTGAACATAAAGAAAGGTAACTTTGAGGGTATGAGACGTGAATTGGCCAAGATAGACTGGCAATTGATTCTTAAAGAGTTGATGGTGGATATGCAATGGAAGGCATTTAAAGACTGTATGGATGAATTACAGCAATTGTTCATCCCAGTTTGGCAAAAGAATAAATCAGGGAAGGTAGTGCATCTGTGGATAACAAGGGAAATCAGGGATAGTATCTAAACAAAAGATGAAGCATACAAATTAGTCAGAAAAAGCAGCCTACCAGAGGACTCGGATAAATTCAGAGTCCAGCAGAGGAGGACAAAGGGCTTAATTAGGAAAGAGAAAATAGATTATGAAAGAAAACTGGCAGGGAACATAAAAACGGACTGCAAAAGTTTTTATAGATATGTGAAGAGAAAAAGATTAGTTAAAACAAATGTAGGTCCCTTGCATCAGAAACAGGTGAATTCATCATGGGGAACAAAGACATGGCAGACCAATTGAATAACTACTTTGGTTCTGTCTTCACTAAGAAAGACATAAATAATCTGCCGGAAATAGCAGAGGACCAGGGGTCAAATGAGATGGAGGAACTGAGTGAAATCCAGGTTAGCCGGGAAGTGGTGTTCGGTAAAGTGAATGGATTAAAGGCCGATAAATCCCCAGGGCCAGATAGGCTGCATCCCAGAGTACTTAAGGAAGTAGCCCCAGAAATAGTGGATGCATTAGTGATAGTTTTTCAAAACTCTTTAGATTCTGGAGTAGTTCCTGAGGATTGGAGGGTAGCTAATGTAACCACTCTTTTTAAGAAGGGAGGGAGAGAGAAAACGGGGAATTACAGACCAATTAGTCTAACATCGGTAGTGGGGAAACTGCTAGAGTCAGTTATTAAAGATGGGATTGCAGCACATTTGGAAAGTGGTGAAATCATTGGACAAAGTCAGCATGGATTTATGAAAGGTAAATCATGTCTGACAAATCTTATAGAATTTTTCGAGGATATAACTAGTAAAGTGGATAAGGGAGAACCAGTGGATGTGTTATATCTGGACTTTCAGGAGGCTTTCGACAAGGTCCCACATAAGAGATTAGTATGCAAACTTAAAGCACACAGTATTGGGAGTTCAGTATTGATGTGGATAGAGAACTGGCTGGCAGACAGGAAACAAAGAGTAGGAGTAAACGGGTCCTTTTCAGAATGGCAGGCAGTGACTAGTGGGGTACCGCAAAGCTCGGTGCTGGGACCCCAGCTATTTACAATACATATTAATGATTTGGACGAGGGAATTGAATGCAACATCTCCAAGTTTGCGGATGACACTAAGCTGGGGGGCAGTGTTAGCTGTGAGGAGGATGCTAGGAGGCTGCAAGGTGACTTGGATAGGTTGGGTGAGTGGGCAAATGCATGGCAGATGCCGTATAATGTGGATAAATGTGAGGTTATCCAATTTGGTGTCAAAAACAGGAAAGTAGACTATTATCTGAATGGTGGCCGATTAGGAAAAGGGGAGACGTAATGAGACCTGGGTGTCATGGTACACCAGTCATTGAAAGTAGGCATGCAGGTGCAGCAGGCAGTGAAGAAAGCAGTGAAGTTAGCATTCATAGCAAAAGGATTTGAGTATAGGAGCAGGGAGGTTCTACTGCAGTTGTACAGGGTCTTGGTGAGACCACACCTGGAGTATTGCGTACAGTTTTGGTCTCCTAATCTGAGGAAAGACATACTTGTCATCGTACAGAGAAGGTTCACCAGACTGATTCCTGGGATGTCAGGACTTTCATATGAAGAAAGTCTGGATAGGCTCGGCTTGTACTCGCTAGAATTTAGAAGATTGAGGGGGGATCTCATAGAAACCCGCAAAATTCTTAAGGGATTGGACAGGCTAGATGCAGGTAGATTGTTCCCGATGTTGGGGAAGTCCAGAACAAGGGATCACAGGTTAATGATAAGGGGGAAGTCTTTTAGGACCGAGATGAGACACACATTTTTCACAGAGAGAGTGGTGAATCTCTGAAATTCTCTGCCACAGAAGGTAGTTGAGGCGAGTTCATTGGCTATATTTAAGAGGGAGTTAGATGTGGCCCTTGTGGCTAAGGGGATCAGGGGGTATGGAGAGAAGGCAGGTACAGGATACTGAGTTGGATGATCAGCCATGATCATATTGGATGGCGCTGAAGGGTCGAATGGCCTACTGCACCTATTTTCTATGTTTCTATGTTTCTAATCACTGAATCTGAACCCAATTGAGCATGCCTTTTTCTGCTGAAGAGAAAACTGAAGGGGACTAGCTCCCAAAACAAGCATAAGCTAAAGATGGCTGCAATACAGGTCTGGTAGAGCATCACCAGAGAAGACACCCAGCAACTAGTGATATCCATGACTCACAGACTTCAAGCAGTCAATGCATGCAAAGGATATGCAAAAAATACGATACATGACTACCTTAATTTACATGACATTGCTGTGATAACAGTAATTAAACACACCTGAGCAATTACAAAGACCTGTGATCCATGTGTCACATGTTGCTGTGCTCTCTTGGCCATAAACTCTCAGCCATTATGACGTGCTTTGTCTCTCAAAGCATTTGATGATGGTGGATGGTAAGGTCGTGGTCAATGCATGAGATCCTGCTTTTGGTTTAGTTTAGTTTAGAGAAACAGCACGGAAACAGGCCCTTCGGCCCACTGGGTCCGCGCCGACCAGCAATCCCTGCACATTAACACTATCCTATACCCACTAGGGACATTTTTTTACATTTACCAAGCCAATTAACCTACAAGCCTGTACGTCTTTGGAGTGTGGGAGGAAACCAAAGATCTCGGAGAAAACCCAAGCAGGTCACGGGGAGAAGGTATAATCTCCCTCCAGGCTGCACCCGTAGTCGGGATCGAACTCGGGTCTCTGGCGCTGCATTCGCTGTAAGGCAGCAACCCTACCGCTTCGCCACTGAGGTGATGGCGGTCTTCTTGCAGCAGGTGGGTACATGGAACGGAGTAGGGAGAGATTACAGATGCCTGAGTATACTCCAGCTAGTTGGGTGGCAGTGCTTGTGCAGGGCCCAGGACTCCATCCTGGCCAGTCGCTTTCTGTGGGGTCACACTCAGGAAGGCCAATCTTATTTCTACAACAGTGAGGCCCACTGGAAAAGGCCCACTCGAGTCTGACGTGCTGGATACCATTCCCCTGTGGACCTCCTGCTCAAAACGAGCAGGAATGGATTAAGTTCATCAAGGAGTGTCACACTATCACCAGTGATGTTGCCTGACTCGGTTTTGCATTCACCTTCCTTGTGATTGACAAAATGAAGGAAAGGTGCCACGTTGCTTAATCACAGCTATACTAAAGTAGTTCGTACCGTGTTTTATGTATTGCCTCACCATAAAATTGTCTTTTTTTTCTTGTAGATGGAGTAGAGTTATTTAGTTGTTTTGCTCGGCATGATATTCAACATAGATAATGTGGGCTGAAGGGCCTATTCCTATGCTGTACTGTTCAATGCTTCTATGCTATTCTGTTTCAAAGGGAAGCACCTCAAGTGTAACCTGTGTAAATTGGTCAATTCTGCTGCTGCATCTCTGGCCACATTCATATGCCACATGATAGACACAAAAAGCTGGAATAACTCAGTGGGTCCGGCAGCATCTCTGGAGAGAAGGAATAGGTGACGTTTCGGATCGAGACCCTTCTTCAGACTGAGAATCAGGGGAAAGGGAAATTTAATACAGAAAGTGTTACATTTTGGGACGTCGAACAAGGGCAGGACCTACACAGCAAATGGTAGGCCTATGGGCAGTGTTTTAGAGCAGAGGGACCTTGGAGTGCAGGTGCATGGTTCCTTGAAGGTCGAGTTATAGGTAGATAAGGTGGTCAAAAAGGCTTTTGGCACTTTCATCAGTCAGAGTATTGAGTATAGAAGTTGGGAGGTCATGTTACAGTTGTATAAGATGTTGGTGAGACAGCATTTAGAATATTGTGTTCAGCTCTGGGCACCATGTTATAGAAAGACACTGTCAAGCTTGAAAGGGTTTAGGAAATATTTCCGAGGATGTTGCCAGGACTAGAGGGTGTGAGCTATAGGGAAAGGTTGAGTAGGCTGGGTCTCTAGTCCATGGAATGCAAGACATAGAGGTGTACAAAATAATGAGAGGAATAGTTTGGGTAGATGCACAGAGACTTTTGCCCAGAGTAGGGGAATCGAGGACCAGAGGACATAGGTTCAAGGTGAAAGGGAAAAAATGTAATAGGAATGCAAGGGGTAACTTTTTCACACAAAGGGTGGTGGGTGTATAGAACATGCTGCCAGAGGAGGTAGTTGAGGCTGGGACTATCCCATTGTTTAAGGAACAATTAGACAGGTACATGGATGGGACAGGTTTGGAGGGATATGGACCAAGCGCAGACAAGTGGGACTACTGTAGCTGGGACATGTTGGCTGGTGTGGGCGAGTTGGGCCGAAGGGCCTGTTTCCACACTGTATCATTCTATGATTCTATGACTATGAGAGATATAGACAGTGATGTAGAGAGATGTACAACAAATAAATGAAAGACATGCAAATAAAGGAAACAGAGCATTGTGAGCTGTTTGCTCAGTGAGAACGAGTACAGACAATGACTCATTGTCTCATTGAACATTGACCTCCAATTTCAGGTAGTCCTTGCTTTCTCCCTCTTTCCCCTCCCCTTCCCAGCGCTCCCTCAGCCCACTGTCTCCGCCTCTTCCTTTCTTCTTCCCGCCCCCCCACCCCCACCCCCACATCAAGTCTGAAGAAGGGTCTCGACCCGAAACGTCACCTATCCCTTCGCTCCATAGATGCTGCTATAGATGCTGGGTATCTCCAGCATTTTTGTCTACCTATGAGACTCAACAAGATTACTTTGAAGTTAGGATGACGGGGCCATGATTCAAGATTCAAGATTAAATTTAATTGTCACATGTACCAATGAAGGTACAGTGAAACTTGTGTTCACTTTCTTTCATTCCTTTCCCCTTTATATGTGAGCAGCTAACTCTTTAAGACCGTCTCAATGGTAATCCCACGCGCATATGTATCATGTGCTTCGGGAAATTTTTGCAAACAATATTTTAAAAGTATTTAAATGGAATTAACTTGCAAATGAAAGCAGATTGGCTCTGTGTGGACATTATTTACATAGTAAAATGCAGGGTGACATAACTACCCTCTACACATCAACCAGGAAACCTAATTATTTCAAATACTTCCTCGGAGACAAATGAAACAATGTATTGCATTACCAGAGTCTCGGCAACACTAATTGATCCCACTCTTGCTTTGAACTCCACGAGTCACAGGTCCTCACTGAGCATGAAACTAAATTGAGAAAATTAGAGCTGCCCACGTCTGTGCCAGAGGTTTCCATTACATCAACATCAAAGAACGAACAAGGATTGTGATGCAGTCAGCAAACGTTCATGTGACTTAGGGAATGAAGCACAACAAGCCCATGCTGTCTCTTCATTATAACCATTACAGGAGCAAGTGCAAATTATATTCACTTCCATCAGTAACGGGGCTGAACTGCTTACATGGAACATAACCACAGAATAGTACGGCTTCGGAACAAGCCCTTCACCCACACAGTCTGAGGCAAAGGTGCCATTAAACTGATCTCTGCCTGCACATGATGCATACCCTTCCATTCCCAGCATACTGACATGCCCATCTGACACCCTCATAAATACCATATTCCTAACAGCCTCCACTACCACTCGTGGCACCACATTCCAGCCACCCACCACTCTATGTAAAAGACATTACCACGCACTTCTTTAAACTTTGCCCCTCTCACCTTAAAGCTATGCCATCTAATCCTTGACATTTCCACTGAGAAAAAGGTTTGACCTCGAAACCTATCTCTGTCTCTCTTCATTAATGCACTTCTATCAGGTTTCCTCTCAGTGACCGATGTTCCAGAGGAAATAATCCAATCGCTCCTGATAGTTAAAACCCTCTAATCCCGAGAGCATTCTGGCAAACCTCGTCTGCTCCTCTTCACACCTCGACATCCTGTCTGTAAAAGGATGCCACCTGACTGCACGCAATACACCAAATGTGGACTAAATAAAGACCAGTGAAGCTGCAACATAACCTACTGATGTTTACCCCCAATGCCTCAACCAATGCCTCAGGCAAGCATACCATATGGCTTTTAACAACTGTCTATACCTGGGTTGCCACCTTCAGGGAGTTATGGACTTGGACCCCACATCAATGCTGTTATGGGTCATGCAATTAACCACTCCAAGCAACGCATTCCAGGCACCCACCACTCTCTGTGTATAAACAGTTACCCTGCACATCTTTAAGCTTTGTCCCTCTCTCCTTAAAGCTACGCCCTCGAGTCCTTGACATTTCCCTTCCATTCAAGGTCCTCATCACCTCACACTTGCTCAGATGAATCTCCATCTTCTCTGTCCGAACTCCACTACTTTGCAAACTTGCTAACCAGCTCACTTACATTGACTACATCCACTTACATTTACTACCTTGTTGATAATTGGGATCTCTTTTGTGGCAAAGGTGACCTGCACAGGAGGGAAGGTCTGCACCTTAACTGGAGGGGAATCAATATCCAGGCAGGCAGGTTCACTTGTGTTACACGAGTGGGTTTAAACAAGATTGGCAGGGGGCTGGGATCCAATGCAGGACTAAGGCAGGTGAAAGGTTACAAGTCACTATGGATGGTGATGAAAGAAAGTTCAGTGGACAGAATAGTCAGCAGCACAGCGGGAGTGAGGAAGGACTGTTCGATTGAACTTGGGGCATAGATGAGCATGTGCAACTGGGATGATGTAGCCATACCAGAAACCTGGTAAAGAGAGGGCAGTACTGGCAGATTAATGTTCCAAGGTACAGGTGCTACAGGAGAGATAAAGGTGGGTGTAAAAGAGGAGGGGTGTGCTGTATTGATTAAGGAGAATGTCATGGCAGTAATCCAAGATGACATTACAGTGAGTCTGTGTGGGTGGAGCTAAGAAATAAAGAGGAGATGATCACATTGGTGAAAATGAAATCCAGGCCCCCAAATAATCAATGGGAATAGACAACTCTGCCAGGAGATTACAGGCAGCTGCTAGATGAATAAAGTTGTTATAGTAGAGAAATTTTAGACAAAAGACCCAAGACAATAGACAATAGACAATAGGTGCAGGAGCATAAAATGACTTTAAAAAAGAATGCTGCCTTGCCATGTTTTGAACAGTATCAACTGACCCTGGAGGCTGAAGGGATAGCTATAGTCATCATATCTTTAGAAACATAGAAACATAGAAATTAGGTGCAGGAGTAGGCCATTCGGCCCTACGAGCCTGCACCGCCATTCAATATGATCATGACTGATCATCCAACTCAGTATCCCATACCTGCCTTCCCTCCATACCCTCTGATCCCCTTAGCCACAAGGGCCACATCTAACTCCCTCTTAAATATAGCCAATGAACTGGCCTCAACTACCCTCTGTGGCAGAGAGTTCCAGAGTCCCAGGACACCAGGACAGAGGGAGCCTTGCCTTTGGGCTCCTTGGCCCTCTTGCAGCCGTACAGCCACTGGATGACGGGGGCGTAGCACTTGATGACCGAGAGAGCAGAGGCTTGTTCTTTTCCCGGAGTGGTTCGTTGCCTCTATCGCTGGTGCAGTGCCGGGATGGCTAGCTCTCCGAGTCTGGGCAGCTCATGCTGAGAAACTTGAGTGCAAAGGCTTTCGAAGGCGGCGTCGATGGCAAACCTCTCCCTGGCCAGTTCTCGATCACCTCGGGCTCTAGTCAGCAGTGCACGAAGAAACTGTCCAAGCCCGAGCAGCCTCGAGAGAAGCGGCAGCTGAGGTTGGAGTGCGAGTAGTACTGATTTTCAGTATTCCATACTACTATTTGAGAATGCATGAGGTTGCATGTATAATACTGACATTTAAAAATCCAGTTTCTGTCCATCAAAATATGGAAATACTCGGTGAAACTTGGCAGCTCTGCAATTATTCTCAATCACATTGTGTTTGAGAATTCAAAATGTGATTTGTGATTGTCATGATGGAAATTGAAGTTGAACTAAATGTATTCACATCTCTATTCCATGTTGAAATCGATGTGATGTGAAGTTGTTAGGTCAGGAGGAACATTATAGGTGCACTGCACACACTAACAGTCGAACAGTAACAGGCAATCAAATCAACACACAAAATGTATTCTAAAAAAAGGTTTTCCTTACTGCAAAAACGTAGTTTTTTTTAAATATATATTTTTATTAGAGTAGGTAAGCAGTGAATTAGCAAACACATGTTATGATAGTAATATTTAGTGTACAGCAATCATACATTATTAATATTATCAAATGAATCATTGTCTCTGAATAATTTTTTTTTATAAAGAGAGAGAAAAACAGAAAGAAAAATAAAGTAAAAATCAAAAAGAAATAAAGAATGGAATAATTTACCATTAATACATCATTGGAGATAAGATCAAGGAATATAGAATATAACTTTTCATCGAATCCTGAGCCCAAGTTTCAGTTAGGGTTCCCCGCTGGACCGATCTACCCCTTTAAATAATCAATGAAAGAAGACCCAAAACTTACAGTGTTTTATTTGCAGTTTTTGCACCAAACGTGGTGAATAAAGGTGAGACGTCAGATCGGTTCAATCGGTTGTTTATTCAGTGGTGACACGCTAAGTTGGTGCGCTAACTATATTATAATGTTGCTGTAGCTGAGCGAGGTTGTTCACTCGGGCTCAGCTACCTGTTGACTCCTCTAAGTTCTCGAGGTGAGCGACCTTAACTACCAAGACGCTCCATCTAGCCCATGACATCACGTGCCCGCCCTCATTTCTCCTGACGAGCATAAGTGGCCCGTGTATAGGCTGACACCACAGGACTCCCCCCCCAGAACCGGAGGAAGGAATAGCATGGTCGAGGGCGGCTCCTGCATGTGGGTCTGGGACACCCCGGGTGTGGGTCGAGACGGAGGGCTCCACGGCGCAGTGACGCTCTGCGTGGGCGATCCCGAGGTACCGAGGGGTGCAAGGAGACCGATGCAGAGGCCGCCGGATGGAAGAGACACGGTGGCATCTCCTCGACCAGCTGAGGGAGAGTGTCCTGTGAAATACGGCCCCCAGCAACGATGACCCCAATCAACCCATTCCACCCACTCATGACTCTTGACTCAAGAAATATTATTTCTGAAATATTGGTCATAAATTTGGTGCAAAAATGCTCCAAAATAAGGCACAGAATGCACCAGAGAGCATCTAAAACCCCAGAGCTTCCAGGGTCCGCTTAAGGGCCCTGGACCCCAGCGGCGAGGGAGTTCGAGCTTCGAGCTTGTGATGTGGTACTGCGTGCACGTTATTTCACATAACATTTTTGTAATCCTGTCATGCCACCCCCTTTTTTGAAAAGCTTCGTACGGGCCGGTAGTGAAAACGCATAGTCCGTGGAATACTCCTATTCTGCCAATCCCGAAAGTGGGAAGTTGTAACGAATGGCCTTGTGTCCCAAGATCTGAGAGCTATTAACAGAATAGTGATCCCCATTGCTCCTTTAGTACCTGACACCGATATTATTCCGTCATCCACACCGGCGGAAGCCGACACCTTTACAGAAATTGACCTATGTTCAACCATTTTCTCCATAGCCCTGCATAAAGACAGCCAGTTCCTGTTTGCTTTTACCTACAAGGATCAACAATACACCTGTACTAGGCCCAGGGGTATGCTGAAAGCACAGCCGTATATGGAGCAGCAGTGAACAATGATCTTGAGGAATGTCAATTATGAGAGGTCTACTTTGACCCAGTATGTCGATGAGCTTTTGGTAGCCTCTGTGACAGGTAATGATCGTAAAGACTCAATTAAATTAATGGCAACATTTGGCAGGAAGAGAGCATAAAGAATCCCAGGAAAAATTACAGTTCTGCCGGCCTGGTGTATGGTATCTGGGATTCAAGCTGCAGGAAGGCAGAAAGAGACTTGGAAAAGATCGAATAAGGGAAGTAGATAACATCCAGGTCCCGATGACAAAGAAGGACATTCTCTCCTTCTTAGTCATGGTGGGTTACTGCAGCCAATGGGTCCATGACTGCAGGGGACAAGAGGCAGCATTGCATTCAGCCACCCTGCAGACTGAGCCCTCCAGAGTAGTATGGACTGCAGAAAGTGGCCAGGCATTTAGAAATCTAAAGAACGTTATGGTTACTGCTCCAGCACTGGGATAACCAATCTATAAAAAGCCCTTTCAACTTTATGTAAATGAATTAAAGGGTTTTCGACCAGGGTCCTGGCTCAAGAGCGTGGAGGGGGAAAAAGCCTGGTAGCCTATTATTCCGTGGCTTTACCAGCTGTAGTAAACGGCATGCCAGCCTGCTTGCGAGCTGTTGCGGCAACAGCTACAACGATAGAAAAATCAATCCCCATCGTTCTTGATCACCCGTGCGTAGTGACTTTTCCACATGCCGTGATGTTATTATTGAACTCAGCAGCTACACAGCATTTCACTGCTGCTAGAAGAACAGGATTTTAAGTTCTCCTTTTATCACAACCTAACTATAATTATCAATGATCACCGGCTATAAAACCAGTTACCTTTGTACCACTGCCAGAAGAAGATGTGACTGCAATTGTCTGTTGCTTGTAGCAACCACTGCCACTCCCTGGCTGGACTTACAGTCATCCGATTGATAATCCTGATCTGGTCCTATTTACCGGCGGCTCTTCACACCGACCTAGCAATGACAGATTATTAGCAGGATATGCAGTGGTCACACCACACCAAGTGCTGGGGGCGTATGCTTTACCATCCAGAACATCTGCTCAGGCAGCTGAGCTGTATGGTCTGACTCATGCCTGTATATTGGCAAAAGACAAAAGTGCTAATATGTACATCGACTCTCGCTATGCGTTTGGGGTCGTACACGACTTTGCGCATTTATGGGAAAAATAGAGGATTCATCACATCAACAGGAAAGACTATAAAGCATGATAAACTGGTCTTAAATTTATTGGATGCTATTCAATTGCCAAGGCAAATTGCAGTTAATAAATGCAAAGCTCGTACATCATCGGATGATGACATATCAAAGGGAAACAGATCAGCAGATTATGTAGCCAAACAGATTGCCCTTAGGCACACCCCACAATTACATACGGCTAAAATTAAGTCTGCAGCACAAAGAAAGCTGCCGGTTAGCATTGAAATAGCCCAGTTACAGGATGCCCAAACCTTAGCATCACTCCAGGAAAATAATTCCTGCAGCAAAGCAGGATGTTATTAAGGGTGCCCGGACGTGGCGTCGAAGGATGAAGGTCGAAAGTGCGGGTTAGCCAAAAGCCAGCTAATTGAAAGGCTGTGTCGCCTACAAGCCAACTAACCAAATGCCGCTCTGCCAAAAAGTCAAATAATGGACATGATCTCGCCAGGGGGCGGGACTTGTCAGCGATTGGTCCAGACCCCCACGTCCATCACATCACTGGCCAGTGGAGACGGGAGGGTTGGGACTATCCTATGTTGAAAGAATAGAGAGACTGTGCTTGTATACACTGCCATTATTTGGCTTTTCGGCAGAGCGGCATTCAGTGAGTTTGCTTTTAGGCGACGCAGCCTTTCAATTAGTTGGCTTTTCGGCTTCGTACGCTTTCGGTTATTCAGTGGTTCGGCTTCGATTCCATTCGGCTGTTTGGCTTCCACTTCTTTGCTTCGGCTTCTCGACCTTCGGCGCCACGTCCGCACACGGTTATCAAGACCCCATTGTCTGGGTCCACCCTGATGGTCGGGTAGTTTGTCCCAGGAGTCTTGCCCATGGACAGGTTCTAATGGGAAATGGAGGGATGGCACAGGCATTGTCCCAGCAATGGTATGCACCAGGTATATCAGTTGATAATTGATAAAGTTGCAAGAACATGTCTGGTGTGTCAACAAAATACTAGAGGGACGACGCCTGCCAAATTTGATCACCTACCACAACCTGAAATGCCTTTTGAGAATTTGCAGATTGATTTTGTGCATATGCGGTTGCAAGGGAAAGTGCCCAGGGAAGGGGTGGAGCGGGAGGGAAGGGAAGAATTGACAAGGGCTCCACCCCTTCCCCTGCAAAGGGCACTTTCCCTTGCAACCGCAAGAGATGCTACACTTGTCCCTTCACCTCCCCATCCACTCCTTTCAGGGACCCAAGCAGTCATTCCAAGTCCGACAGAGGTTCACATGCACCTCCTCCAACCTCATCTATTGCATCCGTTGCTCCAGATGCCAGCTGATCTACATCGGTGAGACCAAGCGGAGGCTGGGCGATCGTTTCGCCGAACACCTCCACTCGGTCCGTAATAACCAACGCGACCTCCCGGTGGGTCAGCACTTCAACTCCCCCTCCCACTCCGTATCCGACCCCTCGGTCCTGGGCCTCCTCCACGGCCAGAGTGAGCAACACCGCAAGTTGGAGGAACAGCACCTCATATTCCGCTTGGGGAGTCTGCATCCTCTGGGCTTAAACATTGAATTTTCTAAATTCTGTTAACCCAGACTGCCTCCTCCCCCTCCCCACCTCTCCCTCAGCCCTCGGGCCCTGACATTCCCTCTCCATCTCCCCCCCCCCCCCCCCCCCAGTCGCACTAGCTTCTCATTTTCACACCACAAACAGCTTACAATGGCCTGTTTCCTTTATCACCAATACTTTTTTGCATATCTTTCATTCATTGTTCTTTATCTCTCCACATCACCGTCTATATCTCTCGTTTCCCTGATCCCTGACCAGTCTGAAGAAGGGTCTCGACCCGAAACGTCGCCTATCTCCTTCGCTCCTTAGATGCTGCTGCACCCGCTGAGTTTCTCCAGCTTTTTGTGTAACCCTCGATTCTCCAGCATCAGCAGTTCCTTCTTTAACACATCACCAGTAAATTAGTTCAGAACTTGTCGAAGGCTCTTGGGTTCCAGTGGGAATTACACATGCCATATCAACCACGGCCCTCAGGGATAGTTGAAAGAGTAAATCGTGAGTTAAAAGCTACTTTGGCCAAAGTATACCAGTAAAATAGGTTGTCGTGGCCAGATGCCATGCCCACAGTGATGTATACCCTGAGAAATCAGAAAAATAGAAACACGGGCCTAACACCTCGCGAGATATTGATGGGACAACCTATGACAACAGGAACACGACCCCTGATGACTTCTGAGAATGTAGCCCTGGTATGGAATCTTGAGAAATCCTTAAGATACGCTCAAGCCATGTGTGATAGAGTTGGTAAAATCTATGGGAAAGTTAAGCAGGCACAGGTCCCTCCGGCAGAAGAAAATATGTACCCGTTTGTACCAGGAAATCAGGTTTATGTGCGAGCAATGAACCCTCCAAGAGAACAAAACACAAGAACCGTAACATTTTGTAGTGGTAAAAAAGTCAAAATGTAGATATATTCTTAAATACTTATGAATATATTAACATTATATGGGATCATAGAGGATATGAGGGTGAAGATAGGCATCTAGATAGTTACAAGAAACAGGATGAAGGTAGAAGTTGGAATATGAAATTCAACTTACAACTTTCACACAGAACACAATGAACTCGCTGCTGCAAGAAAAACAAGCTTCCTTATCTAATTAGAAGGTTGGGTTTGTGCCCATATCATGTTGCAAGCAGAAGGATGTATCCGTTTGCTAGCTTAAGGACAGGTTCCAACCAAAATTATAATCGGACATACATGCCTTCATTTTTGTAACTGGTTAATGAGGGAAAATATTAATATCCTTTCTTCTGTAAGTGTTGATCTTAAAGATCAACAAGGAGGCAACTGTGAATATCTTCCTTCCTTATTCAATTCCAATTTGGAGTGGAATTGAATAAGGTAACGAAAGGGTGCTTGGATGTGATAATTGGAAGATCTCACTTGACCAGGTGCAGAAGAGGTTCGTGGGAATCGGCAAAGTAAGATTAGACATATTACCTCTTGTCTCGGAGTGTGTTGAAGGGTGAATGGTAAATGTAAACATGAAATAATAGAGGAGATATCAAAGCTTGTTTTCCATTCTGTGAGGAGTTACAGAATGGAACTATCGCGAGTGACATAGAAATGATGCTGTAAATGGAGGGGTTTATGATTGACTCAGAGTGGGGTCCACCTGAAAAGTGAGATGGAATAGTGTCAAGATGCCCTTGTATTGTGTTTGAATTGTATTAACCGTCTGTTGAATAAGATTGACATAAAGAAAAAGTATGTTATGGCTAATGAAATAATTGGTACCCATGTAGTAGATAGTATATTTTCGTATAGCTGTATTTGACAAAAACAAAAGTTGTTTACTGCACAGTATAACTGTTGGCTAATTCTGCTGTGAGGTCAGAGACCTGGTGAGCAGTTTACTGCAGCCATCTCTCCATGATATCATGCAATAAAATCTCCAAGCAAATCTGCAGTCTCTGTCTTTCATTTTCTATTAATTTCCCTCTAAATTAATTTCTTCCACACCCTTATTCTTAAACTGTGTTTAAACTGATTTTCGACTCCCCCAACATCAGGAACACGTTTCCTGCCCCTGGTGTGTCCAATCCCTTAATTATATGTTTCAAGAAGATCCCATCTCATCCTTCTAAATACACCAGCGGCAAATGTATTAGGTAAACCATGACAGGATAGTTTTACTTGATTGCAGCCATGTGACTAACATATGCCACCATCATAGTGTATCAACTTGAAGTCGAGCATGCAGATTATGCATATTCGCTCAATCATTGTTTAACACATAGAATGCCCTAGTGTCTATAGATAGTTGATACCAATAACGGAAGAACTGGTAACTCATGGAAACTCCTCCACCTCCAAACTATAGAGACATTCGCAAGTTTCCTCGTTAGAGCCCTTAGCATCAGTTTGCAATAGAACTTAAAGTTTACTGACCAAACTATTGGAGCAATGCTGAATACTGTTCGTCCATCATTGTGACTTTGGTAGCTTCAACTGTTAATAGCATAGGTGCGTCTAACAATGACCTACATGGCACTTGAGAGGTTGTCACTTTGCACAATGTCAGTTCTCCCACTTACACAGCTAACCCACAGCTACTATATTGCCAATTAGTCTTGATAAAATAGAAGGCTGTTTTATAACAACAACGTTGTTACAGGTTTCTATTAACTCCAATCTCTTGCCCTGGGCGGAGTCATAGACTAATTAATAGCTAAAGGTAACTCTCAATGACCAACAAGTTTATGTGGTAACAACTTAAATTTAACTGGACAGAGGAGCCCAATTCCTCAAAAATATTCTGAGGCTGAATCAGTTGATTTTTAGAAAAATACAGCATTAAAATATCATCCAGACAAGACATAAAGGGCCTGTCTCACCAGCTTGCAACTTCATGCAATGAGCGCGACCTAACGTGGTCGCTTGAGCCGTCCGGCATCGCGGGGCCGGTCCCACTTCGATCGCCGGAGCCGTACGGAATTGTGCGGGGCTCCGAAAAACTGACCATGTTCAAAAATTCCGCGCGGCAACGGCTTGTCGGCTCGCTGTCACCTCAACGCATTACAGACCGCCTCAACGTCGTGCCTCCGTGAACCTATCTGTAGGTGCCTCCGTGACCCTCTCTGTGTGTGGCTCCGTGGCCCTCTGTGTGTGTGCCTCTGTGCCCCTCTCTGTGTGTCCCTCTCTGTCCTGGTGAACTTACCTTTAAGACATCGCTCCAAGTTCGCCTCACTTTGCGCCGCGTTGCGCCACTCACCCGACCTCCGCGCGGCCCCTGCTGCCGGTTTGGTAGCACTTGCCGCATGCAGGCGCATGCTGGTGGGACGGGCCCTGTACGGGGATCACCCGACCTCCGCGCGGCCCCCGCTGCCGGTTTGGTCGCGCTCACCGCATGGAATCGCGTGCTGGTGGGACGGGCCCTTAATAAGTGTTTTACGAACTCTGCGTAGTGCAAGCATACATTTTAGTAACTTATTAAATAACTTGGGTAAATAATTAAGCTCATTTTACAATGCTTTATTGTTAGCATTACTGTTATCATACTGTTATCATTGCATCATAGCAGTTGCTTCCTGAACCTTTGAATATCTCCCATGATTGCTGTAAATGGAAACCTTCTATGAAAATCAGTTGTTAGTCAGTAACGAAGTTTGCTATTCGGAAAGTTTATACTGCACATGTGAGTTAAACGACCTTCTCCATCCTTCATAATGAATAGGCCACGCCTGCCATCATTTCAGGCCTTCCTCGAGCGCCAATTCTGGCTCGATTTTCAGGCCTGTCTTAACAGACAATGCTGGCCATGATATTGTCTAGCTCATAATTCTGCCTGTAAAGGCAACTCCGGTGATAATTCTGAGCCTGCCTTGAAAGACAATGCTAGCCTCGAAGGCAATCCTGTTTGGAATGTCAATATTGTGCAGTTTTACATGGTTAGAAGCCACTAAGTAGCTGACTATGTCTTAACCATTTGTGTATTGTACAACCAAGTGTAAATATTACCCACGTGTAAGTGGTACACTTACCCAAGTTTCGGAAGTGCCAGACCACCTATCTGCCTGGTTACCTCATAGAGTAGGGTACCTCTGAAACCTCTGCCCAGCTTTCATGCTGCCACTAGCTTCAGTGAACCGCTTACTGCCGATGAAGGCGTAGGGTGCGTTGTCACCGAAACAATGAAATTTTGCTCGTCGCCGGCCTTGATTGGTCCGACAGTTTTTGCTTCGTCCTCCAGGTTTTGCCTGATGAATAGGCCTTACCTGAATAGAAGATTCTGCGGCTGGCTCCAATATCCCCCTGATAGCGCTGTTCACTGCCGGCACACACGGCTCCAGTGTGTTCCACGGACATCGTCACAATTTGAAGTCAGTTACATCTGACCAATCGCGCTCCCCTCCTCAGAGAGGGTGATTCGTAGGCAGCCCTGAAACCGGTGCTGCCGCAGGTCCCTGAGGATACCTGCGCTGATATAGCCCTTCCAACGGACCTATACCAGGATGGAACATTTTTGCACTGCTTCTGTTGGGATGGCAACCTTGCTGCCAGGTATGGTACCTCTGACATGTGTCCTTCATCCCTTGGGGTTGCTCCACGGCTATACCCTCAGACTCAGCGTCAGAATGACACTGACCCAGCATGCTCTCCTCCTCCAAGAGGGAGACATGAAGCAACCCTGTCCCAGGCGCTGCTGGCGCGGCCTCTCCCATTGACCAGCGCTGCCACCACGCCTGCTGTTGGAGCGTATGCATGACTGGAGGGAAACCCTCCCAGCCCGACAGCCCCGAGTCCATGGGGCTGCTGATTTATCAGGAAGTCTACCCCATGTCTGGGGGACCACTGTGCCTGTGAGCTGCTGACCGCACTGTCAGCCGCTCTTAGTCAGTGACTGGGATCACGAGCCCGACATCCGCCGACTATCCGCTTCCGCGGTCTGAACCGGGCCCTCCCCGCAGCCCGTAGCCGGTTCACTTGCCGGACTCCGCGGCAATATTCAGCAGGAAACCTCTGTAACACGAGGCTCCTGCAAGAAATTGAAAACCTGGTAAGAAATACAAACTTACCTGCAGGTTTAAACTTACCGCTGGCAGGAGCGACGCGCCTGCCAGTCCGGCGCTGCGCCATGCGAACAACGTTAGTGTCGCGCATGCGGCCTGACGGGGTCACGTGGCTCCAAAGTAAAATCTGATAGAGGTGTACACGAGAATAGATAGGGTAGATGCAGAGTCTTTTACCCAGAATAGGAGAATCAAGAACCAGAGGACACAGGTTTATGGTGAGAGGGGAAAGATTTAATAGGAACCCGAAGGGCAACTTTTCCACACAGGGGGTGTTGGGTATATTGAACGAATGGCCAGAAAGGGTAGATAAGGCAGGTACTATAACAACATTTAAAAGACATTTGGACAGGGACGTGGTTAAGAAAGGTTTAGAGGGATATGGGCCAAACATATGCAGGTGGGACTAGTGTAGATGGGCATATTTATGTTTACCAAAGAAAGAGGAAAATAAATGGTCGGCACGGACTGGAAGGGCCTGTTTCCATGCTGTAATTGTTATATGGTTATATGGTTATATGGTTATATGGTTATAGGACATCTTGGATGGACATCTTAGTATGGAAAGCCTCAAATTAGGAGCAGATGCGATAGCGATGGAGGAATTAAGAGTAGGGGATAACATCTTTGCAATAGGCAGGGTGGGTGGAGGTGCAGTCCACATAACTGTGGGAGTCAGGAGGTTTGTAGCCAAGGTTAATCGATAGTCTGTTCCCTGTGATGACGACAGATACATCAAGACAGGGGAGAGAGCTGTCAGACATAGTCCAAGTAAATTTGAGGGCAGGGTGGAAGGTAGTGGAAAAATAAATGAAATCAATTAGTTGATGGGTGCAGGAGGCAGCCCCCATGCAACCGGTTTTCTCTCCTCCTCCCCCTCTTCCCTCGCACCTGGGCTCGCATCCTTTCCTCCTCTTTCCCCTCCCTGTCCACATATTCCTTTCTCTGGCTTCACAATTCAAACCTCTTCTTACCGTATCCTACATCTTTTCATCTTTGGCCTTTGCCCAACCATCTGCCAATCAAACACCCCATTCACCTGTATGGATGTATCAGAATTGGAATATTTCAAAAAGGAAGCATATTTAAGTTGCAGAGGTGTGAGTGGTAGAACAACAATATCATTGAAAAGGTGAAGCCAAAGCTGTCTATTTAAGACAAGGGAATGTTCGCTGGATAACCATGGGTATTATATCTGGATGACTTCTTCGTATGTTAGCATTCATAGCGAAAGGATTTGAGTATAGGAGCAGGGAGGTTCTACTGCAGTTGTACAGGGTATTGGTGAGGCCGCACCTGGAGTACTGCGTACAGTTTTGGTCTTCTAATCTGAGGAAAGACATTATTGCCATAGAGGGAGTACAGAGAAGATTCACCAGCCTGATTCCTGGGATGGCAGGACTTTCATATGAGGAAAGACTGGATAGACTCGGCTTGTCCTCGCTGGAATTTAGAAGATTGAGGGGGGATCTTATAGAAACGTACAAAATTCTTAAGGGGTTGGACAAGCTAGATGCTGGAAGATTGTTCCCGATGTTGAGGGAGTCCAGAACAAGGGGTCACAGTCTAAGGATAAGGGGAATTCCTTTAGGACAGAGATGAGGAAAACATTCTTTACACAGTGAGTGGTGAGTCTCTGGAATTCTCTGCCACAGAAGGTAGTTGAGGCCAGTTCATTGGCTATATTTAAGAGGGCGTTAGATGTGGCACTTGTGGCTAAAGGGATCAGGGGGTATGGAGAGAAAGCAGGTACGGGATACTGAGTTGGATGATCAGCCATGATCACATTGAATGGCGGTGCAGGCTCGAAGGGCCGAATGGCCTACTCCTGCACCTATTTTTCTATGTTTCTATGTTTCTTCTTCTTGCGTGTGGCGTGCACAGCCTAAAGTTGTAGATCAACTTGGTCTACTTGATCTTATTTGATTGTGCACACCGGGTTGATTGCAACACGTGACGGTTGCAATCTCCCACCCCTCTGGATGACTGGAAATAGAGGAAGACAAGGGCGGCGCGGTGGCCTAGTGGTAGAGCTACTGCCTTACACCACCACAGACCCGGGTTCTACCCTGACTACAGGTGCTTCTCTGTACAGTTTGTACATTCTCCCCATGACCTGCAAGGGTTTTCTCCGAGACCTTTGGTTACCTCCCACGCTCCAGAGACGTTCAGGTTTATAGATTGATTGGCTTGGTATATTTGTAAAATTATCCATAGTGCGTGTAGGACAGTTAGTGTGCCGGGATCGCTGGTTGGTGCCGACTCAGTGGGCCGCATGGCCCGTTTCCGCGCTGTATCTCCAAACTAAATGAAGCATTTTAAACGCGTGTAAGGTCTTATCATCAGAGCAGATGTGAGGGAGGGCTGTCCAAACTGGGACAATGGACTGGAGCCTTTACAGGAAGCAAGATGAAAGTGGCTGGACTTATAATGAACTAAACCTCCTGCTACCCTGCTTCCATTGGATCTGTTCTTAAGATGTGACTTTCAACATCAGAGTCATTAAAATGATTTTTTTCCCCTCCACTACCATAGTTGTCAGGGCTCTCAACCACCTCCTGTTCTCCCATCCAGAACAAGGATAGAGATCTACCTGTCCTCACATTCCACCTAAGAATTTTCCATATCCCCCATAACCCCAGCCACTTTCAATGGGATTCCATCATCATTCACATCTCTCTTCCACTGCTACCCTCCCGTCCCCCCATTCCCACCCACCAACTCATCCATTCAGCATACTGGCATATTCCTGAATCTCCCTAGCTGCAGAGCTGCAGATTGCATGGGATCCAAGGAAAGCTCGCCAGCTGGAAAGGGAATTGGCTGCCACTCATAGTGTGCCTCAGAGATTGGCGCTGGGTCCATTGCAGTTTGTGGTTTAGAAACATAGAAACATAGAAAATAGGTGCAGGAGTAGGCCATTCGGCCCTTCGAGCCTGCACCGCCATTCAATGTGATCATGGCTGATCATCCAACTCAGTATCCCGTACCTGCCTTCTCTCCATACCCCCTGATCCCTTTAGCCACAAGTGCCACATCAATGAGTAGGATGACAATGTAGACGGCATGATTAGTGGGTTTGCAGATTATATCGTAGATAGCAAAGAAGTCAAAGATCGGATAGATGCACAGAGGCTCTTGCCCAGAGTAGGGGAATTGAGGACCAGAGGACATAGATTCAAGGTGAAGGGAAAAAGATTTATTAGGAATCTGAGGGGTATCTTTTTCACACAAAGGGTGGTGGGTGTATGGAACATGCTGCCAGATGAGGCTGGGACTATCCCAATGTTTAAGAAATAGTTAGGCAGGTATATGTATAGGACAGGTTTGGAGGGATATGGGCCAAGCGTAGGCAGGTGGAATTAGTGTAGCAGGGACATGTTGGCTGGCGTGGGCAAGTTGGACCAAAGGGCCCGTTTCCACACTGTATGACTCTATGAGATAGGCCAAACATGGGCAAGTGTAGATGAGGCATATTGGTTGGCATGGGCAGGTTGGGCCGAAGGGCCTGCTTCTGTGCTGTATGACTTTATAACTCTATGCAGGAGATGTAGCGCTTGACTTGTTTTATTTTCCTTTTTTCTCACCATCCAGGTCCCAAAGGGTTCGTTTAGATGAAATTCACTTGTACTTCTAATTTAGTGTTAGTTTATTGCATTTGGTGCTCCCATTGTAGTCTACTCAACAAAAGAGAAACTAATGCAGATTGGGTAACCATTCTACAGAGCCTCCATTCATTCCAAAGTGACAACTACACTTCCAGTCAGTCACCTCAATACTTTAATCCTCCTCCCCACTTTCTGATCTTCTCCTGTGTCCACTGTTAACTCCAGTAATAGTGCCACATCTTCTACATTGTTACCCTCACATCTCAATACTGAATATCACAACATCGTCATAAAGCCACGCAGGACTGAAACATGTCCTTTGGCACAACTCGTAAACCAAGATGCACCAACCAAGCCATTTACCCATTTACCTGTGTTTGGACCATATTCCTCTAAACCTTTCCAGACCATGTACCCATTCTATCCACTTTGGTTATTGCTCCAAATTTCAACAGCTGAGTGTCTCCACTTGAATTCTTCAATGTGTTTCCACAATAGATTACTTCTATAGAATTGTGAAGCTGGAACATCTACACTAAGCCTACCTATTATCAGTAAGTGATGGCAGCAGTTCACTGAGAAGGCGGTCGCTGCATAACAGGGCCACTAGACAGAACAAGCATGTCATGTTGTTAATCCAAGTTGTAGCAGGTGATATCAGCGACGTTGCACAATCTGTGACACAGAGTGAATAAGGGGCTTTTGACAAGATGGACATAGAAGAGATAAAGAGAAAGCATAAGGTTTTGTCTTGTATCCAAAGTGCCAAAGACCATGTGTTCTTCTTATCTGGTTGTCTCTTAATGACCCTGCATCTTATTTTAGATCATAGTCAGGGCATTACATGGCTTTGCATGCAGTTGCAATTCATTCTGCCTTTTATATTCCAAACAGGCTGCCTCCTTTGCAAGAAGGATTAGTTCCTCCAGAACCGGACTCTGTATTCTGTCAAAAACCCAGTCATACAGTACGTGCAGTGCCTCTCTGCAATGACAGATAGACTGCCAGCAATACGATTGTCGAGCAGATTGTTGCCATTGGTTTTTCAATTAGGAAATAACTAGGCTACGTATTTAGTGAGGATGACATTTCTGCGTTAGCTATTACAACGATCATGAGAATATCAATTATAACAGATTTATTCATCACAGCTGGTTGTGGTTTAATCTGAAATGGTTACATGGAATATATCTGCTTACGTCAGTTCTGGCACTTGGAACCATGACAACACAACCATCACTGTCTCTTATCTGTTGATATTAAACAATGTCACAATAGGTTTAGTCAGTATTTAACTGTAAAGTAATTTCCTTTCCACAGATTGAAAGTGGTGTTCTTTTGTGAAACAGAATATGAAGGTGGGTCTATCATTATTGATATCAAATGTGTGGTCTTTGTCTTTCGCGTTGGTGGAAGTAAGAGTGCCATTTGTCCTCTTTCTTTCCTATTTGTATTGTACTACGCAGTGCCTATTTGTGCACAGCAAACCTCCATAAAAACACATGACTATGGTGACTAGGTAAATAAAGGGCCTGTCCCACCAGCATGCAACTCTATGCGATTAGCGCGACCTAACGTGGTCGCTTGAGCCGTCCGGCATCGCGGGGCCGGTCCCACTTCGATCGCCGGAGCCGTGCGGAATTGTGCGGAGTTCGTCCCGACACCGCGCGGGGCTCCGAAAAACTGACTATGTCCAAAAATTCCGCGCGGCAACGGCTTGTTGGCTCGCAGTCGCCTCGACATTTACACACCGCCCCGACATCGTACCTCCGTGAACCTATTTGTAAGTGCCTCCGTGGCCCTCTAAGTGTGTGGCTCCGTGGCCCTGTGTGTGTGTGTGTGCGTCGGTGCCCCTCTCTGTGTGCCCCTCTCTGTCCTGGCGAACTTACCTTAGACTTCGCTCCAAGTTCGCCTCACTTTGCGCCGCGTTGCGCCCGACCTCCGCGCAGCCCCTACTGCCGGTTTGGTTGCGCTTGCCGCATGCAGGCGCATGCTGGTGGGAACGGCCCTGTACAGGGGATCACCCGACCTACGCGCGGCCCCCGCTTCTAGTTTGATCGCGTTCATCGCATAGAGTTGCATGCTGGTGGGACAGGCCCTTAACGTTTATTTCAGGAGCAGGAGCAGACGACTTGAAAAGCAAACCCATGGATAAGTATGCTAGAGCTACACGTGTGGGTTTAAACTAAACAGTGTGGAGGAGGTATGGACAAATTGAGAGCATAAAGATGGAGTTAAAGGGGAAGTGAGTACAGGAACATTTACAAATGACTCCCAAATTAATTCCCAAAAGTTCGAGAAGGGATAAGAGAGTGAGGTCAGGGCCAATTGCGAGAGGGGAGGTGAATGTTGAGGTCAAAGTGCTGTATATCAATGCGCAAAGTATAAGAAATAAAGTGGTCGAGCTTGAGGCTAAGTTGGGCAAGGTGTAGAGGAACAGCCTATTGTGAGAGGCTGAGGAGGGAGGGGCAGGCGGGGCAGGGAGGGTGGGGGTACTGTGCAGGGCGGGGGACAGGAGGGAGGTGGAGACTGGGGAGGGAGGGAGGGAGGGGATGCTGTGGAGGGGTGAAGTGCTGTGTAAAGACAAGTGTGAACCTTTGATTCAAGAGTCTTCAGTGGGAGTCTGACGGGGGGGGGGGATAATACAGCCCGTTGTATCACACGTTTGCGTGTGACTCTTATACTTCTCGTTTCTTATTCGGTGGCAAGTAGAATGGTGCAATGCTCCAGTTGCAGGATGATGGTGATGAAAGCAAGTTCAGTGGACAAAATAGACAAGAGAATGGCAAGGAGTGAGGAAACACTGTTGCTGTGAATTGCACTTATTTTAATGCAAGTGGCCTGTCGGGTAAGGTGGACGGACGCAGGGCATGGATATGTACGTCACGTGCGACTGGGACCTTGTAGCCATTGCAGAAAGAGATAGACAGGTTACGAGTGTTTCCAGGATGCCGCCCAACCCAGGCGACTATTTGCGTGCTATCCACAGAAGTAGATCTTAAAAAAAAAAGGACTTTATTCAAGTAAATAAATATATCCAATGCAGGAACCGTGCAATTTGTCTGACATTCTCGGAGGCTAAACATTCATTCAATACTGTTTACACAAATCATACAATTTTACCCAACACTCATGCCACTCATGTGACTCACTGGCGTGAAATCCCGTCCCTTATTTTGTGGGGCGTCTCCACCACTCCCTGCCCCCCAACCCTAGATAGTCGCCTCCCGCCACAGAGCCTTGACGACCGAGCTTCAGTGCGTCCCTCAGCATGTACTCCTGCAGTCTGCATTGGGCCTGTCGGCAACATTCCCTGACGGATGGACTACAATCACATATTATAACCGTTTCACACTGTTAAATCAGTACTCCTATAGCAGCATGTCTTACTTTATTCCCTTATCGTGTATCTATACACTGTAAATGGCTGGATTGTAATCATGTTTTGTCTTTCCGCTGACTGGTTAGCACGCAACTAAAGCTTTTCACTGTACCTCGGTGCACGTGACACTAAACTAAACTCAAAGCAGAGACTGGACTGGCAGGTTAATGTTGCAGATGCTACAGGAGTTAGAGGTAGGGGTAAAATATGTTTCTTTATTGATTAAGGAGGATGTCACGGCTGTGGTCAGAGGAGACATTACTGCCGGTTTGTCTAGTGAGGCTATATTGGTGGAGCTGATGAACAAGAAAAGGACAATCACCTTGTTGGGGTGTACTACAGACTCCCAAATAAACAACGGGAATTAGAAGAAAGAATATGTCAGTAGATTGCTGCAGGACTCATAAGGATGTCATAGTCGAAGATTTTATGGGGCAGAATTTGTCAAATGTATTCAAGAAAGTTTCCTCTGGCAACAAGGGCCCTATTGGAAAGGGTGCAGAGAAGACCAACAAGGCTGTTGCCAGGACTCGAAGGCCTGAGTAAAAGGGACAGTTGCTCAGGCTAGGACTTTATTCCTTGGTCATACGTGATAGCAGCAGAATTAAGCCACTCGGCCCATCAAATATACTCCGCCATTCAATCGTGGCTGATCTATCTCTCCCTCCTAACCCCATTCTCCTGCCTTCTCCCCATAACCCCTGACACCTTGAAGAGCAGGAGGGTGAGGGATGATTTTATAGAGATGTATAAGATCGTGGGAGGGATAGATTAAATGCACAGAGTCTTTTGTCCAGAGTAAGGGAATCAAGAACCAGAGGGCATGGGTTTTCAGATGATGGGGAGAGATTTAATATGACCTGAAGGGGACCCTATTACACAGAGGGTGGTAGATATGTGGAACAAGCTGCCAGAGGAGGTAGTTGGCGCTGGTACTATCACAAAGTTTAAAAAACATTTGGATAAGTATATAGATAGGATAGGTTTGGAAGCATATGGGCCAAATGTGGGCATGTTGGGCCGAAGGGCCTGTTTCCACGCTGTATGTCTCTACTCAACCTCTCCCTACAGCTCAGACCCTCTAGTCCTGGCAACATCCTCGTAAATCTTCTCTGAACCTTTTCAAGCTTGACAATATCTTTCCTATAACATAGCAAAAGGATTTGAGTATAGGTTCATAGCAAAAGGATTTGAGTATAGGAGCAGGGAGGTTCTACTGCAGTTGTACGGGGTCTTGGTGAGACACCTGGAGTATTGCATACAGTTTTGGTCTCCTAATCTGAGGAAAGACATTCTTGCCATAGAGGGAGTACAGAGAAGGTTCACCAGACTGATTCCTGGGATGTCAGGACTTTCACATGAAGACTGGATAGACTCGGCAAGAACTCGCTAGAATTTAGAAGATTGAGGGGGGATCTTATAGAAACCTACAAATTTATTAAGGGGTTGGACAGGCTACATGCAGGAAGATTGTTCCCAATGTTGGGGAAGTCTCTGCCACAGAAGGTAGTTGAGGCCAGTTTATTGGCTATATTTAAGAGGGAGTTAGATGTGGCCCTTGTGGCTAAGGGGATCAGGGGGTATGGAGAGAAGGCAGGTACGGGATAATGAGTTGGATGATCAGCCGTGATCATATTGAATGGCGGTGCAGGCTCGAAGGGCCGAATGGCCTACTCCTGCACCTATTTTCTATGTTTATATGTTTCTATAATGCCCAAAACTTTTTTTTTTAATTTCAAATTAGATTTTATTCAAGTAATAAATATATACAATAAGTAAGCTGAGCAAATAATTCATCCGACATTTTACAAGGCTATACAAATAATTCAATAGCCTATACATTTCTCAAATCTGTCCCCCACCCGTGCCACTTATGTGGGCCCCTGGCGTGATGCCCAGAACTGAACACAATATTCCAAAGGCAGCCTCGCCAATGTCTTATACAACTGCAACATGACCTCCCAACTTTTATGCTCAATACTCTGACTGATGAAAGCCAATATGCCAAAAGCCTTTTTGACCATCTTATCTACCTGCGACTCCAACTTCAAGCACCTGTACTCCTAGATCTCTCTGCTCTACAAAACTCCCCAGAGGCCTACCATTTACTGTGTAGGTCCTGCCCTTGTTAGACGTCCCAATATGCACCACTTCACATTTCTCTGTATAAAATTCCACCAACCATTCTTGTGCCCACCTAGCCAGTTATTCAAGATCCTGCTGCAATCTTTCACAACCATCTTCACTATCTGCAAAACCACCCACTTTTGTATCATCAGCAAACTTGATAATCTTGCCTTGTATGCTCTCATCCAAATCATTGATGTAGATGACAAACAGTAACAGGCCCAGCACCGAACCCTGAGGCACACTATTAGTCCGAGGCCTCCAGCCCAAGAAGAAACCTTCCACCATCACCTTCTGCTTCGATAGATAATAGACAATAGACAATAGGTGCAGGAGTAGGCCATTCGACCATTCGAGCCAGCACCGCCATTCACTGTGATCACGGCTGATCATCCACAATCAGTACCCCGTTCCCGCCTTCTCCCCATATCCCCTGACTACGCTATCTTTAAGAGCCCTATCTAGCTCTCTCTTGAAAGTATCCAGAGAACCTGCCTCCACCCTCTGAGGCAGAGAATTCCACAGACTTCCTTCCATGAAACCAATTTGCTATCCATTCAGCTATCTCTCCTTGGATCCCATGTGATCTAACCTTCCAGAGCTGCCTACCATGCAGAAACTTGTCGAATGCCAGACTGAAATCCATGTATAACAACTTCTACACTCTGTCCTTAGCGACCATTTTTGGTCATGTCTTGAAAAAATCTGATTTGTGAGACACGACCTCCCACATACAAAGCCATGCTGACTATCACTAATCAACCCTTGTCCATCCATATGCCTGTATAACCTATCCCTCAGAATACTCTCTAGTAACTTTCCAATTTTCCCTGCAGCCCTTCTTGAGTAGAGGCACAACATTTGCCATCCTCCAGTCTTCCGGCACCTCTCCTGTATTTAAGGACTACTCGTAAATTTCAACCAGGGATCCCGCAATTTCCTCTCTAGTTTCCCTCAATGTCCTCAGATATATCTGATCAGGCCCTGGAGATTTGTCCACCTTGAAACACGACAGTACCTTCAGTACTTCTTCGATGGTAACACTGACTACTCTCAAGACACTTCCATCGACTGCCCCAATTTCCTCTGCCCTACTGTCTTTCTCCTCGGTAAATACAGAGGACAAATACTCACTGAGGACCTTGCTCATCTCCAGTGGCTCCACACAGAGGTGACCACTTTGATTCCTGAGAGGTCCCACTCTCTCTCTAGTTACCCATTTCCCGCTTATGTATTTATAAAAAAATTTAGGATTGTCCTTAATATTACCCCCCAGAGTTATCCCCTGGCCCCTTTTGCCCTTCTGATCTCCTTTTTCAGTTTACTCCTTAGTTCCCAAAACTCCTCCAGCGATACACATGATCCCAGCTGCCTATACCTGTCCCATGCATCCTTCTGGCTTTTAAACAATGCCTCAATTTCTCTCATCAGCCAAGCTTCCTTACATTTGCCCGCTTTGCCCTTCACTCTAACGGGGGCGTACATATCCTGAGCTTTTATCAGCACACGATTAAAAACATCCCACTTGGCCGATGTTCCTTTCCCCACAAATAACCTGCTCCAGTCAACTTGAGCGAGACCTTCTCTCATACCCTCAAAGTTGGCCTTATCCCAATTGAGCATTTTAAAACGTGGACCCTCTCTGTCTCTTTCCATAACTATCTTAAACCTAATCGAACTGTGGTCACTGGTCCCAAAAGGCTCCTCCACACACACTTCATTAATGTGCTGCCCTTCCCAATTTCCCAATGCTAGATCGAGCGTTGCCCTCTCACGTGTGGGGGCCTCCACATACTGCTGGAGAAAAAGCTCCTGAACACTTTTGAGGAATTACACCCCATTTAAACACTTACTATGATTTTCCCAGTCTATATTGGGAAAGTTCAAATCCCCAACTACAACAACCTCATTTGACCTGCAGCTGTCAGCAATCTCCTGGTACATTTGTTCTTTTAATTCCCGTTGACTATTCGGGGGTCTGTAGTACACCCACAACAAGGTGATCTTCCCTTTCTTGTTCCTCAGCTCCACCTGTATAACCTCACTAGATGAACCATCTGTAATGTCACCTCTGACCACTGCCATGACATTCTTCTTAACCAATCCCCCTTCCTCTTTTTCCCTCACCCCAGTCTCTCCTGAAGCTCCTGTACCCTGGAACATTGAGCTGCCAGTCCTGCCCCTCCCTTAACCAGGTTCCTGTCATGGCTACAACGTCCCAGTCGCTCGTACCTATCCATGCCGTATCCAAGCTCATCTGCCTCACCCATCAGGCCCCTTGCATCAAAATACGTGCAGTTTAATCCAACCCTCCATCCTCACTCTCTGCTTTCACCTGCCTATTCTGCCCACTAACCTTTCCCACACCACCCCTCCGTACCAACTTCTAGCCTCTCACCAGCCACTGTCCTGTATGAGAGTTGCTGCATTTTGAGAAATCAAACCAGGGCGGGACATTGACAGTGAATGGGAGGGCCCTGTGAAGTGTTGTAGAGCAGACGCAACTAAAAGTACAAGCACATAGTTCCCTGAAATTGGCATAACACGTAGATTGTGTGGTGCAGACAGATTTTGTCACTGGCCTTCATCACTGGCAGCACAGTGGCGCAGCTAATAAAGCTTATATCTCATAGCGCCAGTTACCCTGGATCGATCCTGACCTCGTGTGCTGTCTGTATAGAATTTGAAAATTCACCCTGTGACCAGATGGGTTTCCTTTGGGTGCTGCCATTTCCTCCCACATCCCAACAACGTGCAGGTTTGTAGGTTAGTCTGTATCTAAATTTCTCTGAGTGTGTAGGTGGTGGATCTGAAAGTTGAATAACATGGAACTAGTGTGATCGACGCAAAATGCTGGAGTAACTCAGCGGGTCAGGCAGCATCTCTGGTGAAAATGATGGAGAAGATGCTGCCTGACCCGCTGAGTTACTCCAGCATTGTGTGTCTACCTTGAGTGATTGAAAGGTACAGCAAGGAAATATATTCACATGAGTTTAATACTGTAATAAAAATGAACTGCAAATGCTGGTTGATACCAAAAGATAGAGCATGTCAGATTCAATGGAGGTATAAAATATAGCAGGTTATGCATGAAAGAACATAGAACAGTACAGTACAGGAACAGGCCCCTCAGCCTACTGTGCTGAACATGATGCCATGCTTTCACCCTATTTTAGCAATGTTACAAAATTTTGAGATTTTAAAAATCAAGTCTGCAATTAAACCCATCAGATAAAGCATAAAAATAAGTTTAATTTGACACTTAATTCACTTTCATATCTTCAGTATTAAGAAAGTTATGACCATTTTCATACTCGGAAATTAGCATCTTGTTCCCCATTGCCTTTCAATTGACTTAATTGAAAAGATGTGATCTAGAACCGTTAAAAGCCCATAACTTTCTTAAAAATTCAGAGAACTCAATGAAATTTTCAGTTATTATAGATTGAAGCATCTGAAACAAATATGAAACAATCTTACTTGGATGACCTGAAATTAAAGCATATAATGAGTTAGTTATCTAATTGGAGCTAATTACAGAATTCAAATAAATCTAAACATCTATCCATTTCTTAAGAAAAGATAAACTTTTTTTAAATTGCCTAAGTGTCCAAAAAACATTCACACAATAATCCACAACATAACATAATTTTTAAATCTCATTTTCATGAATTTCTGGGCCAAATGGAAGGAATTTAGTGTTTAATGCCTGTAAATTAATGACCATTTTAATCAACTAGCGAGTGGGTTTTAGTGGAATGCGGTGGATTGGAACGTTGCGGTTTGTGGTGAAGTCGGGAGGAAAAATACTGTTGGTTCATACATTTTTTTTGGACCCCATTTCGCAACATGAAAATATGATTAAAGCCTCCATAAAAACTAACTTATAATATAAAAATAAACTGTACCTTTTTTTCTCCCCTACGCAAAATCCTTCCCGTTGTCGGCGCTCACGGCTTTTGAAGGTGATTTTTAAATTACTCTAGTTAATAAATAATCTAGCGTAATTTAAAAATACCTTCATGAATGAAATGTCGGAGCGATTTTTCTTCCGCAACGAAATCGCCCGACATGGATCGATTTTCCCAGCCTGCAAAAAAACGGCACTTTAAGCCCGCCCCCCTCTGAAAGGTGCCAAAGTCACGCACACGGGGAGCGGCAGAACTGCAGCGCTGCTCAAGGGAAGTTTTGTAACATACCTACCTATTTATTCTCGTGATTTGATACACCTCTATAATATCACCTTTCAGCCGCCTGTATTGTTAAGGAATAAAGTTCTAGCCTGCCCAACGTCGCCCTCACTCACTCACGCACTCAAATCCTGGCAATATTCCAGTGAATCTACTCTACACTATTTCCCGCTGAGTTACTCCAACATTTTGTGTCTATCTTGAGTGATTGAAAGGCACAGCAAGGAAATCTATCCACATGAGTTTGAGACTGTAATAAAAATGAACTGCAAATGCTGGTGGATACCAAAAGATAGAGCATGTCAGATTCAATGGAGGTATAAAATACTCAGCAGGTTAGGCATCAAAGAACATAGATAGTACAAAGAACAAAGAATGTGCAGGAACAGGCCCTTCCGCATACAATGACTGTGCTGGACATGATGCCAAGTTAAGCTTTCACCCTATTTATTTATTCCTCTTGTGATTTTACAAACCTCTACAACATCACCTCTCGGCCTCTTGCACAGTAAGGAATAAAGTCCTAGCATGCCCAACCTCGCCCTATGGCTCATGCCCTCAAGTCCTGGCAATATCTCAGTGAATCTCTCTACAGTATTTCCAATCTAAGGGCAATTTTCCTATAGCAAGGTGAACACAATATTCCAAGTGCGTCATCACCAATGTCATGTTCCAACTTCTTTTTTTTTAATTTTTGTTAGAAGTAAGTACGATAGTGTGGTACTTGAGTACCTAATACATAAATACATATTTCCATTCTTGTACAACTTCGTATTTTTGATTTAATAATAAAAGAACAGTGGGAGAAAAAAGAAATAAAGAGTGTCGGAATAGATAGACAAGTGAGTAGAAACAGATAGCAAAAGAAATAAAGGACACAGAAGAGAAGCTGAAAAGATTGAAATAGAAGGAGAAAGTAAAGAAAAGAGAGATTAGGAGAGATCTACCTATTTCGTATTTTTGCCCATCCGTCACCCGGTTCTAAACCATTTAATTTCTGAGGTCATGTTATGTTGCACCATATGCTTGCAAAAAGTTGATAAAAGGAGACCAAGTCTTTGAGAATTGGTCTACTTTGCCTAGTAGGAGGAATCTCATTTCTTCAAGATGAAGCGTTTCAGACATATTTGAAATCCACATTTTGAATGTTGGCGTGGTTGCGTTTTTCCAAAATTTGAGCATATGTTTTTTTGCTGTTTTAGACCGTAATTAAGAAAAGCTTCTTGGAATATAGTTCCAAGTTTACTTCCCTCTTCCATTGATCCAAAGATAATCAGTTCTGTATTGGGGTTCAATTTTGTGTTAAATAGTTTTGTAAAAATTCCAAAAATTTCATTCCAAAATTTATACGGTTTTATACACGAGACAAAGGAATGTGCTATAGTGGCATTTTGAGTTAGACATTTGTCACAGATGGGGGAAACATTTGAGAATATTTTATTCAGTCGAGTTTTAGAATAATATAATCTATGTAAAATTTTAAATTGAATTAGGTGATGTCTTCCATTAATTGAATATTTATTTACATATAATACATTTTTTTCCCATCTATCATTAGGAATTTTTATCAATAACTCTTGTCCCCAGTCCCTTCTAATTGCCTCTGTCGTTGACGTTAAAATTATATTATATAAGTAAGATATTAAATTTCCTGATTCTATGTTCCAATTTCTATACTCAATTTCCTGACTGAGTGAATGATTGTGCAAGGGTCTCAACCTAAAACGTCATCCATTCCTACTCTCCAGAGATGCTGTCTATCCCTCTGAGCAGCTGAAGGACCTGTTCCTGTACTGTACTGTTCTACGTTAAGATAGACACAAAATGTTGGAGTAACTCAGTGGGAAATAGTGCAGAGAAGATTCATTGGGATATTGCCAGGATTTGAGTGCGTGAGGCATAGGGCGACGTTAGGCAACGTTCCCTATGTTTGGGAAGGACAAAAAACCAGCACAGGCAGCTAGAGATCTATACTTATTGGTACAATCCCCTCATCAATTTTCAGAAGAACGCTATGGTATATTCACGTGAAAAATCATATTTAGTGGAAACTGCTTCAGGACCCTGTGGGTGGTACGGTGGTGCTGCGGTAGAGTTGCTGCATTACAGCGCCAAAGATCCGGGATCGATCCTGACTATGGCTGCTGGCTGTACGGAGTTTGCAAGTTCTCCCCGTGTCCGCCTGGGCTTCTTTTGTGTGCTCCGGTTTTCTCCAACCTTTCAAAGACTTGAGGGTTTTTAGGTTAATTGAATTCTGTGAATTGTCCCTAAATTGAGGATAGAACTAGTGATCGTTGATCAGTGTGGACTAGGCAGGGGCCGAAGGGCCCTTTTCTATGCTTTATCTCTAAAGACCCACTGAACTTGAGAAATGTACTATCAATTTAGTTTCCTCACCCTTTAATGTGTAAAGCGCATCGTTTTTTCGAGAAGATGTGATTATCAACACACAAACACACACATCCACATGTGTCTGGAACGTGCTGCCAGGATTTGTGGTTGAGGCAGATACAATGGTGGCATTTAAGAGGCTCTTGGATAGGTGTATGAATATGCAGATAGTGAGAGGATATGGATTATGTGCAGGCATCATGCTCGACACAGACATTGTGGGCCGAAGGGCCTGTTTTTGTGCTGTACGATGTTCTAAGACACGGGTACTATTTTCACATAATATTGTTTGAAAATCTCTTGCAATATTAAATATTTTTTGCTGCCCATTGTGTTTGACTAAAGTATGCCAAATCACCGAGAATGCCAAAAATATGACTTTACTATAAATTATTAGTAATGATGCTGAACAGTTCAGATATTCTAACACAAATTGAGAATTTTAAA